>CM076571.1:464479405-464821300 GCA_034641835.2 Pinus albicaulis
CAGGAGCGGGCACGGAAAACGAGGCAGTGGAACCTTGAGCAGTGTGCAGAGGGGGGCGGAACCATGATCTGAGCCATTTTTCCGTAGGGGCCGCATTTTCACTTTGTCCCAGCTAGTAAGTTTATATGGATTCAAGACTACACGACGCCACAAATCCAACGCGTGCCGCCATTTTGTCGCCAGGGACCCCAATGGGCCATTTCCGCATTGGGCAGTATAAGGGTGTAATTCCTCATTTTGTACTTGTACTTTCATTTTGCCATTTAATGAAAGCAGGGCCTCCACACTATTAGAGCAGGGCCCAGAGACGTAGTCCCTCCTGGACGAACTCCGATATCAAATCTTGTGTCTTCGTGCATGATGTTAATTGATTCTCTCTTTTTCCGCTTATGCCTTTAAAGTTTCTTGTTTTAAAAGCTACAATTTTCACATGTTAATTCTTTTATACATCTCAAACAAAAGATTTTGGATCAAGTGGTATCAGAGCGGGTGTTTGTAGATGTGAATTACATGTTTGTATGCTAACAAGAAGCAGGCTAAGAAGAGGCGAAGGGACGCTACAGGCTGTTGATCCCGAAGCAGGACGTGCACGTCAGAGAAGGAACATGGGAGACGAAGATCGGAATGAAGAGGAGCTCAATTTCCGCAAAACTTTCTATACCATGGCAGATCGAGTAGAGAGACTATTCTCTAGACTTGAAAGGTTAGAGAAAACAGGAGATCATTCTTTAGAAGGGCAAGGTTCAGCGCATGGAGATGGTGGAGGAAATCCACCCCCTTCAAGAAATGAAAGTCCTTCCTCCTCTTCTAACCATCATAATAAAAATTCCGGAAATGCATCTAACAAGCCTTTCTTTAAGTTAGATGTTAAGTTTGATCTACCAGTATATAATGGTGAAAGTAATGCTGAGAAGCTTAACAATTGGATTAGGCAGCTTGAACTCTATTGCAGGATCCAACAGATTATGGAGGACGAGGCGAAAATCCAATTGGCTTCTCTTCGATTGAGTGGCACAGCTCTCATCTGGTGGGAGAGCAAACTTCGAAGCAGCAGTAACTTGGGTAACATTTTTTCTTCCTGGTCAGATTTTACTACTGCAATTAAAATCCAATTCTATCCCTTAGGTTACAAGCAGAAAGCCTTAATGGAGTGGCAGTACCTAAGGCAAGGTAAAGGACAAAATGTGCAAACCTTTACTGAAGAATTTCGAAAACAGGCATTAAGTTTGGGCATCTCTTTAGATTCTCCTGAAGTTGTAACTAAGTACATTGGTTCGTTGCATAGTTACATTAGACATGCATTGTTAATGTTTGAACCTACTACCATTGACTCGGCCAGTGTGAAGGCCATTCATCTTGAGAACAGGGGCAGAAATGATAAGGACGATCATTCGAAGAAACAACCTTCCAAACCTTCAAATGGCAAATTCAAAGGGAAAGGAAAGGGAAAGGAAAAGAAGACGGCGTCAACAAAGAAGGATGAAGGAGAAAAGCCTTATTGCACTCACTGCAAAAAGGAAGGCCATGACGACGATCATTGTTGGAAACTTTATCCAGAAAAGAAGCCGAAGAGATTTGGAGGAAAGGGTAAGCAGAAGACGGTAGCAACCGCACAGCAGGACCTTGGATCCGACTCAGGCGATGAGGCATTGATCACAGCAGCAGGGGCAAAAGGTACTCATTCTCTTCATGATTCGGAATTACATGAAAGCACTAGTACATCAAATGAGCCTCTTTCTAATGAACGTAAGAGAATTGAGTTGTTTCATATTAGAGTTGTTATAAACCATGCAAAAGTAGAAACTCTATTTGATTCAAGCTCTCAAGCAAACCTTATTTCAGAATCCTTGGTTAAAAAGTTAGGCTTAGAAGTTAAGCCTCATCCAAAACCTTATCCACTTGGATGGATACATGATAAAGTAAAACTAAATGTAACCAAGCAATGTAAGGTAAAATTTGTTATTGCTTCTAAGCTGGTAGATGAAGTAGAATTGGATGTAATACCATTGGATATCTGTGGCATTGTGTTGGGGAGTCCCTATCTTTATGATAGGAAAGCAGTTTTCTTTCGCCATGAAAATAAATACCAAATCACTAAAGATGGGGTAGAATACATTGTAAGAGCTCATCAAACCAAAGTCAATGCCAGCCTTGTAAGTGCAGGACAGATGAAGAGACTGGTGAATTCCAGCAAGGGGTGTTTGCTCATGGTTGTGAGAGCAAAGGATGAAGAAATAACCGATGCTTTCCGAGGATGTGATCCGGCTCATAAACAGGAATTATGTGATGTTATTTCTAACTATGATGAGTTGTTTCAGGAACCCAAAGGTTTGCCTCCAAAACGAGGGATCCAACATGAGATCCATTTGCAACATGATGCTCCATTACCAAACATTGGTATGTACAGGATGTCATCCATCGAAATGGAGGAAATAAAAAAGTAGGTACAGGAACTATTGAACCAAGGGGTCATTCGGCCAAGTACTTCTCCTTGTGGCTCGCCGATCGTGTTAGTGCCCAAGAAAGATGGCACATGGAGGATGTGCGTGGATTATCGGGCACTAAACAAAATCACGGTGAAAAATCGATACCCTCTCCCTCGCATTGATGATTTATTAGATCAATTAAAAAATGCCGTTTATTTCACCAAATTGGATTTGCGTAGTGGTTATCACCAGGTCAGAATTGCAGAGCAGGATGTGTGGAAAACCGCCTTCAAGACCAAACAGGGGTTGTTCGAATGGATGGTGATGCCATTCGGACTTTGCAACGCTCCAGCCACATTCATGAGGGTCATGAATGATCTTTTTAGGCCTTTCATTGATGAGTTTGTCCTTGTGTATTTAGATGACATTCTTGTATTTAGTAGGACTTGGAAGGAACATGTATGCCATGTAATCAAAGTGCTTGATGTCTTAAAGAAAGAACAATTGTATGTAAAGTTGTCAAAGTGTGAGTTTGGGAAAACCTCTTTGGTTTACCTTGGTCATATTGTCGGTAATGGTCAATTAAAAATAGACCCCTCAAAAGTCGAGGTGATTGTAAATTGGCCTAAGCCTACCAATGTAACAGAGGTCCGTAGTTTTATAGGTGCAGTACAGTACTGGAGGAGGTTCATTGCCAACTTCTCCGTTATTGCATCACCCTTACACACTCTGACAAGTATCAAACAAACCTTTCAGTGGGGAGGAAAACAACAGAAGGCCTTCGAAGCACTGAAAGAGAAAATCAGCACCGCACCAGTCCTGGCTTTACCCGATCTCCAGCAGCCTTTTGAGATCGAAACCGATGCCAGTGGGTACGCCATGGGAGCTGTACTTTTGCAGTAGAAGAAGCCGATTTGTTACCATTCGGAGAAGTTCTCCCAGGCTGTAATAAATTACCCCACTTATGACAAGGAATTGTATGCCTTGGTCCAAAGTGTGAAAAAGTGGAAACACTACCTAATCGGCAAGGAGACCATCATCCATACGGATCATCAGCCCTTGCAGTACCTTCAGTCACAGACCAAGCTACAACAATCTCGTCATTTCAGGTGGATGGGGTTCCTACAGCAATTTCATCTGGTAATAAAGTATAAGAAGGGCACTAGTAACAAAGTAGCATACATGCTCTCTCGCCCTCCTATCGCTGCTTCTATTATTTTGCATAATGCGTCATTGTCTTTTGAAAGTTATGTTGAACAGTACACTAACGATGATGACTTTAAAGAAGTTTATGCAAAACTAACTCATGGTTCATAGGTGGACAACTATCATTTGCAGGGGAAGCTGTTGTATCACCTTGGTAAATTGTGCATACCCACAGCAGAAAGAGTTCATGTAATTCGAGAGGCGCATACCTCTCTTGTGTCTGGACACTTTGGTGTTGAAAAGACCTTATGTCATTTGCAAAGGTTTTGTTTTTGGCCCCATATGAAAAACATTGTAACCCGTTTTGTAAAGGGATGTGTGATGTGTTCTGTTTCAAAGCCCTCTAATAGAAAACTTGGGCTCTACACACCACTCCCTATTCCGGGTCGTCCATGGGAAAGTGTGTCGATGGATTTTGTAGGAGGTTTGCCTTTGTCAAGAAAGAGTCACGACTATTTGTATGTTGTCGTCGACCGCTTTAGCAAAATGTGCATATTGATGCCTTGTAAAAAGCAGGTCACTGCTGAGCAGACTGCTTGTCTTTTCTTTCAGTATGTTTGGGTCCACTTTGGGTTGCCCACGTCGATTGTGTCAGAGCGAGACTCTCGTTTCCTTGGAGAGTTTTGGACCAGCTTGTGGCGCATGATGGATACCAAGTTGAAGAGAAGCACGGCATTCCATCCACAAACCGACGGACAGACAGAGGTCATTAATCGTACCGTGGTACACTTGTTGCGGGGCTATTGCAGCAAACATCCCAAGTTGTGGGATGAACACCTTCCATATGTGCAGCATGCTTACAACCGAGCAGTGCACTCCTCTACGCAGCGTTCACCTTTTGAGACATGCTTTGGTTACTTACCAAAGGACCCTTTCGACATGATCTATGGAAGGGATGAAGATGCCAGTGGGCATGATGACAGGGATAAAGCACAGCGGTTCATTCAGCGGATTCAGACGATTCACCAAGTAGTGCAAGAGTAGTTGGAGAAGAGTCAGGCCCGATATAAGGCCCGACATGATAAGCACCGAGTTGACCATCAATTTCAAGTTGGCGACAAAGTGTGGTTCCACATCAACAAGGATCGAATGAAGGGAGAAGGTAAGAAATTGCGACCAATCCGGTATGGTCCCTTTACCATATTGGAGAAGATTGGGAATAATGCTTTCCGACTCGACTTGCCGGTATACATGCAGATGTACTCAGTTGTGAATGTTGAAAATCTAAAACTTTATGAACCCCCATTGATTATGGATACTGAGGAGGTAGGATCAGTTCCTACAGTGGATGACTTTGCACCAGAATATCTCGATGAACTGCCAGAGGACATCATTCTCGATCGAAGGACTAGGACTTCGCGACGAGGAGATGTGGAGTATCTCCGTGTTGGGTTCAAAGGGATGCACCCAAGTAAAGCCAAATGGCTTGAAAAGGAGAAGGTGAGGGAGCAATTCCCTCACTTGCCTGTTGATTGATGAGGCTTTTGGGGTCCAAAAGCTCTTTAGTGGGGAGGAATGATCCAGGTGAAGGAATGATCCAGGTGGATTACACAGGTACATGTACAAGTACAAGGCCCAAAAATCAAAGTGTTCGAAAATCTCTCGAACAAAGTTCAAGTTGTAGATCTCGAAATTCTGAATCCAACGGCGCAGACGGCACTCAATTCCGAGTCCGAATGAAGGAGTTAGGAGCAGTCAAAGTTCAGGGGTTGACTTGGTGATGTGGCAGACTAAGGAGGCAATAATTTTGCTGAAACCCGGCCACCGGATTCCGGCAAACCTGGCCAGATTCCGGGCAAATTTGTCGAACCGTTAAAAGCACTCCTTCGGTCAAAAAATCGAAGGTTCAAAAACAAACAATTTGTTTTATAACAAATAAAAACAAAAAAAATATAAAATAAGGGTGGCGGGCCACCAACCCCGCCACCCCATGCCATATCATAATATATATTAAAACAAATGTGTTGGGGGCGGGTGGTCAACCCCGCACCCCACGGTTTTCAAACAAACCACGGCCGTATATATGATACGTGCCCATTTGCCACATGGGGCGGGCCGCCCAACATGGGTCCGGCCCCCCCACGTCACATCAACCATATTTTTAAAAATATAAAATGGTTCAACGGATTTTAAAAAATGTAACGCGGGTTTTTAAAATGGAATGCGGGTTAAAAAAAACAGTTAACAGTCGGCCTTTTTATGGCAGGGTCGGGATTTGACCACCCGACCTCCGCCCCAACATTACGGATCTCAACCAATTCACCAACGGTGGCTTTGAATAATCCGCCCGAGTTTCATTATATAAACTGTCATTCATTTGTGTGCTGGAGGGAAAAGGACAGACAGGAGCGGGCACGGAAAACGAGGCAGTGGAACCTTGAGCAGTGTGCAGAGGGGGGCGGAACCATGATCTGAGCCATTTTTCCAGAGGGGCCAGATTTTCACTTTGTCCGTTTGGGGCAAGTTTTATATGGATTCAGCACTACTCGACGCCACAAATCCAACGGTGCTGCCCATTTTGTCAGCAGAGGTCTGCAATTTTCGGCCATTTCCAGATTGGGCAGGTATAAGGGTGTAATTCCTCATTTTGTACTTGTACTTTCATTTTTCCATTTAATGAAAGCAGGGCCTCCCCACTATTAGAGCAGGGCCCGGAGACGTAGTCCCTCCTGGACGAACTCCGATATCAACTCTTGTGTCTTCGTGCATGATGTTAATTGCTTCTCTCTTTTTCCGCTTATGCCTTTAAAGCTTCTTGTTTTTAAAAGCTACAATTTTCACATGTTAATTCTTTTATACATCTCAAACAAAAGATTTTGGATCACATCTGTACATATTCGAATAAATAGTACATAATAAGTTTACATAATCAATAAATAACTAAATTAATAAATATGTATAATTTCAATAATATGTGCATGTGTTCAACATATATATATACCTTGCGATTCAATTTCTTCACTTGAATTTCTTTCAACATTTTCACCATCTTCAATCATTGGTTCAATATCTCTTTCACTCTCTTTCAAAATTTTGTATCTCATCATCAATGTTTTGAGGAATATCTCTCTCTGTTTACATTGCAAAATATTTTTCAAATTAGTTCATCAAATAAAAATTAAGCTTCATATTTTACACTAGGAAAATTTTAAATATCAAATTCATAATATTTACATTTACATATCTGCTTCAACTTCTAGTTGAGGTTGATTTTCCCTTTCAATATTTGAGAGTGCTTCTCTCTTTCTTTTGCGAGATTATCTCATCTCTTCTTTATGTTCCTCATAGTCTCTTTTTCAATCATATTTTCTCGCGCAATTCCTTCGATTTCCCATGATAATAGAGTATGAAGTTCAAAAAATTTCCTTCAAAATTTTAGACAAAAACTCAATTAAAAAAAAACATCACAAAAGATTTAATTTAAAAAAAAAACTCATTTTAAAAATTTTGCAAAAAATACATACTTCAATCCAAAACACTTACTTTAAAAAATCCGAGAAAAAAATGTCTTATAAAAATGAAACGAAGCTAAAAATATTTCCTTCCAAATCCTGCAAAGAAATTTCATTTAAAAAGTTAAAGAAAAACCCATTTTAAAAAATCATTTTAAAATACCCAAAACACGTACTCTAAAAAAATGTCACTTCAAAAAATACCTCCAAAAAATGTCCATTGAAAATTAATTCAAACTTCTTAAAAAATGCCACTTTAAAAAATAATTCAAAAAAGCCTCTAAAAAATATCACTTTAAAAAATACCTTCAAAAAATGTCCTTTGAATATTAAGCCTAAAAAGAGTCCTTTCGAAATTAAGCCTAAAAAGAGTCCTTTGAAAATTAAGCCCAAAACCTCTAAAAACAATGAAAATTAAACCCAAAACTTCTAAAAACAAAATACCTTAAAACCAATTTTTTTTTTTGGAAATTAAGCCCAAAACCCTCTAAAAACAAAATACATCCAAAAATATGTCTTTTGAAAATTAAGCCCAAAACTTGTAAAAACAAAATACTTAAAAAAAACTGATGAAAATTAAGCCCAAAACTTCTAAAAACAAAATACCTTAAAAAAATAAACAATGAAAATTACACCCAAATCCTCTAAAAACAAAATACCTTAAAAAAAATGAAGCCCAAAAAACATCCAAAAAATGTATCACATACCTCCAAGAAATGTCCTTTGAATGTACCTCCAAGAAATGTCCTTAAACCCAAAACAATCATTTGCAAAAATGTCCTTTGAATGTACCTGCAAGAAAATTCCTTAAGCCCAAAACAATCCTTTGCGAAAATTTCCTTTGAATGTACCTCCAAGAAAATTCCTTAAACCCAAAACAATCCTTTGCAAAAATTTCCTTTGAATGTACCTCCAAAAAAAGTCCTTAAACCCAAAACAATTCTTTGCAAAATGAAACCAAAACCTTTGCAAAATCAGACCAAATGTGTGAAATTATGCGAAAATAATGAATGCTTTTACTTCAATTTATATTGCCGCGAAATGTTTTTTTGGAGGGGCTTCGTTGTATTTTCCGGCCGACGGAAAGTTAGGTAAAAGTTTGGCCAAACTTTTATTTCGTTAGACTTGACGAGCCGTCGGCGCAAAAAACAATTCGGCCGAACTTTTTTAAGAGTTCGGCCGAACTAACACGTCAACAATTACACAGATCCAAGCTCTAAATACATATCTTCAACTTTGGACTAATTAAACTCCATGAAACATTCTGAATTAACTATTGGAACTAAGACAAGAATTTTCAGAATTCAATCTACTTTCAGGAAATATAACCTTTTATGGAATTTCATAAATATTTACTAATTTTAATTAATTTTGTAATAAAGCAGGTGCACACAATTTCTAAAGGTCATTATGATTCAGTGAAATCAATATTCTGTATCTTCCAAAATACACTATAAAAAAAATTGAAAAAATTATGGTGGATTACATTGGTCTGTCCTCTATAATGGGTAGTTTTTAGATTTTTAGTTTATAACTTATATGTTAATAAATTTCGTGCATCGCGAAACACATTCAAAATATGCAGTTTTTTCATATTGGATCAGTTCAAAAAATTCTAGTAATTATGATATGCATCAGTTGGCTTTGTAAATATAATGAAACCGAAGTAGTCTCTGTCTATATTTTTGTAATTCATTTTGTTTCTAAAAAATACAAAGTTTCAAAGAATACAACAGTGCGTATTAACATGACTTATGAATCCTTTGGTTGTTTAAAAAAAAACACTCAAAGAAACGCTAAGTTGACATATCAAATGTGTATAAAAAAATTTCAAAAATTAAGTAATAGAAAGCTAATAAAATTTCTGACAACTTTTGTTTTTATTGTAAAATGAAATGCTAAACAGAAAAATTGTTTTGGCTTGCAGAAAGTTGAAGAACATAAAAAAAATGTAATTTTTTTCTCAAAAAAGGGCAAAAACTGTAACCCAACTTCAGATTTTCACCCTATTAACCCTCTATGCAGTGTTTGAATTGTTTTTATGTTGAAAGATGATGTTCATCAATCATTTTTATTCTACTACAGGTGAGTCCAATTGAATATGGGCATGTGCTTCTCGTGCCAAGAGTGTTGGACTGCTTACCCCAACACAACAACCATGACAGCTTATTGTTAGCTCTGCATTTGACTGTGGAGGCTGGAAACCCATCTTTTCGCCTTGGCTACAATAGCTTGGGAACTTTTGCAACTATAAACCATGTGCACTTCTAGGTACTATCATGGTTACAAAATTTGTCTCGTCCATAAAACAATTTTATTCACCTTTTGAACAATAACAAGAGGTTAAAGAAGACATTGTCTTCACTGTTTGGTCCATTGGCTCTAATAGCTTTTTTTGGTCTGTAGAGATGTCTAAAATTTTCAATTTGGCATGATGAATCGAACATTGTGGCGGGATTATTATTTGGCTCTTCCTTTCCCTGTTGAAAAAGCACCAACGAAAAGAGTACCATTGAAGTCTGAGAAAACTCAAGTCAAAATATTTGAACTCTCAAACTACCCTGTGAGAGGACTAGTTTTTGAAGGGGGTAATTCTTTAGAAGACCTCTGTAATGTCGGTGGCAGCTCCTGCATCTGTCTACAAGATAAAAACATATTATACAACATGCTCATTGCAGATTGCAGCAAAAGAGTTTTTTTGTTTCCTCGGGTACAAAACAGTAACATATTAACATGGTTCCAATTTTGGTTGCTTCCTCATGTAGTGTAGTATATTGATTATATTGTTAAGAAATTATTTTTCCTTTTTGTGATGTTTAGAATTTCTTATATATTTTTGAAAACCCTCATATGTTTCTGTGACTAGTGATATGCAGAGAAACATGCTTTGGGAGAAGTGAACCAAAATATATTAGACACTCAAGTTAATCATGTTGTGTGGGAAATCAGTGGGCACATGGTTTTGAAGAGGAAGCAACACTTTGACAGTGCTTCTGAGGACTATGCATGGAAATTACTTGCTGAAGTCTCTTTGTGAGAGGAAAGAATCGAAGAAGTTAAAGCTTATATTTTGGAAGCAACAGCTATTGAGGAGGTGCAAGTAGAAGAAGAGGAACATGTTGATAATGTTGTGGAAGATTCGGTTCCTCTTTATGATTCCTCGAAGAATACCATAATTCCCCTATACACATGAATGAATTATTCGTGCCACTGTGATCGAACTATTTACTTTATGTTTTCAAAACTATCATGTTAGTAAAACCTCATCTATGTGCTACATATTGCATAACAATCATCTTAGCAGAACCTTATCTATATACTACATATTGCATATAAATGTTGGTTGGACATAACATATCTATAATCATATATTTTCTTCTTGTTTCTTTGTATACAAGGATATGGAAATTTAGTATTTTGGTTTTTATTTACGTTAGACTTGTTATGGGAACTTCTTTTATCTTGTTACTGGAAAATAAACTATTGTGCAATGTTCCTCATGTTAGGACATTAATTATGAATGTTTGGAGTAGCTTAGCCAATATATCAAGCCCCAACACAAAATCCACTATAATTCCATTATAAAAAAGGTACCAAATTCTTACTAGAGATACCTCCATAGGGGCAGAAGTAAGCCTGAGATGATCATCAACTTTAGGAAGGAACTCAACTTTCACTTCTAGCATGATTCCAATAGTTGATAAATGGGAAACGAAGATCAACGACCTCCCAAGCGAGTTAGGCTAGGATTTAGGACATCATTTTGCATCCTAGCTCACTTGGGAGGTTGTACATCTTCCTTTCTCCTTTATCAACTACTCCTATCATGCCATAAGCCAAATGTGAGTTCCTTCTTAAAGTGGATGTTAATCTCAGGGTTACTTCTGCCCCCCAAAAAAAAATTCTAAGATTTGCATCGCAATTCTGATGGTTGTTTCCGTCACAACTCCGATGTTTTTTTTTTTTTTTTTCCGTCGCAATTCTGACGGTTGTTTCCGTCGCAATTCCGATGTCTCCACATGATTTCGGAATAGAGACAATAAAAAACATGATTCAAATATCGACTAAATGAAAACACGTGTCATATCTATTGTTTCTCTACTGACAGTGATTAGAAATGCCGCATTTGCGACGATACAGAAAACGACGTTTCTACCAACCTCAAAGTGTTGCTCTTGGGACGCCTGTGTGTCGAAATAGATAAATTTTGGCCATCGAAAATTTGGCCAAATGTGCTAGTGAAAGATCATTCAAGATCTTATCTTTCACTTCACATATCCTTGAATCTAGAGATATACTAATTTCTCTTATAAACTATGATTAGGAAGGTAAATCACAGATTTACCTTCCTCCTTTTCTCACATTGCAATTCAGAGTATAACACTTAGACTATTCATAAACCTAATTACCATTAAAAATACCATCTGTGTGAATCTTCTCTTTATGCTTGTCACAATCCTTGCAATGCATAGGTGACAGAATCTATTATGCTTTGATTGCAGGTGTTTACATGAAAGGTTTGACTGCACTTTAGTCTGCAACCTCTTCTCATTGATCGGCATCCACAACTTCAAAAACAAATCCACGCCTTGTACTTCAACACTTCCTTGACCTCGCAATTATGATAGACTTCTTCACGCTTTGATTACCTCAGAGGTGTCTGCAATTTTTTTGACCTAAACTGGGCTGCAATTTCTTATATATATAGTGCTCGGTTCCTGTCTTTAGGCATACCATACAACCTTCCTTGTAGGCCGACTTTACCATTGTCCAAAGGTCGACATGAAGAGATTTTTTATTCAAATGTTTATGAGGGTTGTCATAAGCCATTATTTCACTGTTTTATGGCAAGGTCTTGGAGCATTTTCTCTAGACTAGTCACTTCATATACATGACACTTAATTAGGCTTATAACTAGAAGACACAACCTAATAGACATGAAGAAGAATTATATTGACCTATAATAAAATATTGATCATGAAACCCATGAAGCAAGTATAACAAAAATACATTTTATTATCTTTGTCTTATTCTTTACATAAAGACATAATTACATAGTCAATATGAAGATTGATCCTAGTTACACTTTTCAACACAATTCCCATGTATGATTTATCAAGATATTAGCATCAGATCCCAGATGAAAAATAACTTTATCCATCTCATACTCTCCTATATATGCACTTAGCCTCATTTCCCTTCCATTTCTCTTTTGTCAATTGAAATTATTTATTGTGTGCATCTCACTTTGTGATATCTCTTTGGATGCACATGAATCTATCAATTCTGGAAGCCCTTCTAAGACCTTATGATTTCTTAACAACTTCATACAAGTATGTAGAAAATAGTTTAAAATACTTACTTGATTTTATAGCTCCTGGTCTTGTGTCGGAGCTCGATCCTGTGTCAAAGCTCAGTCTTGTGTCGAAGTTGATGACACATCGCAGTTACTAGGCCTTGGATGTGCACTAGAGGTTGAAGCTCTGACATCCATAAAACTTCGCTTTGCTTCCATAAATGCTTCTTTTTATTTATGAATATAAAAAATAACAACCTTCTCAACATTCTTTCTAACCCATGCATTTTCAGATTCTTTCTTTCCATCTAATTTATCATTACCAATCGCAGCTCCACTTCTAGTAACAATACTAATTCGAGGTTCATCAATCCTCCTTCCAACAGTCATCATTTGAATATTCTGTTTCGATTGTTGATTCCTATTTTCTTTCATCTTCACCATAAGTATAGGAAAATATTCAATTATGTGGTCAAAATATTTACAGTATTTACATTTCGTTGTGGGGTTCTGACAATCTCTCGCAAAGTGACCTGGCTCACCGCAGTTATAGAAAATGATATATCCATGTCCTCAACCAGCTCCACCACCTCACCCTCTTCCTTGGTAACCTCCTCGACCACCGTGCTATACATTTTCATCATGTCCATGATCTTATTCTTGCATTCTATAAGCATTGGTATTGTGCTCCATCATTAGTTCATAAGCCCGAAAATTATTTTCGTCGTGCCTTATTGATTTACAAAATTTGCAAAATAGATTCCTTGGAGTCTGTACATATATATGTAACAAGTAAAAATATTCTAAATAATGTTGGCCTCTAGTCCTGCATATTTCACATCAAAGACTAGATTCTACGTTCAAGGGATTTGGTTCCCCACTAGCCATGTAATCCCTGAAGACAATGCACTTATCTTTAGAATGGCCCTTCAATCTGCACTTTATACACCATACTTCTTCTCTAACTTATTTACCTTTACTGATGTATTATATCTGTAAGGTTAGGTTTGCCAGTTGAATCTGAATTTGTTGCATGCATGCATTAATATCTCCTATAGGCAAAGCTTCCAACTTCATCGCAATCTCTAGAGCTTCAACTTGAATTCCTATCTTCCGTTTCATCAATGGTAATCTGATATGCGGTAGCAGCGCAACAATAAACCATTTTTTATGTTGTTGCAGAGCTATGTCAAAGCTTACCTGATCTAATAATAGCTCAAATCTCTGATCTAACTCCCAAAAATAAATAAACTAGCAATCTAATTGCATCCGTGAAACTCTCTTTTCATATAGAATATGTTGAGATTCAACAAGATGATGAGCTTAGTGAAAATTAAGCACCTTCACTAAGTGGGGCCCGCAGGCTATTTTTAGGTGTATGTATATTTTTAGACATTGTGAGCATATTCTATAAGTTGTGGGATGCTATTTGTAGATGGTTGATCAAATGTGAAAAATAGATGTGATTCTATTTTTAGAAGATTGGGTGAAGTCTATTTATAGATCGTCGATCTAAAAATAGAGCGCATGTCAATTATTATTAGCCCTTAATAATAATGCGACAATAAATATCAACTTATTCTCTTGGAGAACTTTATTTCAGTGAAAATATTTGGCAAATCAGTGGGCTAAAGGAATTACGCAATTCCTAGGGTGGTTGGTGACTCATGCATGGAGGACTTAGTTAGAACTGAAGTGGCAGAGTTGTGACAGAGTTGGAAGAGTAGTTACAGGAGTTGTTATTAGTTTAACTCAGTTATTGGATTTTCAAGTTCCTGTGGTTATTGTTTACTGAAGAGCTTGCCGGATTATACACAGTATCACGAAACATTTGTCGATGTTTCGAATCCCAACGGGGATCCATCTTCAGGACAATGGAATGAAGAAATTTAAGAAGGGTCATAATACATTAATAGTGGAGAAGGTAGGAAAGGTAAGACAAGGGCCGACCAAAGAAGTTTTTTATTATTTCTATTTTTATATTATTTAAATTCTAATTTTAATTTTATCCGTAAATTTATTTCTTAATTTTTATTTCTAATTTTAATAAATAATAATTTTTTTTTTTTTTTTTTTTTTTTTTTTTTTTTGTAGAAATTTTTCGGTAGTAATCACATGCAAAAAAACGAGGTCGACGCGTTTCGAACCAACCAGTGTGGTTCATCATCAGGACTATGTGATTAATAATAAACTTATTAAATTTATTTTATTAATAAGTTTATTATTTTCAAAGTTTTGAAAATTCCTATTATTTTTAATTCATATGATGTTTATAATTTATAAAATGTTTAAGGTTTATTTTAAATTATAATTTTTAGAGGTTATTTATTTTAATATTTTTAATTAATTTTATAAATCATGCTTTTAATTATTTAAATAAACTAGTGATTTTCTAATGAGTATTAATATTTATTTATTTTTATTTTTAAAAATAAATAACTATTTAATACATTAGAAAATTATTGGTTTTAATTAGAAATGTTATTGTTAATTATACTAACAAGTATTTAAAGTTTATTAATTTTTACTGATTAGTTAACTTTTATTTTTACTGATTAGTTAATTTCTAATCTAATAAATATTAATCTAGTAAAAATAATAAAGTTGGGAAGCGAATAAGTATTTTCTACTAATAATTATTAATTAATTAATTAATTTTTATTATATAAAATAAAAATTAATTAACGTGAATAATTATTAAAAGAAATTTCCTTATTTGTTAAACCATTACTTAAAGAAAGGGGACAAACCTGGGATTATTTTCCTGAAAACTCATACCTGGGAGGAATGTGCTTTCGAGGAACAGATTTGTCGAAGAAGAGGACGCCAGCTGTCACTAATTTCATATCCCCCATCCCTATTAAGGTTTTCAGGGTGTTTTTTAATCTCAAGGGCCTCTCTTACTTTTCTTCTGTAATAGTGATCTTCTCTTGCAATGATCTTTGAATCTTCAAGATGCACTTGGTGCTTAGTTTTTGAAGAGTGTTCCGCAAGGGCAGAAGTGCGAAGTGGTTCATGCTTGATATTGGCTCCGTTCTCTTTGAGTCTCTTCTGGAGTGAATGTCCGGTTTCACCGATATAACTTTTCCCGCAATCAATTTTGTACACTCCTTTAAGTTGTTCTGGACTTATAGCATCCTTAACTGATCGCATTCTTTGTCTAATAGTCCCTGTTGCTGAAAATTGTGCGAAAATATCATTCTTTCTTAGAGCCTTGGCGATTTTATCAGTGACACCTTTAATGTATGGTAGAAAAACCCTCCCTCCTTTTTCTTGGGGTTCAAGCCGTTTCTGGGGTAAGATTACGCCCTCAGCTCTTTTTAGAGCCTTCCTGATATCTCTTTCTTTATAACCCATACCCTTAAAAACAGATGATAAGTGGTTGATTTCTTCGTTAAGGTGTTTAGCATCAGATATATATCCTCAAGGCCCTAACATCAAGGGTATTAAGGACACCAAACTTCTGAGCTGGATGATGGTAGGAATCAGCATGGAGATAACTATCAGTGTGGGTTTTCTTTCTGAATACACGAAGCCCAAGGGTTCCATCATTATTTCTAATGACAAGAACTTCTAGAAAAGGAATGCACCTATTTTCTTCAGTTTCCATGGTAAATTTGATATCCGAGGAGATGGAGTTCAAGTGATGAAAAAACTTGTCCAGATTCTCTTTTCCATGAGCCCACTTTATATTAGTATCATCAAAAAATATTTTCCACCAGTCTGGTTTTAAGGGATATGAGGCAAGGGCCTTTTTCTCAAAGTGTTCCATATATAAGTTGGCGACAATAGGGGATAGTGGAGAACCCATTGCGACCCCTGATACCTGCTCATAGAACTCCCCTTGAAAGCTGAAGAAAATGGAATGAAGGTATATTTCCGCAAGCTTGGCTGTTGCTGGATTAGTAACCTCTTTGATGACGTGAATTGCCTCATCTAAAGGAATCTTAGTGAATAGGGATACCACATCAAAACTAACCAAAATGTCATCCTCTTCTACTCTTTGATCTTTGGTGAGTTTAACAAAATCATTTGAATCCTTTATGAAAGAGTCTGTGTTCCCAATAAGGGGTTTCAGGATCTTAGCGACATATTTCGCTAGCTCATAGGTGGGGGATCCTATGGTGTTGAAAATCAATCTGAGGGGGATACTGTCTTTATGGATTTTGGGTAATCCATAAATCCTGGGTACGACATCACATGTAGGGGTCAACTTCTTCTTTAACTTGTCGTCAAGTCCTGAACTCTTAATCGCTTTCTTGACTTCTTTTAAAATTTTCGACAAGGGGTTGGAGTTAAGTTTCTTGTAGCTATTGCAATCAAGTTGCTCTTTAATTTTCCTTATATAGTCAGTCTTATCGAGAACAACAACAACACCACCTTTGTCTGCTTTAAGTATCACAATTTTATCATTATTGCGTAGGGTTCTCAGAGCATCAAGTTCTTCCTTATTTAAGTTGCTTCTCGGAGTTTTGGCTTTCTTCAAGGTAAGGGAGAATTCTTGTCTTAATGTTTCTTTATCATCAAGAGCTAACCCTTGAATTCCTTCCTCTATACTACATAAGATGCTTTCATTTGGGATGCTCTTGGGAGAAACCGCAAAGCCTAAGCCCTTGCTAAGAATATTGATGGAAACTTGATCTAGCTCTAAAGAGGATAAATTCAAAACTTTTTTATTTTTATCATTCTTGATTTGTGGCTTTCCCCTCATTTCAATTCTGTGATTATTATGGAAAGGTTCGTGGCTCTTCTCCATACGTTACAACCTGCCTCCACCCCTACCACGTAATTCCAAAGGTTCGCATGGATTGACCGAAGTGGAACCCACGGTATTGCATGGTTTGACAGTGTTTACGATCGAAGTGGAACCCACACTATTGCAGAACCTGTGGTATTGCAAGGATTGACACCGTGTTTGACCGAATTGGAACCCGTGGGGACCGAGGTATCGTTGTTACAGATGTTAACTGCATTGGAAGGATTGACACCGTGCTTGACCGAATTGGAACCCGTGGTGACCGAGGTATCGTTGTTACAGATGTTAACTGTATTGGTTGTTTTGGGAATCCGGCTCGGGTTTTCTAATACCATAGTATTTATTGAGGCATCCAAGAAAATAACGTTGTCTGCGTTCACTCCATTAAGAAGCCTGGTTTTTCCGTCCATCACTGGTTCCATCATAGCAGGGGATTCCACCATGTCAGTGTAAATTTCACTATTTTTTAATGTCAGAGACAGTGATTCAGGGGGTGCGTTGTAATTTCTGAGAGAGAGAAGGTAATCCGTGTTGTAATGGATTTTTATTTTCAACGACGGATCAACATGAACGCCGTAATTTTCAACCTCATTGTTGACAAGAACATGTCCATTGTTTGAACAGTCCCTGATATCAGCTCTGCGTGAACAATTAACGCTCTCTGTTATGTTCAAATAGTCCTCGTTTCCAGTGTTTTCTGAACGGTCTACGCTATCAACTATGCCACAATTGCTTTTAACACTGCACAGGCTCGTATCTTTGCTGTCACCAGTCTCAGAATTTTTAAAATCAATTACTCTGTCGACTTTTTGTTGCTTATTCCTCCAGACCGGATAGCTGACGGGGTAATCACTCTCAGAACAGATAGGATTCACAAAATTATTGCCTGCCGACATATCAACAGAGTTAAACACTATCCCATCTGATAGTTTCAACCCATCAGAGGATGCGCATGGTCCGAATTCTTTATTGCCATAGACATTGTTATTGAACTGGGACAATCTTCTCATTTTTTCTAATTTCCTGTCATGCCTTCTTTTAGCCAACAGACCCTCCCTTTTAGCTTTTAAAGAAGCCCTCACATCGATTATTTTCCATAATTCTAGAATGATTAGATTGGAAAATTTTAAATGTAGAGAAAGCGCAGAACACCCCATTTTATCCAGCAGGGCGTGGTTCTTCTTAAACTCAGTTATTGGAGTTAAAATCAGTTGAGATAGTTGTATCTAGTCTAACTGAAAGATACACTAGTGAGAGTTTAGTTAATTAATTAACAACTAGAGACTCACTTACAACTGAACAAATACAACAGTTAACTACTTGCATGTCAGTTCCAGTGGAGACCCAGTGGAGAGATAGGTGAAAGGGTGAGATGGAATATTTGTTGTGACTATAGTGATGCATTCAATGCATCTAACACACATTGGAGATGCCAATGAGGATTGCACAGTCAAGGCAAGGCCAATTCGAATTCATTCATGGGTCTTCTTCAGCAGGGATTGCGCAGTAGAGGCAGGTTGTCAGGAGGCAAGAAATTGGCGCATAGATATGCAAATTTCTGCATGACAGTGTGTAATGATTGTTGATTGTATTGAGAGCTTGATGTAATAAGATTTGTATGAGATTATTACATGATCCATTGATATACATAATATATGATAGTTGGGTTTTTTAGCTTTAAGCTTTCCCATTAAACAACTGTGTTATGTGCGATTTATTTTATTCACGTGTTTGCAATTGGCGATTTAATTTCCGCAAAATTAACAGTGGAAGGATTTTGTATTTAACATAAGATTAATTTGTTAGATCAGAAGAATCTAGTAATACATCAGTATTAATAAATTTCTACATGGTATCAGAGCAATGTTAATCACTGGAAATTGCAATTGTGAAGAGGTGCTGAGTTTTGTGCTGGTAGACAATTTGAATTTACTGCAGAAATTTCTTTGTGCGAGAGTTGAGTATTCATTGAAATTGTAAAAAATATTTTGGTAATAATCACATGCAATGGAACATTGTCAACGCGTTTTGAACCAACCAATGTGGTTCATCATCAGGACTAGGTGAGAGATCATATCAAGACATTAAGCTTAAATAGATGTAGAGATGGCTAACTAGCCGTTAGGAAAACAACTAGTTTGACTTCCTTTTTCTCTTTTTTTTAAAGGACCTCACGCTTTAATAAATAAATAAAATTAAATAATTTATAATTAAATAATTAAATATGAAATTTATATATATATTTAATTAATAAGTTAATGAATCCAGAAATTAATTGAATAAATTAGTCAAATATTCTAATAATAAAAATAAAACTAGTTGTTATTAATTAAAAAAATATAATATATAATTAAAAATAGATAAATAAATAAATATTATTATTAAAAAAAAAAAAGAGAGAAAAAGGAAGTCAAACTAGTCGTTTTCCTAACGGCAAGTTAGCCATCTCTACATCTATTTAAGCTTAATGTCTTGATCTGATCTCTCAACTAGTCCTGATGATGAACCACACTGGTTGGTTTGAAACACGTCGACAATGTTCCATTGCATGTGATTATTACCGATATATTTTTTACAATTTATATGATGGATCATAGAAGCATAGATTCCGAAAATATTCATTGAAATGTCTTTCAATGGGTTGCGATTGGAGTATGCCCTTGAGGGCAGCTCTTATTACATAGCCTGGAAGGATAGGATGGAGGCGGTGCTTCAAGATAATGGACTGAAGGAGTTCATTGATAGTGATGTTCCTAAACCTACTTCTAGCGATGCTACAGTACTTGACGCATGGAAAAAGAAGGTAGCGAAGACAAGAAGAATTCTGTTGGAAGGTGTGAAAGACCATATTGTGTCAGGCCTTCATGAGAAAGCCACTACATTTGCAATGTGGAAGGCTTTGATAGATATTTTCCAAAGCAGCAACGACCATAGGAAGTTGGCGCTGAAAGATAAGCTCATAAAAATAAAAATGGAGAAGGGCGAAAGTATTCCAAAATATCTCACGAAGTTTGTCCAATGCAGGGATGAGCTGGGAAGTGTGGGAATTATAGTTGCAGATGATGATTTGGTGAGCTTAGCTCTCCTTCGGCTTTTGAAGAGTTGGCATAGCTACGAAGACTCTGTCAATGGACAAGAGAAACTGCTGGATTGGGAGTGAATTTGGTCATATCTTGTGCAGGAGGAGATAAGGTGGAATACCAGGGATGGCTCTTCATCGAAGAATGATGATGAAGAGAATTGCGCTTTGGCTACCAAAGCAAGGAAAGGGAAGGCGAATAAATCCTATCCAAAATCCAAAGCTAAAGACAAGAAGCTATATTTGTCCAAAGTGAAGTGTTTTCACTATCACGAACATGGGCATCTCACCACTAACTGCCCACAGAAAAAAAAGAACAAGAAGACTGTTGGAGCTACAGCGGGTGAGGCCTTAGCCTCACAATTTGAACTTGATTTCTCCTTGATCGCATGCTTGGTTTCAAGCACAATGGGATCGGTGTGGCATCTTGATAGTGGTGCTTCCTTCCATATGACGGGAGACAAAGAGTTGTTTAGTGACTTGGAGGAGAAGGATCTCCAAATGCATATAGAGATGGGCGACGATGGTAGATACAGTGCGAGTGGCATTGGAACCATTACCTTTGAGAGGGATTTAGGTAAACCATTTGTTTTAAAATATGTTATGCATGTTCCAGGTCTAAAGAAGAACTTGGTCTCGGTCGCTATGTTGGAAGACAAAGCTCATGGTGTTGTTTTCAGTGAAGGAAAAGTCTTCCTGCAACATAAAACGACAGGTCAAGCCAAGAAGATAGGGATTCAAGTTAAGAATCTCTACAATTTGGAGGTAGATGGTTGCGCTGCAATGATTGGCAAAGCAGAAGAAGTGGTGAGCCGGGATGAGGGTGAATTATGGTACAGAAGATTGGGCCATATTCACCATGGTGCCTTGAAGATATTGTAGCATATTTCTACCAGACTTCCCAAGGGTACTCTTGTGAAATCAGATCAGTGCAAGGGATGTACTATGGGTAAGTTTTTGAATACTACCTTTCATGAGAAGGAGAACTGTGCTTCGGTGATCCTGGAGAGAATTCACACAGACGTGTGTGGACCTTTCTCGGTTGCTTCAACATCAAAACATAGGTATTATGTTATTTTTGTTGATGAATATTCTCGTAGATGTTGGATCTTCTTCATGCAGAAGAAGAATGAAACATTCTCAAAGTTCTTTGAGTTTAAATCATTGGTGGAGAAGGAGTCAAGGAAGCAAGTGAAGGCTCTGCAAAGTGATAATGGTGGTGAATATATCTCGAACGAATTCAAAGGCTTCTGTAGCAAAGAAGGAATTCGAAGAGAACTCATAGCGCCTCATAACCCATAGCAGAATGGGGTCACGGAGAGAAAGAACAGAATGATCGTGGGTGTTGCACTAGCTATGTTGCATGACCAAGGCCTACTGATGCACTTGTGGGAAAAAGCATGAAACATTGTGGTTTATGTGCAAAACTGTTGTCCTCATAGAGTACTTGGCATGAGTACACCTGAAGAAGCATTTACTGGTAAGAAGCCTGATATTTCTCATTTGAAGATTTTTGGCTCATCTGTTTACATTCATGTGACAAAGGATGCCAGGAAGAAGCTAGAGCTGACTACAGAAGTTGGGATATTTGTGGGGTACACAGAAACACCCCATAATTATCATGTGTATTTTCCAAACAATCGGATGACTGTGGTGTGACGGGATATAAAATTCAATGAGGTGAAAGCCATGAAGTTGTCACTTGAGAGAGAGCTACACTTGCATGCAAAGGAGGAACTTCTTGTTCCCAAAGATGAGCCTCAAGATGTGGATCATCCACATGAGGAGGATCATGGAGTAGAGGAGTCTACTTATGTAGAACCAAACATCAGAACAAGCAGAAGGTGTACCACAGAAGCTGAGAGACTGAAGCTTGATGCGACACAGAATGTAGAAGTTCCTACATCACAGCATAGATAGAGACAGTGACCTGAACGATTTACTAGATACATGGCTCTTATGAGTAAGTGTGTCATGACAAAGCCATATTATTTTGAAGAAGTAGCGCAGGAGCCCACATAGGTAGATGCCATGGTGGAGGAGTATGACTCCATTGTCATAAAAAGTGCTTGGTGTTAGTTCCCCGTAATTTTCTAGATTGATTGAGATACAAAGGTACAGGGTAACATCAAACCAAGATTTGGAATCCTAGGACCTAGCCTTCCTGGATTCAGAGAGGGATCTCTCTAGTAGGTGCAAAGATGTGAACTTGTTTGTTGATGAGGGTTGATTTTAGGCTAGATGTTAAGTGCAGGGTATTTTGATTGTTTTTGGTTGGGTATGATGCTCAGATAGATTTAGATAGAAAACAAGGAAGATTGTTAAGTCAATGGGAAATGGAGTCAAACAAGGTCATGAAGGAGTTCATCAATGGTTTCAAGAGCATTTGCAGGGCAATTTAACTTGGTTGGTGGATCTTTAAGGTTGTGAAGGATCATGAGATGGACATTAAACTTGAGAACAACAAGCTAATAAAGGGCAGAAATAGAATCCTTTATATACTTGTAAACTGAGGGAGTTACAAGATTTATAAGCATAGCAAGAGAGTCAAAGGCTTAAGAAAAACCTAATCCATTTGATTTCAGACTGAAAGCAGATAATCAACCAAGACAACATTTAGATAAAACATAGAAAGGAAAAAACTTATTTAATCTTTCATGGGTTTTATCATTAAGAGCGAGAAAAACATTTAAGTTGCACAAGTAACTATAACCATAGAAGAAGATAAAAACACTAGCATCCACAGTGGCAGCTATGAAAATTCCTTGAGAAAATTTTAGCTAAGTAAAGGCAAAGAGCATGGTTAAGACAGACTTCTTTGACAAACTATAGGCAAAGCTGCTTCAAAAGATGATTTCAAGAACAGAGTACTTCAAAGGTAACAATATGCAGGGCTAGCCATAAATCATAATTGATACTAACTGATATAAATCATTCAAGAAAATAGATAAGAAAAAAACTTATTAGAGAGCAAGAGATGAATTCCCTAACATATCTTAAGCAGAAGAAAACATTTAGGCAGTGAAGGAAACAAACAGATCTAAGGTGCCGTCAAAAATCATATCTTAGTCTAAATTTTTTGTCCTACTGCAGCATAGATGGATGGAAAACATATGAGAAACTTAGAAAACATTAACAAGAGAAAATTTCACCATCAACCAAGCCCATGGATCCTGCAAACAATCCTTCTCCATCAACAAGTGAATCAAATCATGCATAATCTCCAAGACATCAATTTCTCATCAAAGGCTTCAAGGGACTATGTATTACTTCAGCATAATTCATCAACATCCAACAAAATATACAAGAGCCTCATGCTCTGTTTATGGAGAAAATGAGGAGGTGGAAACCCTAAAAGGCTTCCAGAAACCCTAATTCAGCCATAAATGTCATAAATGTGCTTAATGACCATGCAAGGCCCAAGACACATAAGAGATAAGAAAATAAATGAAACACACCAAAACATGACTCCCCAATCAAATCAGGAGTGTTTTGTCCAAGAAAATATTAAAAAACCAATTTTCCATTAATTAGTGTCTTTTGTTGACTTTTTGGCAAAAAGTTGTCTCTGTGCGTAGCTCCATATCAGCAAAAATTGGGGTTTGTTGCAGCTGAGTTTTGGACCCCTTCCCAGCATCGGATTTGGGCACGTGATGGGAGTATAATTTATAGAAATACTTGAGTTGTGATTAATGGATTCCATTTACCTGCTCAAAAATGCAATCTCCCATGACTGCTCAATGCGCAGCGCCAAGCCTGAAAAGGAGGTAGGGGCCAAAATTTGGAAAAAACAAAAAGTTTCCGGATTTTCTTCAAAATCGGTGGGTAGACCCCTCAAGGGGTTTTAGACACCTGTTGAGAAGCATCAGCCAAGATCCCAAGGCTGTCATGAACTTTGGGCCCTTTTATCTCATTTAGCTCTAGGAGGGCTTGCCTCAATTTAGCATTGGCAATCATGCTCTTCCTTGCATAGTGTTTGACCATTTTCTTCTACAAGGCAAGGCCCCTCTTCACCTCTTTGAAATGTTTGTGCTCCTGTTTATAATATTAGATGACCCTTTGTGCCCTTTCAAAATCCTTTTCCCATTCTTGAAGCTGGGAATCTTTTTCTAGGAGGAGAAATTTTGTATTTATCCCTCGGTCCTCATTATCATTGTCTAGATCAACAAAGAGAGGGCCTTGAGAAGCCTTTTTAATCCTTTTGCTCCTCTTGACTGGTGTCTTTGGCTCAACACTCTTCATTTTTTCTTTGCCTTGGTCTGATGCTTTGATATTTTGTGAGGGGATGGCCCTTTGCCTTTTAGAGGTAGCAAAAACATCCCTTTTCCCTCTGTGATAAGTGCATGAGAGAGGGGAAATTATGGGAGTCTCAAAGGTTATGTTGTCATGAATTTTTCCTTTACTCTGCTCTGCTTTTTCTATGTCTTCTTCACTCTAATTTTCTTTGTCTTCTATGGACTGATTTTTGTCAAGATAGTCATGACAGCTGTCATGACTGTCATGACTCTTTCTTGGATTGTCTTGGGCACTTAGATAGCTGCCTTCCTCATCTGGATGTTATCCTTCTTCACTGCTTTCATCCTTGTGGTTGATTTCATTGATTTTATCTTTGTGGATGCCATCACTGGTTTCATCTTTGTTTTCTCCTTCATCATCTTGCCGTCCTTGGCCATTGCTGCTTTCTTCTTGGCCACTTTCCTCTTCCTCTACATTGTCTTCCTTTTCAATGCTTTCCTCATGATCATGGCTTCTTACTTCATCATTTTCTTCATTTTCATCCTCTTCTTCTTCTTCATCAACATCTTCTTCACTGTCTTCTCCTTGTTCATCATTATGTGTCTCATCTTCTTCCTCACTGTTGCCTCCTATTTTCCCTTCACTAGGGCTACTGTCAGCCCCTTCACTTGGTAATTTAGGGGAGGAGGTAATAGGTGAAATTATTTGTGGAGAAGGCACATGGGGATAGGATGGCTGTGTGGAGGTATATGGTTGTGAAGTGGAAGGCAAGCTTTGTTAGATGAAGGCCCGGGGGTCTGCAACCAAATCATGTGAGATGAAGGTCTCCAAAGATATACCTTGTTTCTCTAGTTGGTATAGGACAATCATCTTGATCAGGGAGTGATGAAAAAGGCTAGGAATTTGGTGGTCATAGCTTTTCCTCTTGACAGCAGAGGCCATTTTATCAATACTCCGGAAAAGGTAATAAGGTAGGTTCATCATCTTGACTTTGGTAAAATGCATAAGCAATCTAATATGATATGAATAGAGCCGGGAGTACCTGCCCTCACATGTGAAAAATTTGATAATCTGCCTCATTAATGCTGCATACCTCTCTAGAAAATAAGAAAAATGAAAAATAGCCTTGCATTTTTGCTAATAGGTGGGTTTCAAATAAGGCCCATAATAACCCAAATCCAATTTCTCTTGTTTGAACCAAAGCTCACCAACGTCTGGTATACCAGTTTCCTTGGAAATGATTTCAGATGAAAGCTCAAATTGGGCCCCTGCTAGATTAACTTAGTGGTTTTGTAGGCTACAAGAAAACAACCTGGTTAAGTGTGGATGGTATTCGACTTGCTTGACCTTCTCACAAAAATGGTAGCACCCTACATCCTGGAAGTATGAAAGGATCATAGGAGAGGAAGTAATTGGAGTGGTGTCTAGGGGCTCAAACCTTTTAGATTTTCCTCCATGATGTTTTGGCTTGGTGGGAGTGTGACTCTCATCACCACTGGTGTGACTGTCTCTCTCTGACATGATGGTTGGTCCAAACAACAGAAGGAACCTTGAGTTTTTTTCTTTAGGGTATTTGGAGTAAAATAAGTGGTGTAGGTCAAACTTTTGCAAAGAGGAAAGCTAAGGTGAAGATAGCTTTCAAATCTTGCACTTGGTGGTAGAGGTCAGGCATATAGTCACTCAGTCCCCTCTTTGTATAAAAAACTAATTCTTCTTATAAACCCTAGTTCAAAGACATGACAATTTATTTTTTGCATAGTCTAGGGTTTTGGGTTAATTCTAACCATGGATGACCTCTCTGATAAATAATACTTGGGAGAAGGAAAAAAGGTTAACCAACCTTGTATTAACTTGCAGAAGCTTTGTAGAGGCCAAAAAAACTTGATTTTGAATGTCTTTGGCAAAAAAATTTGAAGTGCTGCCAGGGGCACAGCGCCAGCGCGTAGCGCTTGTGCGCAGCGTTGTGCTGGTTGGGCTGTCGGGGCGTAGTGTCGGGCAGAAAAAGGTAGTCTCATGGGCATCAATGATCATTTATAAGCCTGCACACAGTGCCAATCCACGAGCGTGTAGTGAAGTGTAATCTTACACTGCTTGCCTCGCCTTTGTGCGTAGCGTCGGAGGCTAGTGGCGTAGCGCCGTGCTCAGCACTTGCTAAATTTTCACAGTTTTCCCGAAAACCAAAATAATTTCTTCTCAACGACTTCTTCTCCTCGGAAATGGGAAAATGATGCATGGGGAAGTTTCAATTGGTTTTTATACTTGATTTTAAAAGTAAATTAAAAAGACCAAACCCACTTTTGTAAATTTGGGGTCTCCTATCTTTCAGTGTGCATTTTGACTAATGTTTGCTATGAACACACTTTAACATTTTTCGGAAAACATGTTTATTTCTGCCTTTGCGATATTTTTGTAGAACAATATTTTTGGCATGGAGGCCCTTTGTTGGGAGCCTATCGTTGAGATGTAGAAATCGAGGTCACATTTTGCCTTTTTAGGCCTGTCTTGACAATAACTTATAACCCAACTTTTTACTTCAAAAACTCTGTTTTTCTACCCTTTGGAAAAATGGTCTTCTTTAACCTGATACCCTTTGTCTTTCATCTCTTAGTGCAGGTGAAGTAGTGCTATTTTGGCAAAAACCTTAAGGAGAAGGTTTATGTCCTTGAAATCTTTGAGATGGTTCTTTGCTTGTCACCAATGTTTTGTTAATCCACCAAAACAAACCCTGATACTCTTTTACCTGTAGGCCTGTTTTTTTTTGTCTTGTTTGTGTCTGCCCCCTGGTGATAATTACATCCTATTACCTTGCCTCCTCTTGTTGCTAGTGGTCACCTTGGCTACTATTTAAAAAATGTGAACAAGGGCAGTTGTCCCTTACAGTGTTTGTGCTCTAAGCCAAGGAGGCTTTCCTTGAATGACCTTGGGTCAAAATGCTTTATTTTATTTCCCTTTGAATGCAACCTCTTTATGCAGGAAGGCACAACTTTCTGGGCACCAAATCCATCCTGTGACTCAGTGAAACCTTTGATGACCTAATGGGGGCCTTTGGACTTGGATTTTGGATAGGGATTTTAGACTTAGGGATCACCAAGTATAAGATAGGACCTGTGATAAGCTTAGTGTGTTTTGAAGACTTAGGATCTAGCATACTTGATTATCTAGAGGGTCTGTAGATACAATCAGTGTTTGAGAATATTATGGAAGAGTCAGCAAGATTATTTGATTGGTAGGTTTGAATAGTAGTAGGGAATCTTGTAGATAAGAAAAACAGAGGATTTGGGCCAAAAGGAAAGACATGGTGAAAAATGGGTGACAGTTGGGGTTAAAATAAATGGCTTGAACCCAGGATGGGTCTTCCAGGAGTGGTGGGCTAGTGATGACTAGATAGGAAGATGAAAAATAGGAAAAAAATTATCCTAAGGATAATGAAGGCCGTGAGATTTCTAGAACTCACAATGTTCATGAACTTTGTTTCTAGAAATCTAGAACTGATACTTATTCATCTTTAGATAGTGAAAATTATGGATGACTAACAGTGGCTCCACTTGGGGAGGGTAGCTCCTTTTCAGGAGGTGTCTAGAACTTTCATATCTCTTGGTTTATGAAGACTAGTGCCTCATCCATTGGGCAGATTTTTACCTCTTTCACTTGCTAGTGCTTGCTTGAAGCTGTGATTTTTAGTGATCTGAAAAAACATGATTAACATCGACATCATCTCTACCTACCCAACCTACTTGCTTAACATTTTTTCTTCCTTGGGTGCATTTGAACTGGCAAACCCTTGACATTTTTATTTTTGAAAACACAAATCAAACTATCTAATTGTACCCTTATTTCTTCCAAGAGTTCAGATTAGGCTAATGAACTCTCTTATTCTCTACCTAGTCTAATCATTTGTCAAGATTAAGTTGTTTGAAAAACTTCATTCTCTAAGCTATAAGCATGAAATTGAAAGCATGGTTTAAATCAGGATTAGGAAATCTAATTTACCATGAGTTGTGGCATAAGAACAAACTTCACACAAACATTATTTTGCATAAAAGTAAAAATAGAAAGATAAGGGTTTTGATCTATCATTTGTTATGCATCCTCATCTTCCTCTTTGGTTCTGTTTTGAGCATGTGGAACCATTATCTTTTCATTCCCTAATCTATCCCTTTTTACAAGTCAAGTTTGAATGATTTAACAAGCTCTTTTTCACTAACTTATCAGCAAATAAATTGAAAACATGTTCAGCCATGATTAGGCTAGATGACTGAACAAGACTTGTTTTTCAAAGACAAGTAGTGGCATTTAGACTTGCATACTTTCAGCAACATCATTTTTTTGGTATGGGGTTGTACATATCTTTCAACTCCTGCCCTCTTTTCCCCTTTTCTATTTTTTTAGGGTTTTTTGTATTTATATCCTTTCATCAAACAATGGTATGTACAAGGAATGAGAAAGTTTAAACTAAGGTTCTTCAAAAAAGTAATGTTTAAGCATCCTCCCATTTACAGGACCTCCAAACATTTCCATTCCATCAAGTTCCTTAAAAAATAAAGCATTGTTGCCTCTCACCGAATCAATGATATAGGGGCCTTTCCATAGATTTTCAAACTTACCGTGTTTGCCTTTGTCCTCCCTTCTTGAATCCCATTTCAGAACCCTATCTCCAATCTGGAAATCATTTGCTTTGGTTCTTCTATCAAATATTTTATTGATATTGTCCTGGATAGCTTGTGTCATTTTGTAAACTTCTTCCCTTGACTCCTGCAAATGAATGGTTTGGTTCAGCCTCCTCTACATGTCATTTTCTTCTGATTGAACTTCTTGAAGAAGCTTCATGACTGTGAATCCTAAAGAGGTGAGAAAAACTGCATCCATGCCATACACTAGTTGATAGGGAGACATACCAATAGATTTATTGGTGGTTAGTCTATCAGCCCATAGTGCATGCACTAGTTTGCTATGCCATGCTTTTTGATTTTGTTCTAAGAGCTTCTTAATGATGTTCACCAAGCTCTTGTTAGAGGACTTAGCTAGTCCATTACCTTGTGGGTAATAAGCAGTGGAGTGACCGAGGGTGATGTGATATTTATAGAAAAAGTCCACCATCTTCTTAGATGTAAAGGTAGCAGCGTAATTGGTGATGATCTTCTTAGGACAACCAAACCTGGATAGGATGTTGGTTTCAAGGAATTTAATGATAACTGAGTTAGTGGTGTTTCTAGAAGGGATATATTCTATCCACTTGGTGAAATAATCAGTGGCAGTGAGGATCCACTTAAGTTGGGTAGATGAAGAAGGATGGATCTCTCCTATGAAGTCCAAACCCCACTGCTGAAAAGGGGCTTCAAAACTGATGGGGTGCAAGGGTAAAGGTAGGAGCTTTCTTTTTCCATCAAATATTTGGCATTTATTGCAAGTTATGAATAGTTTGTGAGTATCGAAAAATAAGGTGGGCCAATAGTAGCCAGCTCTAAGGATCTTGTTTGTTGTGGTATTCCAATAGAGGTGACCCCCACATTCTCCCTCATGTAATTCATGCATGATTTTCTCTGCATAATCTTCAAGCAAACATTTAAGCAGTAAACCAGCAAAACTCTTCCAGTATAATAATCCATCTAAAATGCAAAAAATTAATGTTTTTTGTTTTAAGAATCTTGCTTTAGTTTTTGACAAAGAAGGGGGAGCATTGAGATAAAGAAGCACATAAATAATATCAGCATACCAAGGTGAATTTAGAAACATTTCTTCAATGTATGGTTCTATACTTTCTTCAAATTCTTCTAACATGCCAACCATATTCATGTCTAGGGCTTTGAAATTTGAGTCAGCCATAAGTTTTGCAAGTCCTTGTCCTTTAATCAATTTAGTGGGTCTGATTTCCAAATCATATTCTAAAATGGTAGCAATCCACTTGCCCCTTTTACCATCAGGGTCTTGATTAAGTATATCTTTGACAACCGTGTTTGGGACAAAGGCTATGATATGTGAATGCAAAATATAAACTCTAAAATCCTTCAAAGCTTTGATTAAGGAAAAGGCTTGTTTCTCCATAATGTTATACTTTAGAGGAGCATCCCTTAAGGCTTTTCTAAATAAAGCTATGGGCTTCTCTTGCCCCATGATGTTCTTTTGCAACAATACTGCTGCCACAGTATGTTCAGAGGCAAAGGAGAAAATGTAAAAGTATTTGGTGAAGTCAGGGCTGATTAAGACTGGTGTTTGCGTGAGTGCTTGTTTTACTAGCTCAAAATATTGTTTTGCTTCCATATTCCACTTCACTCCTACTTCCTTTTTCAACATATTCGTGATATTTATTAGGAGCTCAGTAAGGCTAGGGATGAATCTTCTTAGGAAGTTAATCTTTCCAATGAAAGATTGCAACTCTTTAATGTTTCTAAGATGGTTGATTTGCAAGATGCCTTCTATTATTTTGGGATCTATCTTGATTCCTTCCTCAGAGATGATGTGACCTAAGAGTTTTCCTTCCTGAAGGCCAAACAAATTTTTCTTAGGATTTAGGGATAGGCCATACCTTCTACATTTTTCAAAGACTTTTCTCAAGTGGACTAAGTGCTCCTCATCAATCTTAGAGTAGATAGTGATGTCATCAAGGTATATGACTATGAATTAACCTATGTCTTCTGAAAAAGCTATGCCCACTGCCCTTTGGAAATTAACCCCTGCATTCATTAAACCAAATGGAATTTTAACATGCATGAATGTAACCCAAGGTGTAGTGAAAGCAGTTTTAATTTGGTCACTTGGAAAGACTAGAACTTGGTTATAACCTGAGAAGCCATCTAGTAATGAGATTCTTTATGAGCCAACAACTTTTTGGAGTATGTGATCCATTTTAGGCAAGGGGTAATTGTCTTTCAAGGAGGCTTTGTTCAAATTTCTGAAGTCAATAGAAAGCCTAATTTCCCCAGTCTTCTTCCTAACTGACACAAGGTTGGACACCCATTTTGAGTATCGAACCGGGACTATGATCCCGACATCGTACATCTTTTTGATTTCTTTCTCAACTGAGGGTAACAAGAGGGGGTTTATTCTTCTCAAATTTTGTTTAAATGGTTTCTGGTTTTCTTTGAAAGGAATTTTATGTTGGATGATTTTGGTGTCATAGGATTTCAAGTCTTCATACCCCCAAGCAAACACATCTTTAAATTCTCTAAAAATCTCAATGTATTTTTGTTTTTTGTGAGATGGGAGAGTTTTGGACAGCTTGATTATTTTGGGCTCTTTCATCCCTCCAATGTTACACTCTTCTACATTTGTTTCAGTGGATTCCATCTTGGGTTTTTTAGCTACATCATTAAAATCTAACAACTCTTCTAGTGGTGCAAGGCCTCTTGGCAAGGTGTCATCTTTGTACTGTAGAATTTCAAATTCTCTTTGATCTGATTTATCAAATAATTCTGCAACACAAGAGTTTTGAAGGTGGTTTATATCATCATCAAAGGGCAACTCTGTTTTGGGAGTTTTTTTTTTCAGCAGAATTATTTCTTTCAAATCTCAAACTCTGTTTTGTGCTTGAAAAGTCATTTTTGTATTGCAGAAAATCATCTATTTGGTCATCATTGTCAAACACTTGCTAATGGTTCAAGTTGTCTGGTACAGTAGGCCTGTTCTTTATTTTGATGAGGCATTGATTATTTTCATAAGGTAAAGATAAATTGTTGGCAGCAAAGGCAAGCTCATTGGCAAGGAAATTTTGGGCCCCAGGGATGAAAGTGAGCTCATATTTCTCAAAGGTTTTGAGAAGGTCTAGGGTAGCATTTCTATATTCCCTTAACCTAGGGTTCTTGGCTGAATATTCTCCCTTAATTTGATTTATGATCAGTTCTGAATCTCCTTGAACCAAGATTTTCTTTGCTTTGAGGTCTTTGAGTAGGTTTAAACCAATGAGGAGAGCCTCATATTCTGCAACGTTGTTGGTGCATTGGAAATTTAGCCTATAGGAATGGACTTTATTTGTGTTGTGGAACCAAAACCCCACTCCTGAACCAACCCTACCACAAGAGCCATCAAAGCTTATATGCCAAAGGGTGTCAATTTCAGTTTTGTCAATATTCTGCACTTTGGGGCTGCTAGGATTTGGGGTGTCATTTTCTTGGTCAGAGGACTGGCTTAGTTGTTCTGAGGGGCTTAGTCCTTTCTCCTTGTCATCTATTTGTTCATCTATGTCATTTTCATTGCACAGGATGAAGGATTCAAGGTCTGAGTGAATGGAATAAACCGGTGTGTTATTTGGCCTATCTATGTTACTCACCATGTATTTCATGTGGGATTCCCGGTATAATCTCCTTGTTTGATTGAACACTGGGATGGTGGCATAAGTCATGTCCATTTGAAGGCTTCCCTAGAGTTTTAACTCCCATGATCTAGATAAAAGCATGCCATATTTTGGGGGGATGTCAGCCACAACTATATCCATGACTAGACTTTTAGCGGGGATTTGTGCTAGATTGACACACAGATCCTTGATTACGCCTAGACACTTGAACCTAATGGAATAAAAAGAGTACAAATCTTTGTATGGTTTTGTGATCTCTAAGCCCAATCTCTCCATCACAACCTTTGGCATGAGGATGTGTGAGGCACCGGAGTCTAACATAGCATTATGTAGAATTTTATCATGTATGTTTAGACTTACATAGAAAGGAGGGACAACTCCTTCTTGATATTTTCCCTCTACTTCAGGACCAAACAACAATTCCGGTTTATTATCAGTTAAGTTTAAAGAATCGGTATCACTCCATATATTTAAAACTTTGAAAATATGGGATCTATATACCTCTTGGGTTACCAGTTCAGTGAGGGGTATGGTTATCTTGATCTTGGCAATCTCCCCCTCAAAACTAAAAGGTGTAGGTGTCTTTATTGAATTTACATCTGTTTTATCAGCCATGAAATTTTCTACGTTTTTAATTTTTTGATTCTGATTTAATGGTTTGGAAAGCATGATTTTTTCAAGGCCACTAGTTGAAGTACTAGGGCAGCTTGAATCTTTGTTAGGTTGACTAGTCTTTGGTTTGTTTAGTTCAGTTGTCTTAGCCATAGTATTTTTGTTTTCTGCTGTCTTTTTAGGGATAGGTTCAGATGTTTTTCTAACAACAGTGTTTGGCTGATTGGTTTTAGGAATATATTGACTCTTTTTGCTCCTAAGGTCATACTGCCTATGGACTTCCATTATGGCATTCTCAAATCCTAATCTATAGTCTTCGAAATCTTCATATGATTTTTAATGTGGTTTTGAGGAAAAAATCCTTTGTTCTTCTTCGGTAAGGAATGTGTTATCCTCATCATCCGAACCTATGACATTTACATGGTCTTCTTCCAACTTCTCAGGCTCTCTTTCTTCTTTGTCTACATAGTTTTTTTGGAAAGGGGGTCTGATTTGTTGGTGACTCTCTCTTTTTCTGACTGGAGGAGGGTCTCTTCTAAAATTTTGATTTCTATTCCTGTTTTGAAGATTGGCTTGATTTTCCCTAGGAGGTGTTCTCTCATTCAAACTGAATTTTTCCATCATCCTCTCCATTTTCCTAAATATGGAGTCAAGTTTGGTGTCGGAAGAGGAGGGTGTAGGTGTTGTGTCATATCTATAAGTCACCCTTTTTTCTGATCTTACCCTAGCCCTTTTCTCAATCAAATTGACCTCTACACTCACAGTCCCCTTTTGCATGTCTTCTAGAGTTAGGTAATCTCTCTCCCTTAGTTGATAGGCCATATCAGCATCAAAGCCTTCGGGATATTTCACCAAGGCCAAGCCATGTGGAGGTTTTATGTGAGGTGGGAGAGCATTGTAAACACTGTTAAACCTAGTGGAGTAGTCATGAACACTTTCTCCCAGATTTCTCTTAAGATTTTTATACTTGGACAGAATTTGGAGGGGATTCTTCTTGATTTCCCATTTGTTCACAAAGGTTTGGTATAGAGTAGGGAGATCATGAATGTTGTTGGGAGGTAAGTCTTTAAACCATTTCTTAGGTTCTCCCCCTAGGCTCTAAGCAAAAATCCTCATTTTTATGGTTTCTTCTTCTATCTCCATATAGTCAAAGGCATCATTAATTCTATCTACATGTTTTTGAGTAGTGATGGATTTAGTCCCTAAGAAGTGAGGGATTTTGGACTGATAGTCATTTGGAAAAGGTAATAGTGGTTGTTGTAGAGCCAGTGGAGAATACCAGGCTGCCATGATGGGAGGGAAAGGAAACAAAGGCTGATTTACAAGGGGAGGATTTGTGAGAGGTGGAGGAGGATGGAGTGAGGTGGTTTGCACACTAGTGGTATGGATGGGTGTAGCTGAGGTACTTGGATCGGAAGACTGATTCTGAGTAGATTTGAGATGAAAAGGGCTGAAGTGATGGAGAAGTTGAAAATTAGGTGGAGTGGAAGGAGAAGCTTCTCTACTGGAGCTTTGCTGCAAATCTATGGGCTCAAAGTCAGCTTGGTCAACCCTACTTTGTGACTTAGTCTTGAATATGTTCTTGGTATGGTGCAAATCAAATTGAGGATATTGTGAAACTGTAAGGTGTTCCGGTGTAGAACTTGCTCTATGGATGGTCCTAACAGTGGGTGAGTTTCCAGCTTTAGGATTTTGCCACAAAATATTTTTTGGGTTATCAACTATGGTAGGAGGATTTGGGTCCGGGTGTGATCTAGTATAGATCCTTCGTGAAGCCATCTCTTTATTCACACAAGGTATGACTAGGCCTTAAAAAACTATTTTGGATTGATTTGACACAATTCTAGAACAACCTATGGGACTAGTGGGATGAGGAAGGCCTATTGGAGGCTAGTGGAGTCGCCAGGTGGATTGTTTTTGAAATTTTGAAGATCTGTATACAATGGTCCACCACCAAATTCTTGATAAAAAATCAATCCAGGGAGTAATTTTGGGTTTTTAGTTTCTTTATGCAGCCTTAAGGTTAAAGAGTATCCCGTAACTAAGTCATTATCTTACTAGGATGGTGAAGTAATTAGTTTCTACTCTGGCTATGGGTTGGTTTTTAAGTCAAACTAGGGATGTATATGAGTCTATAAGATTTTTTCAGGCTACTATCAACTCAGTCCCACCATGATCGCCATTATGTTAGTTCCCCGTAATTTTCTAGATTGATTGAGATACAAAGGTACAGGGTAACATCAAACCAAGCTTTGGAATCCTAGGACCTAGCCTTCCTGGATTCAGAGAGGGATCTCTCTAGTAGGTGCAAAGATGTGAACTTGTTTGCTGATTAGGGTTGATTTTAGGCTAGATGTTAAGTGCAGGGTATTTTGATTGTTTTTGGTTGCGTATGATGCTTAGATAGATTTAGATAGAAAACAAGGAAGATTGTTAAGTCATTGGGAAATGGAGTCAAACAAGGTCATGAAGGAGTTCATCAATGGTTTCAATAGCATTTGCAGGGAAATTTAACTTGGTTGGTGGATCTTTAAGGTTGTGAAGGATCATGAGATGGACATTAAACTTGAGAACAACAAGCTAATAAAGGGCAAAAACAAAATCCTTTGTATACTTGTAGACTGAGGGAGTTAGAATATTTATAAGCATAGCAAGAGAGTCAAAGGCTTAAGCAAAACCTAAACCATTTGATTTCAGATAGAAAGCAGATAATCAACCAAGAAAACATTCAGATAAAACATAGAAAGGAAAACAATTATTTAAACTTTCATGGGTTTTATCATCAAGAGCAGGAAAAACATTTAAGTTGCACAAGTAACTATAACCATAGAAGAAGAGAAAAACCCTAGCATCCAGAGTGACAACTATGAAAATTCCTTAAGACAATTTTAGCTAAGTAAAGGCAAAGAGCATGGTTAAGACAGACTTCTTTGACAAACTATAGGCAAAGCTGCTTCAAAAGATGATTTCAAGAACATAGTACTTCAGAGGTAACAATATGTAGGGCTAGCCATCAATCATAATTGATACTAACTGATCTAAATCATTCAAGAAAATAGATAAGCCAAAAACTTATTAGAGAGCAAGAGATGAATTCCCTAACATATCTTAAGCAGAAGAAAACATTTAGGTAGTGAAGGAAACAAACAGATCTAAGGTGCCATCAAAAAGCATATCTTAGTCTAAATTTTTTGTCCTACTGCAGCATAGATAGATGGAAAACATATGAGAAACTTAGAAAACATTAACAAGAGAAAAAATCACCATCAACCAGGCCTATGGATCCTGCAAACAATCCTTCTCCATCAACAAGTGAATCAAATCATGCATAAGCTCCAAGACATCAATTTATCATCAAAGGCTTCAAGGGACTATGTATTACTTCAGCATAAGTCATAAACATCCAAAAAAATATACAAGAGCCTCATGCTCTATTTATGGAGAAAATGAGGAGGTGGAAACCCTAAGAGGCTTCCAAAAACCCTAATTTAGCCATAAATGTCATAAATGTGCTTAATGACCATGCAAGGCCCAAGACACATAAGAGATAAGAAAATAAATGAAACACACCAAAACATAACTCCCCAATCAAATCAGGAGTGTTTTCTCCAAGAAAATATTAAAAAACCAATTTTCCATTAATTAGTGTCTTTTGTTGACTTTTTGGCAAAAAGTTGTCTCTGTGCGTAGCTCCATATCAGCAAAAATTGGGGTCTGTTGCAGCTGCGTTTTGGACCCCTTACCAGCATCGAATTTAGGCCTGTGATGGCTTGTTGGAAAGGTTGCAGAGTATAATTTATAGAAATACTTGATTTGTGCTGAATGGATTCCATTTACCTACTCAAAAATCCAATCTCCCATGACTGCTCAACACGCAGTGCCAGGCCTGAAAAAGAGGCAGAAAGGTCATTTTTGAGGTATTTTTTGACCTTTTGAGGGGGAAAAAATGCTCCAAATGATTTGAATTTTTTTGGGAAGACTACTAGAGACATGAAAAACCCAAAAATGTAAAATTTAGCAGCTGAGGATGCCCCAAAAAATAGCGTAGCGCCTAGGGTACTGCGCTACTAGGGGCCAAAATTTGGAAAAACAAAAAGTTTTCGGATTTTCTTCAAAATTGGTGGGTAGACCCCTCAAGGGGTTTTAGACACTTGGTGAGAATCATCGGCCAAGATCCCGAGGCTGTCATGAACTTTGGGCCTTTTTAGCTCTTCTAGCTCTAGGAGGGCTTTCCTCAATTTAGCATTGGCAATCATGCTCTTCCTTGCATAGTGTTTGACCATTTTCTTCGACAAGGCAAGGCCCCTCTTCAACTCTTTGAAATGTTTGTGCTCCTATTTATAATAGTAGATGACCCTTTGTGCCATTTCAAAATCCTTTTCCCATTCTTGAAGTTGGGCATCTTTTTCTAGGAGGAGCAATTTTGTATTTATCCCTTGGTCCTCATTATCACTATCTAGATCAACAAAGAGAGGGCCTTGAGAAGCCTTTTTAATCCTTTTGCTCCTCCTGAATGGTGCCTTTGGCTCAACACTCTTCATTTTTTCTTTGCCTTTGTTTGATACTTTGATATTTTGTGAGGGGATGGCCCTTTGCCTTTTAGAGGCAGCAAACACATCCCTTTTCCCTCCGTGATAAGTGCATGAGAGAGGGGAAATTATGGGAGTCTCAAAGGCAATGTTGTCATCAATTTTTCCTTTACTCTGCTCTGCTTTTTCTATGTCTTCTTCACTCTGATTTTCTTTGTATTCTACGGATTGATTTTTTTCAAGACAGTCATGACAACTGTCATGACTGTCATGACTCTTTCTTGGACTGTCTTGGGCACTTAGATAGCTGCCTTCCTCATCTGGTTGTTCTCCTTCTTCACCGCCTTCTTCTTCACTGCTTTCATCCTTGTGGTTGCTTTCACTGATGTTATCTTTGTGGCTGCCATCACTGGTTTCATATTTGTTTTCTCCTTCATCATCTTGATGCCCTTGGCCATTATTGCTTTCTTCTTGGCCACTTGCCTCTTCCTCATTTTCTTCTTCCTCTACATTATCTTCCTTTTCAATGCTTTCTTCATTATCATGGCTGCTTACTTCATAATTTTCTTCATTTTCATCCTCTTCTTCTTCTTCATTGTCCTCTCCTTGTTCATCATTATCTGTCTCATCTTCTTCCTCACTGTTGCCTCCTATTTTCCTAAGGTGAAGATAGATTTCAAAGCTTGCACTTGGTGGTAGAGGTCAGGCTTATAGTCACTTAGTCCCCTCTTTGTATAAAAAACCAATTCTTCTTATAAACCCTAGTTCAAATACATGACAAATTATTTTTTTATAGTCTAGGGTGTTGGGTCAATTCTAACCATGGATGACCTCTCTGATAAATAATACTTGGGAGAAGGAAAAAAGGTTAACCAACCTTGTATTAACTTGCAGAAGCTTTGTAGAGGCCAAAAAAAATTGATTTTGAATGTCTTTGGCAAAATTTTTGAAGTGTTTCCAGGGGCGCAGCGCCAGCACGTAGCGGCTGTGTGCAGCGCCGAGCTGGTCGGGCTGTCGGGGTGTAGCGCAGGGTGGAAAAAGGTAGTCTCCCGGGCGCCGGTGATTATTTTTGAGCCTACGCACAGTGCCAACCCGTGAGCGTGTAGCGTAGTTTAGTCTTACACTGCCTGCCTCGCCTCTGTGCGTAGAGCCAGAGGCTAGGGGCGTAGCGCCGTGCTCAGCGCGTAGCGCTTGCTAAATTTTCATAGTTTGCCCGAAAACCAAAATAATTTCTTCTTAATGACTTCTTCTCCTCGGAAATGGGAAAATGATGCATGGGGAAGGTTCAATTGGTTTTTATACTTGATTTGAAAAGTAAATTAAAAAGACCAAACCCACTTTTGTAAAGTTGGGGTCTCCTATCTTTCAGTGTGCATTTTGACTAATGTTTGCTGTGACCACACTTTAACATTTTTCGGAAATCATGTTTATTTCTGCCTTTGCAAATATTTTTGCAGAACAATATTTTTGGCATGGAGGCCCTTTGTTGGGAGCCTATCGTTGAGATGCAGAAATCGAGGTCACATTTTGCCTTTTTAGGCCTGTCTTGACAATAACTTATAACCCAACTTTTTACTTCAAAAACTCTGTTTTTCTACCCTTTGGAAAAATGGTCTTCTTTAACCTGATACCCTTTGTCTTCACTAGTACAAAATGGCTAATTTGTTACTAAAAAAACGACTAAAATTTGCATATAAACGACTATTTTTCAGTCGGTGACCAATAGTAGCTAATTTACAGTATCTTATAACGCGACCAACTTTTGGTCGTTTTTAGCTTAGTCATTAATTGGTTATCTCAATTTTGTTATCTAGTTGTATATTTGGTCATTGATTTAGTTTGATTTGGTCACTAATTTAGTCATTCATTTGGTCTTTCATTTTGTCATTCATTTAGTCATTCATTTGGTCACTGATTTAGTCATTTATTTGGTCACTGATTTAGTCATTCATTTAGTCATTGATTTGGTCTTTGATTTGGTTATTAAATGTCACAATTAATGACCAAATATACAACAAAATATATTACTATATGAGCACTCGAGAAAACCAATTAATGACCAAAGAACTATGACCAACATGTTGGTCGTGTTATAAGATACTATAAATTAGCTACTAATAGTCATATATATGCAAAATTTTGTCATCATTTGTAGTCACAAATTTATCATTTGCAGTAGCCATTTATTCTTTATATAAAAGACTAATTTAGTAGTTTATATTCATTTCATTTACTTTCATTAATAATCATTATAAATGACTAATTTAGTCGTATATTATTTTTTATTTGTGTTCATTATTAATCAACATAAATTAATTTGTATGACTTAAAAAATGTCATACAATGTGCATGTTCATCTAATATGAAAACACAAAGTTGCATATTTTAATTACAATACTAAACAACATCAAGTGCAACTATAAATAATTTCAACCACATAAATTATATTATATAGAATGTTAAAGTATTACAATATGAGTTTCCAACTTTATATTAGTTGGACTACAATTTACACATGAAATGATGTTTCATCACTTCAAAACATTATCGTTGTGTTGTCAAGGCATTACAGGCGAATTCACCAACTCTGAAGACTTGATCATCAGTCTTTATATGTGTGTCTTATGCGAGATATTGGCTCTAAGGGTATCACCAGACCAGTTCTCCTCTCTCTTTTTGCATTTGTCGCTCCAATGTTATTGCTCTTCTCCTTTTTCAATTCATTCTTATTACCATCAATACTGATTTCATTTTCTGAAAACAAAAGAAAATACAATGTAGTGTAAGAAATGAAAGACAATGAACACTAGAATATAACATAAATTAGACTATAAATAGTTTATACAACATATACCTTAACATCAACAATGTCAAAGCAATTTTCCTTCAGCATCAATTTCTGCAAAATAAATTTCACGTTATTATTTCCCATTTCTCAACATGCTACATACGATAAATTGAAAATCACATAAAGCCAAGAGCAAACCCTTTTCTAACCAAAACAAACAAACAAATAGTGCCTCTAATAAAACTTCATTATAATATTAGCAAATGAAAAGAGAGCTAGTGGACCATTTGTGTTGTTTGAATTTGCCTATTTTTGTTATAAAGTGCTCGAGCTTCAAGAACCAACAAATGTGAGCACGAGCTAAAAACTAACCAACCATTCACTTGTCAACATGAGAGATCACAAATAAACCACAAAATTGATCAAGCATTAAAATTGTGAGCAGGTTACCCTGAAATTTTCTTCTTGAGAAATACCTCAAAATCCCGTAGTTTCTAATAAGCTTCTTGGCTATGTACCTCCATCCTTGATTTCCCTTGCTATATCTTGAATAAAGAATATCCCTTCAACAACCAGTTTTGCAAGAATCCTACCAAGTAACTCAAGAGCCTTGGGCGCATCAATAGTAGCATCCTCCAATGAAAATAGTACAATCTCCAACCTAGAAACATCAAAATTATATACAGTTATAATGTTGAAGAGTGTAACTAGGTAGGTATTCATTATAATGACTATGTAATTACGTACTTAATATGTAAAGATGAAGTCAATAATAATAAAATGAATTTTTCGTTTACTTGCTTCATGGGTTTCATGAGCAAGATTCTTAGTATAGGTCTATAGACTTCTTCTTGATGTCTATTAGGTACATAAGTGTAATTAAGAGTCATGTAAAAGGCGTGAAGAATACCCTCCAAGACGTTGCAGAATAATGGCTTACAAACGTTGAAGATATGCCTATGAAGTCAGCATACAAACAAATGTTAAAGTCGACCTACATAATGGCTATAAGGTCGGTTTAATTACTTGGCTAGAACTACTATATATACCCTACATATGCTGCAGTTAAGAGAACATATCTGTGGATGATACTGAGGTTATATAACGTGCAAAAGAAGAAAGTTTTGTAGATTCTACTGAGGCAATACAGTGTAAATAAGGGAATAAAGATCAAGTTAACGTCTAGGGTAGAACACATTAAAAGAAAGAACAGATTTGCGGATTTGTCTCTGAGGTACTGCATATATTTAAGTAACAATTACAGTCAAGTTTGAAGTGAACAAAAGATGGAAGAAAGAACAAGAATTACGTATTAGTTTGAAGGTATAACAAATCAGATCTAAGGACAAGATTGTCTACGTATAAGTCTGAAGGTGACAGCGTTTGAAAGATAGCAAATACAAGAATAGTTTTGATTGCAGACTTATCTAAAGGAAGAACTGAATGATACAACTTCCAAGGTAACTGAAGGACGTATTCTACAGAAGCAAATAAAGGTTAGTAATTGCTGAAGTAACTGGAAGATTGAGATATTGACTAAAGGATATGATTAAGTTATCTCTGAGGAAAGAATTTTAAAAGTCAGAAACCTCAAGTAAGGAAGGTAAATTAGAGATTTACCTTCCTAACTATATTGCAAAATACTCAGTTACAAGAAAGATCAATTTTGTCTCTACATTTGTATAAGCACTTTGATAATTGACTTGATGAAGGATTAACTCATCAAGCTCACAAGTAGTTATCAAGAAGAGAATTTGTATTAGTCTATAGCCCTTAAATTCTCAACATGGTATCATAGCTATGGTTATGATCAAAGGCAGTTTGAAAGGACTCGAAACATTCTAAAAGGACCTATGTCAAAAAGGCTCAAATCATAGTAAGACAGTCCAATAATTAAACTAGGTGCAAGTTCACAAGAAAGGTCAATCTCTGTCACTATGAAAATAATGATCTCGGTAACATCTCAATATCAATGACATCACAGTGTTGAAATTACCTCTTCCTCAATTCAGTACTACTCTTATAATATTATTTCGATACCATAGCAGTGACGAGAATGAGTTATAAAGGTGTATTTACAGTTAAGGCTCGGTGTTGACAAAAAGATATCAGTATAATTCGTATTACAGTGAAGATCTTCAGTGTTATAATCACAGTTCAACTACAGTCTCCGTAATCAATCACATGATAAGTATGACACTACAATTTGGAACTACCACAGTAAAAATTCTATCATTGTTTCGTGCTACCACAGTGAGAAAGGTCTGACTAGTTCGGTGCCATCATAGCTTGATGAGAAGTATGACATTTCAGTTTGATGGTATCACATAGGGTCTCACAGAAATGCTCAACAGAAGTCAGAGAAATGTACAGTGAAGTATTTACAACTGAAGCACAAAATAAGGTCAAAACAGTAATATGTATACACAATGAAATAGTACATTCGAGGATCTCGAAATAGCTTCTTACATTGAGTTTGAAAGAATCTGAATTCTTTCCTATGAAGTTGATAGTGCAAGAACCAACTAAAATAAAGAACTAGTTTGAAGGTATAACAAATCAGATCTAAGGACAAGATTGTCTACGTATAAGTCTGAAGGTGACAGCATTTGAAAGATAGCAAATACAAGAACAGTTTTGATTGCAGACCTATCTAAAGGAAGAACTGAATGATACAACTTCCAAGGTAACTGAAGGACGTATTCTACAAAAGCAGCTAAAGGTTAGTAATTGCTGAAGTAACTGGAAGATTGAGATATTGACTAAAGGATATGATTAAGTTATCTCTGAGGAAAGAATTGTAAAAGTCAGAAACCTCAAGTAAGGAAGGTAAATAAGAGATTTACCTTCCTAACTATATTGCAAAATACTTAGTTACAAGAAAGATCAATTTTGTCTCTACATTTGTATAAGCACTTTGATAACTGACTTGATGAAGGATTAACTCAGCAAGCTCACAAGTAGTTATCAAGAAGAGAATTTGTATTAATCTATAGCCCTTAAATTCTCAACATATAATTCATAATCACACATGACCATAGATTGTAGCAGTCTTGAAATAAACTCAAACTTGAATAAGAACAAACACAAAATTTCAATTTTGTGGTTTATATGATAGCCATTTGATAATAGCTTAGTCAACATCCATGTTACAAGTAGTATTTGGTGTCTTTTTATGTGGAAAATTTTCCAATGGGGCTAGATGTTTTGACCTTTTTTGTTTGGATCTAAGCTTAATATGAATATGTATTGGATTTTTGTTTTAAATGAAAACATAGGTTCTTCTTTTTCCTTTTCTGTTTTTCTCCCTTTACATATATATGTTGTGAATTTGCATAATTTTAAACTAAATAAACAGTCATGTTAATATGTTTTAACATATTGCATTTTTAAAAATAAATATACAATCTTAAAATTTATAGCTAGAGTTTTGGAGGAAGCATGAGAATTCTACCTGCTTTAGCCAATATTCTTGATGCTTGTTTTGATATATATCAAGAGAATAGCAACCAGGTTCAAATGGACAGTAAACCCAAATGTTACACTTCTTTTCACCTTTTGTTTGGTTTAAGCAAGCCTGACAACAATCTGAAGCACTTTCTTTATGGTGCATCAAACCCCATTTAACTGTCGCTCCATCATAGTCTGTATGTGGTTCTGCATGGCGTTCAGAAGGAAGTGGCATGCCAGGTATGATTCCATCTTCTGCAGAAATAATATCAAACTATGCATCAAACTTTAATTTCACCATTTTAAGCTAGGATTCTCCAAACCCTTGCTGCCCTTGGACAAATTGAACAAAGAAACAATGTAACTCGTTAAAAAATAACACACCTAGGAAAAGGTGGAAAAGAAAACAAATGTTAAAACAAAATACTTTGAATTTTAATAGTTCTTCACTACAAAATGCTAAATTCCATTCTCCCGCATGTAAGTAATCAAATTGTTAAATTTAGCAACATAACAATAACCTTAAATATGCTGAAAAAAGGAACCTAGAGAAATTGTCAGAAAACCATAATCCTCAAGTCATAAACTTAAAAATAGATAAGACTGCTATATGAATACTTTGTAAAACACGCTCTCAAGACATAATGCAGTGAAGAGGACAAAATAATTTGGTGATGCTAACCTAGTAGTCAAAATCCCAAGAAATCAAAAGTGAAAACACCAAACTAAGATTGCACATATATTCATTACTGATCTCAGTTCCATCCTCCAGCATTTTTCCACTATCCTCGCTTGAAGCTTCGGGAGGTAATGAGAATCTAGTCTCCTCCAACACAGGGCCCCAGTGAGTCTAAAATACTTTTTCCACCATCTCTGTTCATGGGAACCCCAATACATAATGTATAAACACACGCCCAAATTTGGGCGCTGTGGACCAAAAGGAGCAGGGAGGAAAACAACCTGATGTCACAAAAAAATACTATGCCATCACAACTAATGGACAAGCCATCAGTTGAAGTCACACATAAAGGATCTTTGAGATATTGACTAAAGGATCTTTGGCTTCTGTGGAGGAATTCACACTGGCTTTCATTGCTTCACGTTTCTTAGCTTCTTCAAGCTTTTTCGTCCGCCATTCTTCAAGGGCTATCACTTAAAAAAATTTAAGCATTAACAACATATTGATGTAACTGCCAAATTCTAAAACAGTCAATAGTTTTCATTGTTACTGAACTGGGTAACACTTTAATTTTACATTATTACTCAACTAGTGGGTTAACAATTTATAACTTTTGAGGAATCCAGAGCTAAAAAGTCACTGAGATTTATATAATGAGAAAATGTATGAGCTCCCACATGTCAATGGTTAGAAGCTATGTGAATGGTGGAATATATGGTAGAGCACTCATAGCATATGGCAGAGGGCGTTCATGATGTTCTATTCCCAAGGGTGAATGATATTGATCCTTTGATTTGATTGTGAGGTCTCTAAGCACTTTAATGATTTATAATTCCCTAGTACCTCTGCAGGAATTTCCCTTGATATTTGATTGCCCTGGAATTCAAGGCAAAGCTCTGAAATCTCTGTTATGAAGCAAAAAGGGAGCTATAAATATTCCCTAAAAATTTGTTGTCATTTAATAATAATTCATAAGATGGTTGTTCTTTCATTATCCATTCATCTATTAGTGGTGGAGAAAGCAAACCAGTGAAGTTGTTACTGTTTGAAATCATGAAGCACCGTCAGACCCTTAGATAGAATGGAAGTGAATGGATTGCTTCCCCAAAGACCACACATAAAGATATTAGATAGAATGGAAGTATCTGGATTGCTTCCCCAAGACCACACATAAAGAGAGATGAATAAAGAGCAGCAAAGGTGACCTGAGCTTGCGAACTATCGAAAAACTCATTTATTGAAAGCAGTGGTGGTTTGGTGAAGCTATTATTCGAGCAAGTTGAAATGTTGCTAGATAATTTGTTTCCACTAACATTAAATAAAAGCATAAAATAAACTGGAAATTCAGGAATCATCCATCTAAGTTGATTGCCTCTCAAGCAAGAAAATACAAGTTCCTGCATCTACCCAAAACTATAAGAATTCGACTAGTCAAACGATTTTGACACAAATTAAGGATCTCCAAGCTACTACATTCACCCCAACCCTCAAGGAAGGTTCCATTTTGAGTTGTCTGTAGAGCCCAAATTATCTTAACACGAGAAAGTGTGATAAGATCGACAGGAATATCTCCTTGAAAATAGTTAAGCTCCAATTTTTCACTGTTTGATAAACCACTAGTAGGCTCAGAATCAATATAATTTTTTCCAAGGGTATAGTCCAGCGGATTTGTGAACACAAGTACATAATGCTCATGGCAATTGACCAGCTCCTTGTGAATCTCATGAGTGAGGGAGTTCCTTAAAACATATAGCATTTCAAGCATGGATTGTTTTCCAATCTCTATTGGGATAACTCCATCTAAAATATTTGGAAATATTTGTTTGCCAATCTCTATGATTGAAAAAATTGGGATGAATGATTGAAAACCATAAATACATCTTAACCTTAGATTTATTAAATTTGGAGAGATAGATAAAACCAAAATACAAATCTTTTAATACTTAATACATCTCGAAATATATATTAGTACTATTATTTTTTGTGGGAGTATTTATTTCAAAAAAAAAATTGCTTTTTTATTTATAAGCTTTACCCAGTGAAATATCTCAACTATATTGGCCATAGCATGTACCTTACCTCTTTAAATTCAGTTATAGAACTCTCACCTAGTTACATATTTCATCCATATTGAGTTGTAAAGTGGACCTGGCTACTCTAGGTGAAATTATAGATCCTTCATCAAACATAACTTGCATTTGAAAAGTGAAAAGGATAACTTCTATAGAGGCACCTCCTGTGTTAGAAATGTAACAATAAAACTCACCAATATGTACTCTATTCTTTTGTGCACATATCCATCAGAACTAACCATTCAAGTTATACTCTTTGATAAGTCTACGCATTTTTCTAGTTTCGACACCTTCTTCTTTGTCTTTGGACTTTTATGGGTCAATATCACCAACAACCACAACAAGGTTAACCAGCTCTAGCTTTAGATAAAAGCATGCTTGGGGGCATTTCCAGCTCCAATGGGGCTTGGAGAAGATAAGAGAAGAAGGGCCAAGCTTGTGGATTCTCACTAAAGAATCATAGGGTAGCCACTTTTTGTAATGAACAATATCTCTAATTTAACCTACCTTTTAGTTATCACCTCTGTCAAAATCAGTTCCATCTACTGGGGGCATAAAACCAACAAATATATTTGTATATGATGATATGTTTTCTACATTTATAACATTTCATGTTAGAAGGGTTTTTTTATTATTTTTTATTTTTTCAATCGAGTTACAACATTGTACACATTGAATTGCATTATTGCTGAAAAGGATACATGCATGAGAGCTTAGAAGAAGTTTTTAAACCCCTTTCAGGACTATCTACTATATGCCACTTGTCTTTGGTAAACTTCATGTTAAAATTGGCAACTAGGGAGAAATTCTACTCTAGTCTATTCAGTTGATGGAGATAATAATCACATTGAATTCCTCTTTTCAAGAGGACAAAAATTGATCTAAATATCGTCAAACTTGGTCAAGGAAAACAGTTGTTTATACTAAAGGAAATGTTACAAGTTATGTTTTTGTTAAGGCGGGATAAATTGAAAATTTGAATTTTAAATTTGCCTCCAAAATCATCATATCAAATTTTATATAAGGGCATTCCTCCATCCTCAATTGACACATCTCTTGGAGAAGTTTGTTGGAAAGAAAGGGTCTTTGTTTTGCCACAAATTAGGAGGGTATTTGTGCCATGCTTTCAATGGAGATGTTCATTGAAGTGTAAGGGTTTTTTTTTGGGCCCCAACAAGGAGAGGTGGCTCAACGTAAATGTATTAAGTTTATTTTAAAGCCTATTCCAGAGAACGAGAGGCTGGGTTTGAGGCCGATATTCTTCGCTTTAGGGTCAAGGAAAGGAGGGGCTATTTTCTGATCTATTAAGGGTTGAACCGAGGCTATGAAAGGTCACAATGGAAGGTTATTAGGGTGTCGCAGAGGAATGTGGCAGGCCGCTTGCCTAGCCACTCCCTACAGGGTTGCGTAGAGGCTTGAGGAATTTTCACATGCCCAAGAATAATAGAGAGCGACTTACCTTGCTTAGGCCATAGCATATGGGGGTTGTTAGAGTGTTTAAGGGTTATTGCTACATACAAAATCCCTAATCTGGCCATGATCTACAAAGAGGAGTAACAATGTTTTTCAGGATGTCCGAAGTTCTAATCACAGATTGGAAAAAGGTATTATATGGACTATGATTTTTGCATCCTTATCATCAATTAAGAAGGACACATTCATGTTCAGGATTGAGCTACTCTTACACTAAGGGTTAGTAATTGTTTCATTCAGGAGTACAGGGTTGACTGGATTATGGTATTTCTCAACATATTGACAAATCAATTTGATTTTATGTTTACTCTCTCTATCTCATTCTCCGTTGAACATTTGATCATGATAATAATAAGAATTGATCAAGGATTTTCCCCTTCTTGGGGTTTTTCCTTGGCATGATCCAATCGTGTGTTCTTTTGTCTTAGCTTGTCTTCTACATTTAATTTCTATGTTCTTTCTTCAGTTACTATCAATGGATTGTGTGATTTCTAATGGAATTAAATGGGAATTGTAATTGGGCTATATGAATCATTGAAGTAATTGTCCTTAGAAAAGAAAATTTTATCAAATCTTAACATTTCAACAACATATTACACTCTTTAAATGGAAAATCATATACAGTTTCAAAAAAGAGACTAAAAAATTAAGAGTGAAATGCATATATAAAGTCGGAAATTAAGAGTGAAATGTTTCTTTGTTGGCTTCAAAAGGGCATTTGACACGGTCCCTAGAGATAAGTTGTGGTGTAGAATGGAAAAACTCAAAACTCCTTCGCAATATAGAGTTGTTATCCATAGGCTTTATGAATAGGTGGAAGTCAAAATTAGAACTTCAATAGGCATTTTAGAAATTTTAGAAGTGACATCAGATTCAAGCAAGGTTGACCTTTATTCCCTACCCTTTTTGGTTTATATATTGACAAATTAGAAGAGTGTTTAAATCTATAAGGTGGGGATGGTGTTCGGTTGAGGGAGTTTGTGATAAAGCTTCTTCTATATGCCGATGATCTTATACTGGTTGCTAAATCAACCCATGGATTGAAGATGCACCTATATGCCCTTGAGATTTTTTGTAAATCAATGGGGATGCAAGTCAATACCAATAAGACAAAAATAATGATTTTCTCTAAAAAAAGGAATAAAAGCGAGCATATGTTCTTCTTTGAAGGCAAAATTCTTGAAGAATTAAATGAATATAAGTACCTCGGGATCGATATCAACAAAAAGCTTAATTTGGATGATTGCAAAAAGAAAATAATCTTAGGAGGGTTGAAAGCATTATATGCACTTCAAAACATATGTAGAGAGGAAAATTTATGGGAATGGAACATGAATAAAGTGCTTTTTGGAATCCTAGTTTGTCCAATGATAGTATATGGGTGTGAACTGTGGGCTAGCAACATCCCTCTTTCAAAATGGAAACAAATTGAGAAAAGCAAAAAAAAGCTTGATCATGAGCAAGTTCAAAATAAAAATTTTGGTTCCTTACAAGATAATGTTGAGTGAAACAAGAGTAGCTCTCGTCGAAGCAATTTCTATGGTGCATCTTATAAGGTATCTAAGAAGAATTGAGCAAATGCAAGGAGGTAGATGGCTAGAAGTTATATTCAATGGAGGCATGAGTGAAATAAAGAAATCATGGATGAGACAAAACAAAAAAATGGGTGCAAAAATGGAATATTTACCTCAATGCATGTACCAAAAATAGCAAGGAATTAAAAAAAATTGTTATGGAGAAGTTTCGTAAGCGTATATGGGGAAACGAATTGAGTAGAAAGAAAAAGTACTATGTTTAGTTATTCAACCCCACTTGTGATCTCAAAAAAAATGAGTACATTGGAGCTAGAATTCCGTGGAGAGCAAAGATTCTTATCGATCAATTAAGAAATAACTCACATCAACTTCGGTGTGAAACAAAATGGTGGAAGAGACCGAAAGAAGCTTGGGAAGAACAAGTGTGTACTTTTTGTACTTCTGGGGCAGTGAAATCGGAAAAGCATTTCATTTTGAAATGTTATGCTTTCAAAGACATCGGGGACAATTATGGTCGTATGTTAGCATCAATTATGTGGCATTATCTTTCAGTGAGGGGACTCTTAGAAGGTTGGGTCAGCTCGTCATCAGTTTGAGTAAGAAAATGATTGAATTGCAGAAGGAAAAAAAAAAAGCGGATAGTACCATAGACTATTTGTAGTCTCGTGGACATTAAAATATCATTCATTCATTCTAATGTGCAAACCTCTTTGGCCACTAACATGAACATAAAAGGTTGAAAGAGGGGATATCAATAGTCTTTTCACTAGATTCAACACCATACCAACTCTTGTGGCAAGGTGAAATAACTTTTTGTACCATTGGTCTCTATTTTTTGGAATGTCAATTCGAATCATCAAAATATTTTATATAAAATCACCAATGCTCTGAGGTTTTCCCACCTCTTGTTTCCCCTTTTCTATTTGATGAAATGTTTTGGAACTTTTGTAATCGAATGATCCATTTGATTATGATTAAATATTTAGGCTTTAACTTCCACAAATTTTTCAGGATAAAATGGAACATGTTCAATTAAATTTTATTGTATTTGCAAGGAAGCCATTTGAACTTGGTCAGACCGAGATTCCATAATTTCTTCCCTATGGGATGTTACATCATGTTTCGAGTTAGTGAAAGTACACAGCAAATTTCAGGATATTTTGTCTCCCTCAGCTAACTGAACTCGATCAAATCGAGATTCCAAAATGTCTTCTCTATGAGATGTTATATTTCGGTGTAGATTAGGGAAAATAATGGTGCATGGCCTGGATTTTTGTTCCAAATAGTCTTTGAACAGGGATACCCTGAACCCCTTTGCACGATAATCCACCACTTCTGTGGTTGGATGACAGGTGTTACCATGAAAACATGATAACTCAGCAAGGTAAAAGAAGTACCAACCCTTCTAGTTTCTCTTTTGGATCTACTCACGAGGATCAACATCAAAAGACTAATAACATAGTTTTTATACTCAATGCCCTAATTACAGAGAAATTAAACCATAATCTAAAGAATAGATCCAATAGCACTCACTTCTCTGAATTGGAGATCAAAATAAAAAGAAAAATGAGACAAATATTGAAGCGCATGAGTCCATCTTGTTAGTAGGATGAAATTTCCCCTTCTACCATGCAGGTTTGTCGTTCAAATAATTAGCAAATTTATAAAACTAACTCAGACCATTTGTTTCTTTTCAGTTATTATAATAACTGGATAATCTGCAGAGTTTCTGAAAGCTCACAAGATAGTCATCAATTCTGAAAGCTCACAAGATAGTCATCAATGTTGTATTTGCAAGGAAGCCATTTGAACTTGGTCAGACCGAGATTCCAGAATTTCTTCCCTATGGGATGTTACATCATATTTCGAGTTAGTAAAAGTACACAGCAAACTTCAGGATATTTTGTCTCCCTCAGCTAACTGAACTCAATCAAATCGAGATTCCAAAATGTCTTCTCTATGAGATGTTATATTTCGGTGTAGATTAGGGAAAATAATGATGCATGGCTTGGATTTTTGTTCCAAATAGTCTTTGAATAGGGATACCCTGAACCCCTTTGCACGATAATCCACCACGTCTGTGGTTGGATGACAGGTGTTACCATGACAACACGATAACTCAGTAAGGTAAAAGCAATACCAACCCTTCTAGTTTCTCTTTTGGATCTACTCACGAGGATCAACATCAAAAGACTAATAACATAGTTTTTATACTCAATGCCCTAATTACACAGAAATTAAACCATAATCTAAAGAATAGATCCAATAGCACTCACTTCTCTGAATTGGAGATCAAAATAAAAAGAAAAATGAGACAAATATTGAAGTGCATGAGTCCATCTTGTTAGTAGGATGAAATTTCCCCTTCTACCATGGCCTTGTCGTTCAAATAGTCAGAACTTCACTCTGTTGTTAACTTGAGACCATTTGTTTCTTTTCGGTCATTATAATAGCTGGATGATCTGAGTTCTGACTCACAAGATAGTCATCAATGTTGTATTTGCAAGGAAGCCATTTGAACTTGAGTGGTAAGATTCAAATTTTTTAATATATAGGATGTTACATCTACATATAGGCCACCTGGTTAGTGAGGTACACGAGATTTTGTTTGGGACATTTTTATCTCATTATTTAAAGACACAGATAATCAGTTAAATTTCTTCTCTATGAGATGTTATATTTCGGTGTAGATTAGGGAAAGGGTGCAATAATAGTGCCATGCTTTCAGATTTTTGTTCAGGCAAGTCTTTGAAGCAGGATACTACAATTGCCCGCACGATAATCCACCATACATGGTTGGAGGACAGTGTTACCATGGCATGATAACTCAGCAAGGTAAAGTACCCAATACCTCCTAGTTTCTCTTTTGGATCTACTCACGAGGATCAACATCAAAAGACTAATAACATAGTTTTTATACTCAATGCCCTAATTACATAGAAATTAAACCATAATCTAAAGAATAGATCCAATAGCACTCACTTCTCTGAATTGGAGATCAAAATAAAAAGAAAAATGAGACAAATATTGAAGCGCATGAGTCCATCTTGTTAGTAGGATGAAATTTCCCCTTCTACCATGCAGGTTTGTCGTTCAAATAATTAGGAACTTTATAAAACTAACTTAGACCATTTGTTTCTTTTCAGTCATTATAATAAGAGGATAATCTGCAGAGTTTCTGAAAGCTCACAAGATAGTCATCAATTCTGAAAGCTCACAAGATAGTCATCAATGTTGTATTTGCAAGGAAGCCATTTGAACTTGGTCAGACCGAGATTCCATAATTTCTTCCCTATGGGATGTTACATCCTGTTTCGAGTTAGTGAAAGTACATAGCAAATTTCAGGATATTTTGTCTCCCTCAGCTAAATGAACTCGATCAAATCGAGATTCCAAAATGTGTTCTCTATGAGATGTTATATTTCGGTGTAGATTAGGGAAAACAATGGTGCACGGCCTGGATTTTTGTTCCAAATAGTCTTTGAACAGGGATACCCTGAACCCCTTTGCACGATAATCCACCACGTATGTGGTTGGATGACAGGTGTTACCATGACAACATGATAACTCAGCAAGGTAAAAGCAGTACCAACCCTTCTAGTTTCTCTTTTGGATCTACTCATGAGGATCAACATCAAAAGACTGATAACATAGTTTTTATACTCAATGCCCTAATTACACAGAAATTAAACCATAATCTAAAGAATAGATCCAATAGCGCTCACTTCTCTGAATTGGATATCAAAATAAAAAGAAAAATGAGACAAATATTGAAGCGCATGAGTCCATCTTGTTAGTAGGATGAAATTTCCCCTTCTATCATGCAGGTTTGTCGTTCAAATAATTAGGAACTTTATAAAATTAACTCAGACCATTTGTTTCTTTTCAGTCATTATAATAACTGGATAATCTGCAGAGTTTATGAAAGCTCACAAGATAGTCATCAATGTTGTGCCTAACTTAGTGGGGATCATTGATAAGGCTTTGCCCATAGAAACACGAGATATCCAAAGACCCCTGCATTAATCCTACAACAATATTCAAATATTATTTTTTTCCTCTTGTTAGTTATGCATTAATCCTACAATGATATTCAACTATTATTTTTTTCCTCTTGTTAGTTAAGTGCACCCCTCATTATTTTATATGAGTGAAGGTCTCAATGAAGACATTGTAGGAAGGAAAATATATGATAAGAAGAAACAGGTATTCCAAGTAAGGTGCCTTCATACTCATGTTGCAAGGCGCGAATACTGAAATGTGGGAAGCTATCTCCTCTACAGAGAGAGAGAGAGATCTTCACCTCCACCGTGGGTGGTAATTATGTTGGCAATGTTGAGGTTAACAATGTCCTGCAAGGCCAAGGGCTTCATGAGTGAGAAGAGCTGTCGTGGATTTGGAGTTGGGGCGAGGAAGAAGTATATATTTTGAGGGCGACATATGGAGCAGAAGCAACAACAGAAGTTGCTGGAAAAAGAGGAAGACTCACCAATGGTCACACAATGACTGGGTGATTCCCACATTATAAAGGTGAAGGGGAGGTTCTATGGATAAAATTCATTTGTTCCTCCATACTTTTCTGGATTTATGTAGATAAAGCATGCTCTCGACAAACATTTTCACACTGACTATTTCATCCTTCTATTAAAATGTTTAATCTCACTTCTGTAATGTTAGTACCCCTCATTATTTTATCTGATCCTTTGCACTGGATCCGAATAAAAAAAAAAACTGGGGGCACCAAACACGCAGATCCACTGAAAATATAGGCAAAATGTTCAGGAAGAATCATATTGGAATCAAGATCTCCATACATATATTAATAACAGAAAATCCATAATATCATTAATTATTTAGTGATTATTAGTCTCATAGAAGGATCGAACAAACATAGAAATGGGAATCGAACTTTGGATTGTTGTTTTTGCACATAAATTAGATTGTGCGTGTATCTGTGGGACCATTATACTATTGAATAAACATAAGTGGAATTTGGTAGAATCAGTTATATTTATCATTGTGTTGAATTATTGACTTGAATTTTTTAATAACATGTGTTATTGTGAGTTAAAATTTGTTAGCTGGCCATCTTATGTTTATGAAGATACCACTGTCATTGTACACTATTTATATTTGGTGATTCCCTAAATCGAATTGAAACCCTGGGACAAAAAACAAGGGAAAATTTCCCTTGTATATTACATTTGAACATGTTTTTTCCCATGCCACAGTTTTAAGCAATTGAATCCTTTTTCAGTGGGATTGTCAAAAATACTTGAAGTCCACTTTCCCAGGGGCTTGGGGTGCGAGGGGTGTGTGCACCAGACCCTTGGGGACGAGTCCTTGTGGAACATTGTCGAGGCTGTAGTTTAAGGAGTTGAAGTCCTTTGTTAGGGCTTTGGGTGTTACCATGAATGCTCACCATTATACCACGAACTTTATAAAATATAAACTAAAAAATAAATATTATATTTTCCACTGTCTCTGGCTCCAATTCAAGTCCTAGATTTTAAGCAGTCAGATTAAATTTTCAGTATGGTTAGTGTAAATGCTTTCCAATGTATCTCAATGTCTATAAAATATAAACTAAATTTAAAAAATCCAATACTATCAGTGGCACCTAGTCAACAAATATTTTTCTCCATATGACTCCAGCTATTCAAACATGATAAACTCTAGGGCACATCATCTGTGGCTCTTTTTCATCTCAGTTTTATCATAAATACCAGTAGAAGATGGTGCATGGGCACTTCATGTTACTTCGTATACGAAAAAAATGGAACGTTCTAACAATGGTCTCAAATAATGTTTTTCTGGCTTCACTGCATCTCTCATAATTTACTCATAGTAGTGAGAAACATAATTTATTGCCCAATATTTCAAATAATGGCTCTCTGATATGTTGCTTTAAATTCTCATAATTTTACAACATTGGTCAAAATCTAACAGCTACTACCCCTAACGTCCCCAATGCTTCTGTCAATAACACTCCCAGATTTTCTTTTGAAGTGTTTCATAAACCATGACAGAGAGTCTGCACCGCAAAGAATGTACATCCTTTAGCTTTGTTGCAAGGACTGAAGCATTGTAACAGGACCCATTGATGTTGTTGCATACTCGACAGTTGGCTTGGGTATGAAGTGGGTCAAGTCTACTTGTTTAGGTCAAGCTCTGTAAAGCCCAGTCTGACACACCAAGACTCCAGGAATCTGACCAAAATTGATGAGTTTGATGGAATTTGAAAAGTTTCTTGGATGGTTTGGCCAAGTTTAACTATCCTGACGGATTTTAATGAAGTTTGGCATCCATCTAGCTATTTTTAGGAAACTACAGAAGCTTCCTAGGAAGAAATGTTGGGCATTGGTAGCCTCCTTTTGAAATGCTTCCACTAACCTATCGAATCATTACATGCCTAAACAACATACACACAACAGAACTCATCAAATTAGCAGAGATCCAAAAGCCAATTGAAGGAATACTAAAACCACTACATTTATTAGATCTGCCATGTCTAAACACTGCCTACCAATTCTTTGAGGAATCGAACCGCTGTGAGAGAAATAACACTACCCCACTTCCACCGACCCAACTGTGCTCTTGTGATGTGCTGATTAGGCATTTTAGAGTCTTTCTTACTTGGTTCCATGATGAGCATTATTGGAGTTTTACAACAATTGCAAGGAATATCATTTTGACCAAAGTTTTGCCCCCCAGCGTCCCCCCTCTAAATTTACCGAGTGCTGATGGGTGGAGAGCCACGAGAAGGGAACCCCAGTATGCACCCTAGCACTCCTTCGACTTCACTACTGAACCAACCAACCAGTTAGAAACTAGGAACTGGTTTAACAAGCCCGAGGAAAACGTGTGTTTGGAGCAGAGAGTAAAACCCTAGTTGAACAACCATTGAAAACTGAAAAATTCATGTGACAACTACGTGAAGTGACTCTATTTCAGTTCAAATCCTCCACATAAAAAATTTCCAACTGAATGCAGCATAAAGCAAAAATCCTTAAACCTTAAAAGATAAAGTTACCTTAAAACCCTGCTACAGATCCTGTTATGCAAAATGAGAGAATAAGGTCCGCGGTTTGCTCTTTTTCTTCCATTTTTTATTTAATGCAAATGAGACAATGAAGAGTGTGCGTACTTACCTACAGGCCCTGCTTGGATGAAAAAATCCCATAGTAGTTCTTCTGAAACTTGGGCATCCAAATTTCCAACATAGGCTACTGTAGCATCTTGATTTCTTTCAACTGTATGCTGCCCTAATAGATTGGCTCCTATGCCCGGTGTTATCCTGCTGGTCATTTTCTACTTAATACTGCTAGAAATTCTTCTCAAACCCCATCATGTTGTGGCTCTAGATCTGTATTTGTATTTGATTTGTTGTCCTTCCCTTGGTAGTTATATGGCAGATGCTCCTAAAGCGCTTGCAAAAAATTGAGAACATTTCTTGCGAAAGCGGGAAAACTCCTCACAAAAGATTGAGAACATTTCTTGCGAAAGCGGGAAACTCCAAGAAAGGTTCCTTTTCAAAAGAAATTGAATATGAAACCTTAAAGAACTCCAATAATACGACTATCGGAAGAGGGAAAAAATACGAGCAAGATTATTTATATATATCTCAAAGGAAATTGAATAAGAGAACTTAAAAATATTGAGTACTATAATTATTTCCCCACCCGCTCTACAATAATGTATAAAGTTGATGTGTGATCAATTGTAAGGTTGGGTAGTGTCTAATTAATTGTAGGGTAAGATGTGTGATCAATTGTAGGGTAGGGTAGGTAGTGCTCCATTAATTGTAATCAATATATTTAAGAACATTTAAAAAAAAAGGAATGGTAAATAAATAAAATATTTTTTCATACTTATTCCAAAGGTATGGTAAATATATATATATATATTAGAGGTATGGTAATAAAGAAAATTTCTTTTTATTTTTATTCTATAAAAAATTTTATATTTAAAAAAAAAAAACTCAAAAATGAGGTTTTATTTAGATGAAGTCTATGGGAAGAATACCATGGGATAAATTAATATTCATACCATAGGTCAAATGCCATATTTATAAAAGAGGTATGGTAAATAAATAAATATAAAAGAGGTGATGTCGCCGAGGGCTGGGGCTAACCGCCCACCCCCGCTGCGCTAACTCTCAGATCTTTAGTCGGTGGTTATGTGCTGAAACCGTGACCTTGGGCCAAGCGTCAAACTCTACCCTTTTCGGATTAACCCTTTATGTGTCCACCTGTGGTTACATGTCACGCCATGGGACTGGGCTAGGGCCTACATCCCTTCCCCCTTCCACCAAATGCATGTCTGGTATGTGCTCAGTCCTATAGCTTGCGAATATGAATAGGAGTTGGGGTTGGTCCACTCTCCTTTGCCCCATCCACCTCCACGACAAGTCATATAGGTGCGATACGACCAGGGGTTGGGGATCACCGCTCGACCCCTCCTCCCAATGCACCCATATTACATGTGATTCAGATATAAGTGACAGACATTATGGTTGAGAACCACTTGTAGGCGAGATGGTAAGGCTTTGGATTTTTTTGTGGCAGGTCATCAGTTTGATTCCCACTAAGGCCTTCCAACCCTTAATAATGTTTTAGCCAATGTGGAGGCGCTAGGTGGCAACCTCTAGTTGGACCATGTGGTAGCTTCCCATTGGGAGAATAAAATACACTGCAACCAATAAAATTGGGCCAACTCACACTTTAGTATCAAAATTGCAATTTTTCATTTCCAGAGTGACACAATTAAAAATTACTAACGTAAATAACTAATTCATATACTTGTTGTACTTATTATCTTGTCATATTTTTATTCTTGGACTATAGTAGTCATTTACGTTAATCATTATTAATTTTTTCACTTATTATCTAGTCATATATTTTATTCCTAGACTAAATTAGTCATTTTAGTTAGTCGTTTTTAGTTTGGTCACTTATTATCTAGTCATATATTTTATCCCTAAACTAAATTAGTCGTTTAAGTTAGTCATTTTTAGTTCGGTCACTTAAAATTGCTCAAATTTAGTAGTAATTCACATGAAATAATTGTGGTGACTAACTTTTTTAGTCACCTAGTCACTAATTACATCATTTTCTACTAGTGCTTTCTTCTCGTAGTGCAGGTGAAGCAGTGCTATTTTGGAAAAAACCTTAAGGAGGAGGCTTCTGTCCTTGAAATCTTTGAGATGGTTCTTTGCTTGTCACCAATGTTTTGTTAATCCACCAAAAAAAACCTTGATACTCTTTTACCTGTAGGCCTGTTGTTTTTTGTCTTGTTTGTGTCTGCCTCCTGGTGATAATTACATCCTATTACCTTGCCTCCTCTTGTTGTTGGTGGTCACCTTGGCTACTCTTTAAAAAATGTGAACAAGGGCAACTGTCCCTTGCAGTGTTTGTGCTCTAAGCTAAGGAGGATTTCCTTGAATGAGCTTGGGTCAAAATGCTTGATTTTATTTCCCCTTGAATGCAAACTCTTTATGCAGGAAGGCACAACTTGTTGGGCACCAAATCCATCCTATGACTCAGTGAAACCTTTGATGACCTAATGGGGACCTTTGGACTTGGATTTTGGATAGGGATTTTAGACTTAGGGATCATCAAGTATAAGATAGGACCTGTGAAAAGCTTAGTGTGTTTTGAAGACCTAGGATCTAGCATACTTGATTATCTAGAGGGTCTGTAGAGACAATCAGTGTTTGAGAATATTATGGAAGAGTCAACAAGATTATTTGATTGGTAGGTTTGAATAGTAGTAGGGAATCTTGTAGATAAGCAAAACAGAGGATTTGGGCCAAAAGGCAAGACATGGTGAAAAATGGGTGATAGTTGGGGTTAAAATAAATGGCTTGAACCTAGGATGGGTCTTCCAGGAGTGGTGGGCTAGTGATGACTAGATAGGAAGATGAAAAATAGGAAAAAAATTATCCTAAGGATAATTAAGGTCGTGAGATTTCTAGAACTCGCAATGTTCATGAAATTTGTTTCTAGAAATCTAGAACCGATACTTAGTCATCTTTAGATAGTGAAAATTATGAATGACTAACACTTGGGAGATTGTTCCAAGGCCGATGGGTAAATCAGTTGTAGGATCAAGATGGATCTACAAGGTAAAGAAAGTTGTTGATGGGAGTGTTGAGAAGTATAAGGCAAGTTTTGTTGCCTGGGGATTCTCACAGATCGAGGGGATTGATTATGAAGAAACCTTTGCACCTGTTGCATGGTATTCTTTCATAAGAACCATCCTTACTCTCTCAGTGTAGATGGGTTGGCACATTCATCAGATGGATGTGAAGACTGTGTTCCTTAATGGGATCATTGAGGAAGAGGTGTACATAGAGAAGCCTGAAGGATTTGAGATCTTCAGCAGTGAGTCTCATGTGTGCAGACTCAAAAGAGCATTGTATGGGCTGAAGCAAGCACCTCGTGCTTGGTACACATGGATCGACAGCTATTTCACTGGACTTGGCGTCACCAAGAGTGAGGCGGATGCAAACCTGTATCAAATTGTGGTGGAGGGTAAGCTTTTAATCATTGTTATTTATTTTGATGATTTAATAATAATGGGTGATGAGCAGTTGATACACTCATGCAAGGAAAATCTTGCAAAGGAGTTTGAGATGAAGGATTTGGGCCTACTTCATTATTTCCTTGGATTGGAAATATGGCAGCAAGAAGGTGAACTATTTGTGTCTCAAGGCAAGTATGCTCGGGAGATACTTGGTAAGTTTCACATGCAGGACTGCAAGCCCACGGATACTCCTCTTCCAGGAAATTGGAGGAAAGAGGATGCTACATTGGCAGAGGTAGTGGATGCCACTGTTTATGGACAGTTGGTGGGTTCACTCATGTATTTAGTTAATACAAGACCAGACATATGCTATGCGGTGAACCAGCTTAGTCAAGCGATGGTTAAGCCTACCAAGCTCTTTTGGAAGGTAAGCAAGCATGTCCTGAGATATGTCAGGAGCACATCTGAGTATGGTTTATGGTACAGACAGACGTATGAGGTGAAGGTGCATGGCTTCACGGATGCAGATTGGGTAGGGATCCGAACAAACAGAAAGAGCACATTAGGAGGGGTTTTCAGTATCGGATCTACAACAGTTTCTTGGTATAGCAGGAAATAAAGATCTGTGGCACTCAGTTCAGCGGAAGAAGAATACATGGCAGCAAGTCAAGCTGCATGTGAGGCTATCTGGATGAGGAAGATCCTGGTTGGTTTGTTTGGTTCTCATTTAGATCCTACAGTGATACATTGTGATAATCAGAGTTGCATTAAACTCTCAATCAATCCTGTGTTTCATGATAGTCTAAACATATTGATATGCGGTATCATATCAGAGATTGTGTGCAGCGGAAGATCATGTTGCTTCAGTACATTCCTATGGAAGATTAGGATACAGATACTGATGAAGGCGCTCAGCAGGAGAAAATTCGAATACCATAGAGGCAGGAGTGGGGTGAAAGATAATCCCTATCTTGTTGAGAGGGAGTGTTGAGATTCAACAAGATGATGAGCTTAGTGAAAATTAAGCACCTTCACTAAGTGGGGCCCGTGGGCTATTTTTAGGTGTATGTCTATTTTTAGACATGGCGAGCATATTATATAAGTTGCAGGATGCTATTTGTAGATGGTTGATAAAATGTGAAAAATAGAAGTGATTCTATTTTTAGAAGATTGGGCGAAGTCTATTTATAGATCGTTGATCTAAAAATAGAGTGCATGTCGATTATTATCAGCCCTTAATAATAATGCGACAATAAATATCAACTTATTCTCTTGGAGCACTTTATTTCAGTGAAAATATTTGGCAAATCAGTGGGCTGAAGGAATTACGCAATTCCTAGGGTTGTTGGTGACTCATGCATGGAGGATTCAGTTAGAACTGAAGTGGCAGAGTTGTGACAGAGTTGGAAGAGTAGTTACAGGAATTGTTATTTAGTTTAACTCAGTTATTGGAGTTAAACTCAGTTGAGCTAGTTGTATCTAGTCTAACTGAAAGATACACTAGTGAGATTTTAGTTAATTAATTAAAAACTAGAGACTCACTTACAACTGAACAAATATAGTAGTTAACTACTTGCATGTCAGTTCCAGTGGAGACCTAGTGGAGAGATAGGTGAAAGGGTGAGATGGACTATCTGTTGTGACTATAGTGATGCATTCAATGCATCTGACACACATTGGAGATGCCAATGAGGATTACGTAGTCAAGGCAAGGCCAATTTGAATTCATTTAGGGGTCTTCTTTAGCAGGGATTGCGTAGTAGAGGCAGGCTATCAGGAGGCAAGAAATTGGTGCATAGATATGCAAATTTCTCCATGATAGTGTGTAATGATTGTTCATTGTATTGAGAGCTTGATGTACTAAGCTTTGTATGAGATTATTACATGATCCATTGATATACATAATATATGATAGTTGGGGTTTTTAGCTTTAAGCTTTCCCATTAAACAACTGTGTTATGTGCGATTGATTTTATTCACATGTGTTTGCAATTGGAAACTTAATTTCCGCAAAATTAACAGTGGAAGGATTATGTATCTAACATAAGATTAATTTGTTAGATCAGGAGAATCTGGTAATACATCAGTATTAATAAATTTCTACAGAATAATCTTAATCCAAATTTTCAAAGATTTCAAATACCTACCTCGTGATCCTTTGAAGAATCGTCGTTCCGCTTCATTGTAGGAAACAGTGGAGTCTATTGTAAACTTCGTAATGAAACCTCCCAAGCTGTCATCAATCCAGAAATCAACAGACCTTGAAATCCTATTTCAATGCACTTGAGTCACTGTATCAGTTCAGGAGTCCATGTCGTAGGTTCATCGTTCTTAAAACAATAATTTATTTTAGTCAACCTTGATATCCACTCATACAACTCAATAGGAAGGGAATCGAAGAAAATTTCATATTGCTCTGTGAAAATATACTTATGTAACCAAGATTTGGATTCAGATGAGGATTTCTGTTTTCTTGATCTGCAAATTATCGCTCTTTCAGGTTTATCTAGTATTAAATCTCTTTCTTCGATGGATGCCACGTCCACATATACCTCAGACAGATCCTGGTCTCAGCAAAAAAAAAAATTATTGGTTTGTTTGGGCTGAACCTGGTTCAAACTATACTGCGCACCAACAAAAACCCCAATCAGTAGCCCTTTCGGCAATGACAAGCAAGCATATCGCAGTCTCACCCGAAGTGACTATAGATGGATGCAGAACTAGGTTTTTGTAGCCTTGAGGGCCTAGGAGATGTGGCATTATACATTCCTGTGTCTATATTATCTTTTACATGCATGAGTTACTTTGTTTTATAAAACCATAAATTACTTCGCCACAAAACAATTAAACATAAACCATCATAGTGTTGAAGTAAAATGAAAATACAATAACAGCGTCGCTATAACATATAGAAAGAAAATAGACACGACAAACACATCAGAACATCACTGCATTCTTTATATAATCAATCTTTGAATACAACTGATTTTCGACCTGCACACTAAATTGCAGGCTTTCTGTGCACTCAGCTACAGAGCCTCGCCATTACTACAAACTACAAATTACTAAGATACAACCATAACGCTATCGATGTCATACATACATGTCTATCAAAGCTACATTGCTTCTCTTTATATAAAATTACATTGAATGACTACATCTATTAGCATTATGATGCATATGTTTTCCTTGATGGCAACCCACTTGTAAAATACCAAGTATATGGTTTATGGATAAGCTCAAAGGTGAGAAAGTGATGGAACATAATGACAGAATGTTGGGACAAAGGTTTTGCATTTCAGAATCAGAAGATGGATGAATTACATAATTGAAGAACTATACGTGAGTTAGTAAAGGACAAGTGGTGTATACACACGGGTACGAAGAAGAAAAGTCACGTATGTGCTAGCGCACTAATTTTTATGATACCAAGGGTCTTTACCATGGTATTAGCCCACAATATTGAGCGCAGTAATGGTTATTTAATTCCTTCCAAGAATACCATCGACACTTGTGTGGTTTTGATTCATGTTATTGGCTAAGGCTCAAACTATATAAGGAGGTGAAAATCATAGTACTAAATGTGCATGAGTATGGGGATTGAATGAATACTTCAATCTGAAGTATATTTGCATGGAATGAGCTATATTTTATTGATAGATATGAAATATTGATGAACCCATGAATATATTGATGGATCAAGATCTCTAGACCTGAAATGACTATGTATTTGCATTATCTGTTTGTGAGATGTTTATATTTGTGGTCTGGAGCATGTTTTTTGCAGTGAAGGGTATGATCTGAGTAAGATTGTAGTTCTGAAGTGTTGTGCAACCATGAATTATTTACAGATCTATACGCAGGTTTGAATCAAGGAATACGCGTATACACGCGGGTTTGGTTCTAAAGAGGTGCATATATATGCAGTAAAAATATTGAGATCTATAAGCAAGTTGGTTTCGGAAGAAGCACATACAGTCACGGATATGTCTTATGGAAGGCGCGTATGCAAGCTAGAGTTATGTTGAAGAATGATGAAGGAAATGTTTGATCAATTTTGTTGTGTTTATGTTGTTTTTCAATGATGTCTTCATATAGATCTGGGTTGTTTGAGTATTAATTATGATGCTAGTAGATTGTGAATAAAGATCAATGATTGGTTGGTTGATTTATGATTCAATGAATCATTTGGTACAATTATATGTTTTAGTTTGATGTATGGTTTTCGGCTTAAATTAGTGTAGTGGGTCCAATCTGAAAATCTGATCAAAATAGGCCTACAAGCTGTGTTGAATTGAAGCTGGTGGATCCAGTGTGAAAATTTATGAAATGTCGTCCGTGGTGGTGCTAAGGGTTGGAGCCTTTAGTGAGGAAGTCAAAGCTTCCTACCAGTAGGAGTTGGGGATCAGATCAGGAGGTTGTAGCTCTCTTCCGTTAGTGGTTGGTAATTGAGAGCAGGGGGTCGAAGCTCCCTTCTAGTGGTGGCCGGTAAACAAAATCAGGGGGTTGGAGCCCCCTTCTAGTAGCAGCTGGAGAACGATAGAAGGTGGCAACCTTTTGTAGGTGGGTGTCTGTGTGTTGGTATGATTCTGCACCATCACAAGATTGTAAGAAACTTTCTATATAATAAATATTGAAGACAAAGACGACAACAACAGTGGTTTTCTCCCACATTGGGTTTCCAACTAAAATCCTGGTGTTCATGTGTGTTTTTTATGTGTGATGATTTATTCTATTCTTACTACACATGTTTACCTCTTACTAATGTATGATGAATGAATGATGCACTGGTCTAAGTAAAGTTACTAAAGATTTAGCTGAATAATAAGTTCATTGGGCATACACAAGTTTTCTTAAATAAAGTCGTGTTCATACGCTAGTTGGATTAAGTAAAGTCACATATATAAATCAGTGAAGAAAAGAAAAGTTTGTGTGAGTTTTAAATATTGATTCACCCCCCCTCTCTCAGTATTTTTCCCAACAACATCATTACAATACCATGGTCCAAATACCATGGACTCCCTAAAACAATCAACTATAGCCCAAAACCCATTACAAAATTGTGCGCTTTACAAAATGACAGGGATTCGACCCACCCGGAAGCCTTTCACTACCGTGCAGTATATTAAAATATTCTAGTGCGCGGTCCACTTCGCGCTCTGCTACATGTTCCGATGCGTGCTCCGCTCCAAAAAATGTGGATTCTTTGCCAAAATTTAGGCCATGCTGGGATGAGCCCAACACACTTAGATCTATGTAGGAAATTGAGAAGCATGGAGGGACTTGTTGTAGCCCGCAGTTTGACTAAGAATTTATTCTCGGTATGGAGAAACACTTAGAATCCTTTTTTTAGTGTTTAATGTGGGTGCAGTGGCCAAGTTTTGGACACAATATAAAATGGACAGTCATGCTAAGAGTACGCTCTCGAACAGTGTAGATGGAAACATAGACAACATTGTTCACTTTGCAGGAGAGAAACACATCCCAATATTGCAATGGATCAACTATGGGAAACAACATAGTTGTGTGAGATGGGTGGAGAGATTTAAGTGTGTGAGGTTGTTGCAGAGAGAGGCCAAGAGTGTTCATGTGTTGCTATGAAATTTTGAGAGTGCCTATGCATAGGAAAGACGCTGAGAGTTGAGTGTGTGCTACTGAGAGCAGAGGGCCAAGAATGATAAGTTTGTATGCTGCTAGAGAATGAGCATAGTGAGAAGAGAGTATAGTGCTGCAAGGGATGAGTATGAGTGAAGGTTGTTGAGAAGAAAAAAGGGTTGAATGCAGAAGAGAACAAAGGGCTAAAAACCTAGAATAACTGAGGTCCAAGTGGATGAAGTCAGAGCTGAAAACAAGTAGAGTAGTTTCCATTTATAGTGAACATTAGTTTCCTTATTGAGTGTGGGTTCGGGCCTATATACAAGAAGTTTGTGCTTCCATCTTGGTGGGTGTATGAGTAAATCTTGGGGGTTGGTGCCTCCTGCAATTTGGTGCTTGCATAGATCCAAAGATATGCAAGTTGGTACTTGCAACAAATCCATGGAGTCGTTGATTTTTGTTGGTACTTCTAGTAAGATTTCAGGTGTCTAGAAAATAAGGGAGTTGGTGGTTCCTGCTAGTGGATGATATCAAACAATCAAAGGGAGTTGGTGTTTCTTGTGAGTGGTGGCTCATAAAAAAATACTGATGCAATAGAGTAACTGCTCTTATTTATAGCCAACCATCTAGTTATTTTAAGAGTTGTGGTTTTTATTGAATAATAGTGATAATTTACCTTGCATCACTGCATTATCGTATTAGTGAGTTAGTATAAATTTTTCCACATTCAAATTAAAAAAAAAAAAAATCAAAATCCTATAATATATATTTAAGTAGAAAAAAATTAAAAGAAAACATTTATATCAGCGTACCTTTGCATATATTGGCACAAATGCTAGTTTTATAAAGTTGCAAAGCATAATAGCCCTTGGATACAAAAACTAGGTAGCTTCTCATATGCAAATATCTTTTGAATTAATTAAGAGGTAATTGAAATTTTGAGTCAACAGGATTTTTCTTTATTGACTTGGGTGGAAAAAACTCTTCACTCAACCAATGAGAAGACTTGAATTTTGTCCTTCCAACCAATAAAATTTTACTATGTGTTTGTCCCTCCAACCAATTCCCATCTCTTTAAATAGTTTTCTGCCCATGTTTCAGCCACCTGCATGTTTCCGCAGCTCTCTATGACACGCCATCGTTTCTGTAGCTTTATATGACACGCCATCCGACCATACCTATACTCTCCTTCTTTGTCCTTCGAGTTTGTAACTGGAAGACTACGTCCTTCAAGTTATTTCATCGGGAGACTGGCAGACTACATCCTTTGAGTTATTTCCTCGGGAAACTAGCAAACTACGCCCTTCGATTTCATAACAGGGCTCAGATGAATTTTGAGCTCGTCATCTGAAATCTAGAGCAAATAAAACAGAGCATCCCTGAGTCTAAAGCAAGGGCTTCACCTTCTTGGCCACTTGAAATATGGGTGACCTCTTCTTCTTATGATAAGGTTTTTTGTAATTACAAAAGATGACAAAACTGCTCCATTTCTTCGCCATGGAAGTGTTCGCCTCTAGCACATCAGTGGTGACCAGTAGATCTTCCAGCTCTCCGTTGCGTTTTTCGAGCATCTGAGTCATGATACACATATGGCCTTGATATTAAAAAAAGAACGCAGAAGTGGCGTAGGAACTATAAGGGGATGATAGCTCGTCTTTATTGAATAATTGCTCTTATTGCTATAGAAGTCGATATGGATAATTGAGCAGATACGATAGGAGCATATTAAAGGATTACCTATATAAATCTATGCATAGCATCACATTAGAAGTTACATGCAAAAGCTCTATTTGAGTTTGGCAGAATTTGAACAGTTTGGAATGAAGGGGCCTTTTAAATTGCTCGAATATTTCTGTTGAGATCCCTCCACTGATTACTTGCGCTCTGTTTGTTCTAGGGGTGGAAAAATCAATTTATTGGCGTAGATGGTGAAATACATGGAAATGGTAAATGCGGGTATAAGGATCATTACCAGGTTTCAATCTCACTGCCCTCAAACATCGTGCATGTATTATCATCTAACTTCCAACAACAAATCACCCAAAAAATAGGGTGAGGGTGCCTCCTCTGGAGGACTGATGGCTGCCTCTAGTGACCTGCATCTTCCTACATCTCGTGTCGATTCACTGTTACAGATCCTCTGCATCGTTGTTTAGGCTGCAATTTCTTCTGCAAGGAAAACAATGGGACGAGGATTGTTTCCCCCACAATATTCAATCATTTATCATTCTTTCAATTTTTCACATTTAATCATGCCATAATATCCTTGATATTTGGGAGCACAATATGCTATTTTCCATCCAAATGTATTCTTCAGTTATTTCTATCCTTTATTTCATCGACTTTAATGCATTAAACACTATAAAATGTTGAAGTGTTGCAATATTCAAGCCATGGATTCCAATACTTGCATTAATTTTCGATCCATTGGTTATTTGGCAAAGTCTGATTTCTAACTTTATTTTTTTTCCTTCTTTTTCAAATTCATAAGAAAGGAGAGGGAGGGGGTTCACAGAAAAAATTAATCATGCCATAATATTGTTGGACATTGGATAAACCAACACTCCCCGTGTGTTTCGTGACATGGACTAACCGCCTCTCGTGGATCCTTATCTCTGGCGATGCGATCGTTAACTAACACCTGCGGGTTTTGGTCTAACGGCAATCGTGATTCCCAACAAATGGTATCAGAGCAGGCGATTGCTGGCCCTGCTCCACTTTGAGTGAGCCATTTGTGTTTATGGCCTATGCATATCTGCAAAAATTATTGATTTTTTTGCAGCACTCAAGTGTTTGTAGCAGTCTTTTTGCCACATTCAGCAAGTGGTTTTGGAGAAGGAGCAGCATTCAGAAATTGGCAACATTCAGCATTGGTTTTGAAGAAAAGCAGCTGTGCCCATCTGAAGGTTTTCATCCTCATTTTTCCTGCAATTTCTATTAATTTCTGCATTGAAGAGTTGCTGGAAAACACTGTTTAAAGAGGGTTTTTGAAGAAGAAGTTTCTGGTTTTTATTGCAAAAGAAATCTGAGTTTTTTCTGCTGGAAAATTCTTCATCTCTGCATTTTTGAGCTGCTGGAAATTTATGAGAATTTTGAGTTTTTCTGCTGCTGAGCTATTGGAAAGATTTCTGAGTTTCACTGTTGAAATAATTTGGAAAATTCTGCAATTCTGGGTTTCTCTGCTGCTGAAAAATTCTACTGTTGCCTTCATTTCTGGATTTTGTCCATTCTGCTATATATTTAAAAGGAAGAAAATTCTGCTGTAGACTCTCTGTTCTCTATTCTTCTTTGCTGTTTAACATTTAAAAAATAAAAATAAAAAAAATAAAAAAATAAAAAGTTCTAGGCAACTTGCCCCTCGGCCCTCACGGCCTCCATGTTCTCATTCCTTACCCTGCACACTCCCCTCACCTGCACAAACTTCTGCTCCCTAACACTCGAGCCACGCTCCCTTGCATACACCCCCCTCTATCCATACGCTCTCACCTCACACTCTCCACGGCCCCTATTCACACTACGCCATTCCCTTACGCGGCTTTCCCACTCTAAACCCTCACATACAACATCGTCCTCCACACGCCGAGCTCTCACCTATCACTCACGGCACCACACCCCATCTACTATGCGCATTCTGCAAAGACCGCCCCCATCAATCCCTATTCAACCCACAGTCCCAACACTCATACGCTTACTCCGCATCCAACCTACGGCTCTCTCACAGCTCCCCGCCCCTACGATCCTCCCGTCGACTTACACCCAACGCCTATCACACAGCCCTTCCCCCTATTCGACCATTCCAAAATCGTTTTTAATACACCTCCTACTCCCACGATCACACTCTCTGCAACAGCGCCCTCCACTCAAGCGTTTCCCAAATCAGTCGACTCCCACAGAAAACGCTAATCCCTCACTCGGCCGACGCCCTTCCCTGTCAGTCCACTCCCACAGAAAACGCTCCAAATGCCCTCCCTTTTCCACGGGCTATTAATTTCGTTTTGTAATTTTAAAATTTAAAATTTTTACAACCTCCACGCCCCGCCATTGTAGCTCTGCATGTTCCACAAACCCTTCGAACGCTGTGTATCTACCCACGATACCGCCCATCCAAATTTACAATACCGCTCAGCCATTTCTCTTCCCATTAATTAAATTCCCTCCTTCATTAATTTATTCCCTTCCATATAATAAAATTCCCCTACCCTTCCTTTTTTAATTCGACTTCTAAATTTTTTAAAATCCCTCCCTTTTTAATAAACTCCCTCCCATTTTTAATAACCCCTTACCTTTTCAATAAAAGCTACCTCTTCCATTTTCAATATAGTTCCTAATTTCCATTCATTTAATTCCCCATTTCCTTTTTAATTATTTCCCTTTCTCTCTTTTTTAAATCCCAAATAATTAATTTTTAATTAATTATAAAAAAATAAAAAAATAAAATAAAATAAAAAATTAAAAAAAAAAAAAAAACAGCAGAGAGAGAGAGGATAAGAAGAAATGAACAGCAGAATTGAAGAAATGGCATGGAATACATTACAGATTTGCATTGAAGGGTGATTTTTTTTGAAGAATTTCATATTTGAAGACAAGTTTGCCATCATTCAAAACAGCTCTTTGAAGAAAATTTCGCTGCCTCAAAGGCTTCTTGTGCGTTGTTTTCAGCTACATATTTTTGCAGAGATTTTGTATTGAACTCACATTGTGAGTGAATTTGCCTCTTCATTCATCGTTGCAATCAGTATTTGTGTTGAAAAATTGTTGATTGCCCTCCATCATTTGAGGAGCAGAATTTGTACTTTGAGATTTCCATCTTTGGAAGTTCTCTTGAGTCATTTGTATTTGTTGTTGAATCACATTGTAAACGGGTGCATTTTCGGTTGAAGCCGACATCCTTTCATTTTTTGAGCCTAAGCTGTTGAAAATGGCCAAAATCAATGAGGCATTAGAGTTGTTGAATAGCCTCATTCATTCCAATGTTGATGACATGATAAAAATGAGCAAGGATGCTCTATGTAACATTCAGAGTTGTTTGCTAGATGCACATGAAAAGATTGAGTTTTTGCAGTTGGAATCTCAGCTCCAACAAGATGAACTTCACCAAAAGAGTCACCATTCTGAACCTGTTTCTGTTCAGAACATTGTGAAAGACTCCCATCAGCAGCAAGTCAGCAAAGTTCCAGTTGATTCCCATTCAGTTCATTGTACTAGAGCAGATTTACATGCAGATGCAGCAGCACAACCTGCACTTTTCAAGCCCATCATCAGACCTTGGGAAGAGCTTGTCCACAACAAGCACAGAACTGGTCTTGGATATGACAAGGATGTGTCCTTTCATATTCCGGACTACACAAAGCCCATCATATTTCAGAGTGTCGGATTCTTATATGACAGTTCACCTGCAGCTGTTCCAGATCCTGTTCCACTTCCACAACAGATTGAGAAATGCCAACACTGTGATCGAGTTGGTCATATGAAAGATCACTGTTTTGATCTTCATCCATGCAAGCACTGTGGTCGGCACACCCATTCTTCAGACAGATGCTTCAGACACAAGCCTCCTGCAAGAACCAAGATTCATCTTGGATGGATCGCTTCTTGGCAATGGGCATCAGCAACCAAGAAGATGTTTACGACACATGTCAGAACTTGTTCACGGATATTGAGCAAACTTGCAGTTGAGTTTTCGCCATCATCTCACCTTGTCCCTGACAGGGGGGAAAATGGTGGTCATGTACAAGCTTCGACGACAGATCAAGCGAGCCTGAGCCACAATCTCTCATTCCATGTTCAGAGTTGTAGCCAGCAGTTCAAGCGAGCTTGAGCCACAATTCGTCATTCTGGATTCAGAGATGTAGCCAGAGACACGGATGCCCATGAGCATACCTTCGGTTGGTGGATAACCTAAAACCATCATTTTCGGTTGGTGGATAACCTAAAACCATCATCTTTGGTTGGTGGATAACCTAAAACCATCATTTCGGTTGGTGGATAACCTAAAACCATCATCTTTGGTTGGTGGACAACCTAAAACCACCACAGGTAGTAGACCTCCCTTCTTTTAGGTCGAAGGTCTCCCTTTTTATATGAGGGACAATTCCTCTAGCAGAAGCCTTCAGCTTCTTGCCAGTTTTGGAAGAGTTCCGGGAACTGCAACAAGTATTGCGTTCCAGTGTTTGTGGTCATCCTAAAACCACCTCTTTTTCCAACATTTCAAAGAGTTGATTCAGCCCAAGTGCTGCCATGCATACTTTGCAGATTTGTATTACAACTCTTTTCTTGGACTCACACATACCCCTTCGGATTAAGGGGGGATGTTGGAACACCTAATCCTACATGGGTGGGTGTGGAATATGAAAAGTCACAATGGAGTCCAAGTGACCTTGGAATGTGAAACCAAGAGTCACACCATTGTACTATAAATGTACATCTTTGTATAATGGAAAATAAAAAAGCCTCACGCTTATCTTTCATTGTGTGTTGTTTCTCTTGTGTGTGCATTCTTCTTCCTCATACACCATGTGTGTGCTTCAACATGGTGTTTAACAAATATCCTTGACATTTTAGAGCATAATATGTTCTTTGTCATCCAAATGAATTTTTCAGTTATGTCTATCTTTTATTTCCTCTACTTTGATGAATTAAATACTGGAAAATGTCGAAGTGTTGCAACATTCAAGCAGTGGATTCCAATACTTGCAGTAATTATTCCAATACTTGCAGTAATTTTCGATCCATTAGTTATTTGGCAGTCTGAATTCTAACTTTAAATTGTTTTTTTTTTTCATTCATAAGAAAAGAGGGGGAATGGGTTAAGACAAAATAAAGATCAATATATGTCACTGAATAGATCGTGCTCTGAAATTAAAGATTAAGATTCTGACACTTTGTTGACATTCTAAGTCATTTTTCAATCTTTTTCGAATCTCGTGGAATTTGTTTGTAGTAATTGCTGTAAAAAACTGCCAGAAAGAAATAATTTTCCAAAACTTGTTGGAAAACTAATCCCTTTGTTAACACCTAGCACACCTTATAGTTTCAGTTTCTGAATTACCATATGGAAATATTTTCATGTTTATTATAAATGCAAGGGTTTTTTTCCTTCTTAGTTTGTATGTTTTTCTTTATAATTTACATTCACTTGTATGGCACTGGGCAGAAAATTCCCAATATTTGAATTGGATGAATGTTGGATATAATTGATCTGACACTTATTGAAACTCGTGTAGTAATTGTTGTACACACTTTTGAAACCAAACTTAGTGTTGGGTATAATTGCTCTGACACTTATTGAAACTCATATAGTAATTTTTGTACGCACTTTTGAAACCAATCTTACTTTTCGAAAAATAATCCCTCTGTTAGCACCCTATAAGTTGCAGGTTGTAGTGGCTATATGGAAGGCTCTTCACATTCACTGTAAGTTTACATATTCAACACCCTATAAGTTGTTGTGACTGAATTACCCTATGGAAAGCTCTCGTGATTTACTGTAAGTTTTTATATTTATCACTGCATCTCTTTAGCATGAATCTTTGCACTATTTCATGCCTCCAGTGCCTATGCAACCAATGTAGAGAGTACGACTAACCATGAAGAGAAAAGAAAAGAACATGGAAAGTCATTGCATCTTTGTCTCACTGTTATCTATTTCAACCTCTAAGTGCCTCTAAAATTAATGTAGATAGCGGGACTAACCAAGGAAGAGAAAAGCAATGAACAAAGTGAGCAATAGGTAGAGCTTCGAACAATCATAACACGAAATTTACCAGCCTAAATTACTGTACTTGCACTTATTCTATGTTGAATACAATTGAAAGGGTAACAAAAACACAGCTCTACAGTAAAGCATATAGTGACAAATATTTATGTGGAGAAAACCATATAGGAGGTAAATATTAACGCTAAAAGCATAATCTATTCCTATCAAAAACTACTATAGATACAGAGCTCTCACTTCTCATATTCATAGAGGGTGGTCATTCTGGAGTACATTCAACTACAATCACAGATCTTTACGAGTCTCCCATAGGCTTAGTGCAATTCTCTCTCTGTTTTTTTTTCCTCCCCATGCTTGAACAAGAACTTCTCACTTTTTTATCTTTTGAAGTTATTAATGGATTGATTCTCTCCATTTTAAAACATTTTGATCTCACCAAAAAATTAAATGAGTGGATTCCAATTGCATTCCAAGCTTCACATTTCATTTTGGCAAACTTCTATTTGAAGACTATTTTTAGGCTGCTTCAATTTCTTACTAGCATTTATTAAACTCCTCACCATATTTTCTCTATAAGGAAATTTTCAACTTCAGTTTCAAAGATTTCTCAACTCCTCACCATATTTTCTCTATAAGGAAATTTTCAACTTCAGTTTCAAAGATTTCTCAACATTGGTTTAGCACAGGTTGTTACAAGTGTGGCTTTCCCTCTTTCACCGATCTAAACTACATATGATTCACATTTTACCCATTTCACCAGCTGTTGTTACAAGTGTGGCTTTCCCTCTTTCACCGATCTAAACTACATATGATTCACATTTTACCCATTTCACCAGCTGTTGTGACAAGCTTTATTAAAATTTATGGTAACGACATTTAATTCAATAGACTTATGCCACCGGCTCAAGAGGAATGGCTCGGGATTTTCATAGCTTAAGCATTGTGAAATATTAAATTTTTGCATAATTTCAACTGTGAATTTTCAGAGTTACAATAATTTGGAATGAATTTTTGTTAGTTGGCAGAAACTCAATTTAATTTAAATATTTTGCATTACCAAGGTCATACTCCAATCACTATAATCGTTAATGGAAGAGAAGAAGGCTTATATCGAAGTTTCTTAGAATGTTTGCAACCCGATTAGAGTCATTAATGGAGGGGAGGAGGGCTTATATCGAAGTTTCTTAGAATGTTTGCAACCCGATTAGAGATTGAGTTACGTTATGTTCTATCATAAATATTAATTGGTTTATTAAACCATAACACATTAAGTTGGAAAGTTTTTTTTCCCTTTCTGAACAATGGGTTCCTTTTTATTTATTTTTGGGTTTGGCTGGGAATCTGTTTCTGGGTTTGGTTGGGAATCTGTTTCATGGGTTTCTTTTTATTTATTTTTTGGGTTTGGCTGCGAATCTGTTTCTGGGTTTGGTTGGGAATCTGTTTCATGGCTTGGGTTCCTTTTATTTATTTTTTGAGTTTGGCTGGGAATCTGTTTCTATGTTTGGTTGGGAATCTGTTTCATGGCTTTTTTTTTTAATTTATTTTTTGGGTTTGGCTGGGAATCTGTTTATGGGTTTGGTTGGGAATCTGTTTCTTTTTTGGTTTAGTTGGGATTATTTTTGGGTTACATTGGGAATTTATTTTGATTTAATTAAAAATTATTATTTTGATTTTAATGGTTAGCTGAGAGTTTTAAGATTTAGATTAATCACAACATAAAATAAGTTGGAAAGTTTTTTTTTATCTAGTCTAAACAATGAGCTCTTTTTATTTTTGGATTTAATTGGGAATTTATGTTTTTGTTTTTTGGTTGTTGTAAATAGATATTTTTTTTTCACTTGGAATTTATTTTGATTCAATTAAAAATTATTAGTGTAATTTTTAATGATTAGTGGTGAGTTTTAAATTTAATATATAGTTTTGAATATAATAAGAAAATTGATATTAATCTATTTAGGTATATATTGAGAATAAAAAGTCTAATGTGTTCAATTATTACCCCTAACTATTTCATTGGGGAGATGACTATCTATAAATGCCTTATGGGAAACTAACCACTGAACATGATCACAATAATTGAACCTTGGTTGGTGGTGAAAATTTGTTACTAATATATCCAACTTTGAATGAATATGATGAAGATAATGCATAAATATGAAAAGAGTGTTTAATTTTTAAAATAAAAATTATAATGGGGTTCTAAATGTTTTTTTTATAACATATTTTCTGGATTTTAAACAAAATTTGATAACGATTTTTAAAAACTTGAGTTCAAGTTAATTAATCTATAAAATTTCAGTGTTCCAAGGGTTTTTTAGGGTGCTAAATCAATTTATGCATTCAAAAATGCATTTCAAATAACAAAAAATCACAGTCTTTCTTGAAATTGTTTTGTCTTGTGAAAAAATCTATTTCATTTATAAAATTTTGACATGAACAAGTAGTTTTTAATAAATAAAACATGAAATGAATTTTTATTTTTTAATTCATTTTTGACATGAATAAGTGGTCTTTAATAGATGAAATATTTTAATCTTTTAATTCATTTTTGACATGAATGAATAAGTGGTTTTTAATAGATGAAATATGAAATGACATTTTAATAGGAAATTTTTTTGATGTCATGCATTTGGGAATTAAATATTTTTGAAAGTCATAATTTCAATTTCTTTAATTGGCAAAAATCGAACTATTTAGAAATTTTCTAGATGTTAAATCCATTTATACATTTAAAAGTGCATTTAAAAAAAAAAAAAAATATCTCCCTAAAAACTATGTTGCCAGAAAAATCATTTGATCTCCACAACCATTTTAAATCATTAAATTTTTTATTTTATTATATTATATAATTTAATTTAATTTATAACTTTTTAATTATTCTTTTTATTTTTAAGAATATATATTCTACACATTAATATGAAATATATAATATCCATATTTAAAACTAACCTATAAATTAATTTAATATAATATTTAAAGTAATTTAAATTTAAATTTAAATGAAATGTACATTATAATATTCAAAATAAAACAAAACAAAATGTAATATTATTTTTAATAAAAAGATATAAATTTGTTTAATATTTTCAAAATAATTTAAAATTATTAATTTATTTTTAAAAATTAAAATGAAATAGAGAGAGAATGGTGTTGTCTCACTTTCCCCTAAAGTAGAAGTTATTATTTAACTACATAATTGACTAAGTATCCAAAAGTACTTCAAATGTTATGCTTGCAAGATTGGTGACATATAAAGTTACTACCTTATCTTGCAACAATACTATTAGTTCCTTGATTTTTCTTTACTTATTGTAGTTTCTCAGGTATCTATCATGTAATATATAAATTTTACATTTTAGTATTCACATAATCTTATCCCCTCATAGATATCATGGTGAGACCTATTTTGTGTTGCTCTCATATATGAACCACTCAAAAATGACTAGGTTACATGTTGAGGAGGGTTGTAAGATATGGCGCATGCCTATAGGAGTCACCTTGTTGGAAATTGCAACTTTAATCATTTTGTTAATTACAAATTCTATTATGAGGGTTCAAAATACAAGATTTCGTCATTACCATTACATCAATGGATAAGATTGATTAACATAACTCCGTTGCATATCTAAATCAAGTGATTAAACCCCAATTAAATAAAAAATTTACCAAATTATAATTAAACTTTTACAGTGCCATTAACTATTGACCACATATGAAGATTACTCCAAATTAAATTCACATCATGGATTTATGAAATGTCAAAAAAAGACCTCCGCTATTTGAACCCCCATAAAACTATGAAACATGTACTATAGGGATATAATAAAACAATTAAACGTCTTATATAGCCACAAGTTCATTGTGATTTCGTATTCGTTCAAAACCTAAAACGGATGTCTCTTCACATTATGAAAAGAGAAATGGTTCATTCACAATTAAATGCCTCTTCCCATTTATATGTGCGGCTAAAAAAACATCCTCAACTCGATATGCAGATTCCTTTATCAAATATCAGTAATAAGGTGTATTTTATATGAGAATCTTAATTATTCCATCATTTGAATCTATTAGTTTTCTTAATTTTTCTATATTACTAATTTTAATTAACATTTCATGACTTTTATATTTTTTTGGAAAAGTAAAAACCTAAAAATATGATATATGGAAGCTTAATATTTTTACTCAATTTTGTGCAATAAAATAATATTGAATCAAATTTACTTCACATAAATGAAAGAATTATACAGTCTAAACTCTAATTATCCAAACATTAAAACAGAACACCCCAGTGTTAAATTGTACTTTACATAATGTAACTTACAATTTTTTATGTAGGTTACAATTAAAATGATGGCATGCAATGGAGTGCGATGGAGCATTGCCATTTGAGGTGTGCGTGCCTCATCTTCCATATTATTTATTTAATACACCTATGTTAAATTGAAATGGTTGTCATTCAAATTCCACAAAACAAATTCAATACAAAAAATAAGTGAAGCTTATTTAAAAAGAAATCGAACAAATTGTGACATGCTGCAAGTTTCATTTCATAAACATGATCTATTTTGTAGGTTTATTGTTTCTTCACAAGCTTCAATTTGATATCCGAGTTAGTCCAATATTTTGGTTCATTGGTTTTTTCCAAAATTGCAGCGAAATTTCTTAAGTTTCATAGATTAAATGGTATATAATAGATTGGATGTGGTAAACAGGTACGTCGAGCTTCTATTTGATACCTAGGTTTAGTGCCATATATTCGGCCTTAAAGCTTTATTAAATTGTTCGAGTGTCAAAACAGAGTGGGAGGTATGTAAAACTCGGGCCCTCTTTTTTTTGTTAATCATGCTCAATGAGGGATGCAACTAGAGAATAGAAGGATGCAAAGATTGCAGATGTAAATTGTAGTGCAAATTTTGTATTGGGATTGCAGGCTCCCTCCCGAAGCTTGGTTTGGGTCTTTCTTATAGTAGATTCCCTCCCCCCATTGCTTGGTTTGGGTATTTTTATTCTTATTGTCAAATGGTTCCCATGAAACTTACCGTTGTAGAGGCTTTTCATTTCTATTTGCATTCATCACATTTATTAATTATTTTCCAAGGGCTCTTCATTTGTGGAGATAATGTAATAGTAAGATTCATTAAAATTGTTAGAAAGAAACGGTTTTAAAAGTTCCTACCCTTTATAGTTTGCTACTGCATTTGCTACATCTATCTGAGATCCTCATTTATTTTTCTATAGAGGTAGGACTGAGCCACATACAAACAACAATTGATTAGTAATAGTAACATCAGCCCAAAAACAAGAAGTATGGTAACAAGTGGGAAAAAAGGGAAAATAAATGATTTTTATCACTTAATTTTCTATTTAAAAAATATGTTTTCTTTAGTGCATGCTTGGAATATATTTAAATATTATAAAGATATATTTAAATATTTTATATTAACATTTTAATAAACAGTAAGATTCACTAAAATTGTTAAAAAGAAATGGTTTTAAAAGTTCCTCCCCTTTATAGTTTGCTAGTGCATTTGCATTTATTAATTTTTTCTGTTAAAAGAATTATTTTTTCTTTAATGCATGATTGGCATATGAGGAATGCTCTTAATTTTATTAGTTAGTTTTCAAATGAACTAAAATTACAAACTTATTCCTTAGAATATATATAATAAAAGTAATCCTAAATAACTCAATAATTTATATATCTAATTTTCACTAGAAACTTATAATCATATTCATGGCCATTGAAACATATCAGAAAATATTATTTTGCATCACACAAGAATCACATTCAATCCCATTCATTGAACAAAGAATTCATCAGCTATTATGAAAAAAAAAATTATTAAATTCGGTTAAAAAGTATGATGTCAGGTTACATATTAGTCATCGTTAAGGTACATATAATATTTCATCCCTTCCCTCCCTCCAAAATATGATGCTGGTACAAATTCTCAAAACACAACCACTCTAATTGGTTGCAACTCATCAACTCGTGAAATCATGCTTCCAAGCTTCATGGATCTCATAATGAACCTTCCATATTTCCCTATACATACATGTGGCAGTTCAATCGGCTAGGATCTTTGTAAATTAGCATACACCTTAAATACGTTTGATATGACTTTTGGGGCAGGCCTATGGGTTGTGGGAAAAAGCACAATTCACGAGGAGACTTTTAAATTCTCGAGGAGTTATTTAGTTAGTTTATTGGATTGTTCAGTTGAAATCTCATCCTAACTTTGATAGGGAACTATTATTATAAATAGAGTTACAGATATTTTTGAATAATTTAAAATAATCCTAATTTTGCAAATATTATGTTGCAAATCTGTGATGTCACTTGATATGCATATGGACTAATTTAATGGCTCTCCTAATGAAAGAATTCCAATCCTAATTTAGAATTCCAATTCTAATTTAAGTTCTTTGTTGTGTAAAGAGAACCATGTGAAATTGATATAGTATAACTATATTATTTTAATATAATTAATGTAGTGTAAACATATCATTTTTATATAAACATTTTCCCCTATGATTTTCATAAAAATTTCAGTCTACTAAATCCACGGAATATGATTTTAGGATAAAATGACAAACAACTTCCAAACCTCAAGTAATTCGATTCGATAATAGCAATGATGCTCCAGTTGATGCAGAACATATTATGTTAGTGTAGGAAAAAGACTACGACACATTTGTATATGTTGATAGAAAATATCTTGCAAGGAGAAAGATAAATACAAGTTCTATACGTGAAGTTATCCCTGACCATAATAGCAATGAAGTTGTGATTGATGTAAAAAAAATTATGCTAGTGGAGGAAATAAAAGCACTTTTCTGCATCATCATAATTTTTTTTTCATCAGGGGGATATTCAACACACTTGTATATGTTGATAGAAAATATCTTGCAAGGAGAAAGATAAATACAAGTTCTATAAGTGAAGTTATCCCTCACCATAATAGCAATGAAGTTGTGATTGATGTCAAAGAAAATTATGCAAGTGGAGGAAATAAAAGCACTTTTTTGCATCAACATAATCATTAGGGGAATTTTGAGGTTTAAAATGGGTCTCCTAAGGAAATAATAAAATAAGTTTTGATGACATCATCAAATTTTAGAGGGAAAAATAACTACTTTTTCAACTTATCTCCCAAAGTTTTTACTCAAATTTCGACCGAGAGTACTCCTTGGATGCAAAATTGAATTCCTCATCCAAGGAGTACCTATGTTGCATACTTTCTATGGACCCTATTAAACGAAAAATGAGAAATACATGAAAAACTTGATTGCAATCACGTTTTTTCATGTATTTCTCATTTTTCACTTAGCAGGGTCCATAGAAAGTATGCAACATGGGTACTCCTTGGATGAGGAATTATATTTTGCATCCAACGATTACTCCCGCTCGAAATTTGAGTAAAAACTTTGGGAGATACGTTGAAAATACAAGTTGAAAAAGTAGTTTTACTATTTTATAATTTTTAATATTTTTACCCTTTTAATTAAAAATAGTGAATCATCCCCCCCTGTTGACATCATCATCTTGAATCCTATTCGTTCTTATAAATTTTGTTTTGGTTGTACATTTTTCTTAGGAGGGCCATTTTAGACCTCAAAATTCCCCTAATGTTTTTTTTGCATGAGGGGGATCTTCATTGGTATTATCCTCGGACATAAATTCAAGATTGAGGATTGGAACTTGTATTTATTTTTCTCCTTGTAGGATATCTCCTATCAAAAAATACAAATGTTACATAAATGCTATTATAAATAGAGTTACAGATCTTTTTGAATAACTTAAAACCAATTTAAATTAATATTAATTTTGCAAATATTATGTTGCAAATCTTTGGTGTCACTTGATATGCATATGGACTAGTTCAATGGCTCTCCTAATGAAAAAATTCCAATCCTAATTTAGAATTCTAATTCTAATTTAACTTTATTGTTGTGTAAAGAGAGCCATGTGAAATTGATATAGTGTAACTATATTATTTTAATATTATTAATGTAGTGTAAACATATCTTTTTTATATAAACATTTTCCCTTATACTTTCGATAAAAATTTCACTCTAGCAATATGCTTTCGGGATAAAATGACAGACAACTTCCAAACCTCAAGTAATTTGATTCAATAATAGAAATGATGCTCCAACTGATGCAAAACAGATTATGTTAGTGTAGGAAAAAGACTACGACACATTTGTATATGTTGATAGAAAATATCTTGCAAGGAGAAAGATAAATATTGTAGGAATTTACAGGGTAAGTTCCGTAGATCAAGAACCAAAGGTCATCATTCACAAACAGATCATAAATCAGTACACCAGTATAATCACGTGGTTAAAACCCTCAAAGAGGGAAACAGTCCACGGCCTGAACCAACGCGGCCACTTTAGGAAATGTATTAATATAAAAATAAAAGTTACATATGTTTCTCTCATAAACGATTACCGGAAAAATGACCCTTCATGTTCTTTAAATAGAGATCATGTACCAATCGGATGTTAAGCCATGGATCAAGTGTCGTTAATACTGAGGTGAGAGATAACTATCGGATCACTACCAATCATGATCATCAGATTATAAGTTACAAATGTACATGGTAAAGAAACACACTTTACCTAACTCTACACTAGACTAAGTTATTATTAACTATTTCCTATGTGTCGAAATATCCTAACATCCCCCCTTAAGAACAACTTGGGATAGGATTGAAGGATTTACAAAGGTGACACAAAAGGAGCCTATTTCCTTTGTGTTGAAATATCCTAACATCCTTCCTTAAGAACAAATTGGGATAGGATTCAAGAATTTAAAAAAGTGACACAATAAGAGAAGGAAGGAGGTATTAGAGCCTATCCCCCCTTAATGACAACTTTCCTGAACTCCAAGCATGGATCGAAGTTTGGTAAAATTTGCTTCTATGAGAGCCTTTGTAAAGATATCGGCTACTTGATCATTGGTTGGACAACACTGCACTTCAAGAACATGATCATGACTGAGCTTTCTGATGAAGTGTATGTGGAGTTCAATGTGTTTCATATGCTGATGCTGAACTGGATCTTTGCATAGTTGAATGGCACTCTAATTATCACACCAAAGTGTAGTTGGATGCTGCGGATGGAGACCAAATTAACACAAGATCTGACGAAGCCACATGGCTTCCTTGCTGGCTTCAACTACACCACGATACTCTGCTTCTGCTGAAGAAAGAGAGATGGCACTTTGTTTCTTACAATACCAAGTAATAGGTCCTAAACCGAGAGTGAATACATATCCTACAGTCGACTTTCGATCATCAGGGTCACTAGCCCAATTAGAATCAGTGAAGCAAATCAACAATGGAGATGCTCCTGCACTATAATGAATCCCAAACTGAACTATACCTCGAATATATCTAAGTATTCTTTTAGCTTCTTTCCAGTGACCTTCATGAGGTTGGTGCATAAACTGAGCGACAAGACCAACAACAAAGGAAAGGTCAGGATGGATATGGGTTAGATACATAAGTTTACCAACAAGTTGATGGTATAAGGTGTTAGGTCTCTGTAATTTATTTGCAATATTGGGAGAGTCCAATCACAGAGTTAACATCATTTCAACCAACTTTGGGATTCTAGGATCTAGCCCTCCTGAATCCGGAGAGGGATCTCTCCAATATGTACAAAGATGGATATTGTCTTTGAAAAGCTTAAGGTAATGATATTAGGCTAGTTATGAAGGCCAAGGTTTGTTTTGTTTTGGATGGTTGAGCATGAAATGTTACTTGAGGGGAAAGTCCTAAGTGCAAAAAGTTTCAAAAGTGAGAAGTTGCAAGCAAATAGAACAGTTTTGGCAGATAGATAGATATAACGCTGATTTTTAGTCCATTGGGCTATGGAGTCATATCTGGGCTTTAATTGAACAACAACATCAAGTGTGATCCAAGGGGCAAGTCATCTGTACCACAAGATTATTGAGATTAAAATGATGAAATGGAAACATTAAAATGTTGGAGGGGTGGAAACTGATAATAATTTCTCAGAGGATTTATAGTCAGTCCAAACAAGAAAATCCTCTTAAGTAACTGTTTTAAAACCAACCAAGGATAGGGCTAACCATAGACTTCTTGGGCAAGTTCTTATTAAAGCAGCTTAATTGACAAACAATCCAGTAATCCACATAATTACCTTCAGAAAGTATGAAAACACATAAGAAAAACAGAGTGTAACTTAAGATCAGATAAAGTACTTTTAAACCTAGTCTGCTTTCAGTCAACACCAAGGGAAACTTTCAGAATCTGCCTTTGGAGAAAAGAATCTAGGAATCAGGGCAAACCATATCTTCTCTAGTCTGACTTTAATAGCAAATAATGGAAATAACATTCGAGAACAATGTTTGAGCAAACAGAAGGACGAGGGAACACCAACATTCCTAACTGTTTAAACTGTATTGAATCATTCTTAAATAAACAAATATGAAGAAAACATTAAGATAAAGATTTCTCAGCCAGAGAAGGTTACTGCTATACAGAAAATCCTAACCCTGTTTAAACTGTTCTTTACAGAGGGAAAATGAACAATATGGCATACATAGAAGGAACACGATTAACAAAGAAAGAAGCACTTCACCGGTGATAAAGACCAGGATCCCAAGAAACAGCTTTTATATTGATGTCAAACCAGTTACAATCTTCAAGTCCAATGTTTCAGTTCAACAATCATCTTCACTATTCAACCTAACTACTCTAGCACAAACAGAGCTTCAAGGGCCAGTGAATACTATGTACAAATAGAAGTCTCAAGCTCAAGTGTATTTCAAAGTTCTGCAACCAACAATTTCTCATCTTCTCCTGAGGTATTTATAGAAGAATGAGGAGGTGATCTGAGAAAATATCTCTCAGGATAATTAATACAGGTTCAATACTTCTCGGCCTTTCGAGGGGCTCGAGAGAGAAATTTACAGGTGGATCACTGTATTAACTTTTTACAATAAATATCAAAGCTCGGTGGGAGCTTTATTTTGACTTTGAGGCTCTGTGTAATGTGGGGAGTAACTCTACAGATATTTCTGCATTGATTACCCTGCAGAAGTAACTCCTTGGCTGCTCTGAGGCGAAATCTGATCTTCTTCAATAACTTCGGCCTCTGTTTGAAAGGTTTGAGGCAACAGGTGGCTCGGTGGTAGCTGAGGAATCAAGTTGCCTCAGATGTGGCGGTGGAGGCTTTCCGTCTGATAAAACACTTTAGGTTTTCCTTTAAACTGTGTTTTAGATTGGGGATTAGGCTTTTGATAACTGTCTTAGCCGTAATCCCCATAAAAACTGTCTTCAATCTTCATCTGTTGTGCTTTTGTCTTCAAACTTATACTCTTTAACTGTGTTTGAATTAAAACAATGTCTTGTCGATGTGCAGACCCGCACTGGGCTTTACGGCATCAATACTCATAGAGTACTGACGAAACATGGAATGGAGCCCCGTGGATGGCTTCTCTTTAATGAAACGAGGGCATGAGAATCGTCATTCCCAGCCCTTGGCATTTCTTCGTGATACAATGGAAAACCATTTAGAACACCTGCATCAAACACAAAACAATTAAGAAATCCTGCGAAAAATAGGTTTAAAACTGCTTCAGATGGCGGGGGAGGAGTGTAGCCGTCGGATAAAAATATCTAACGGTGGAGATCAGCGCAAAACAGGAAAAGGAGAGCAGGGAGAAGAAATAAGGCGGGGTGGTTTTGGATCGTCCGATCCGGACATGTGGACGGTCCAGATTAAATCGGAAGGTCGCAATCGGGGTTTTCAATTGGGGGGTAAACAAAAATGGACGCGATTGAAAAACTCCGATGCGATTGCGCGATCGGGAGGGTCAAAGCGATTGAGCGATGACCGTTGATCTAAGGATCAGATCAACGGTGGGAAACGAATCGGCGCGTTTTGAAACGGCGGCAAGACTTGTGATCGGAGGGAATAAGGACCGTTGGATCTTCGAAGGCGGAGAGGAGATCAACGGCGGACAACCAATCGGGGATCGTCAATCGGGAGTGAAATAAAAACTCATGCAATTTAAAAGTTTGCGATGCGATTGAGCGTAGGCCGTCGATCTTAGGACCAGATCAAGGGCGGGGAATGAATCGGAGGGATCACAATCGGAGGGGAGAAACAAAGGGCGCGATTGGAAAACGCCGATACGATTGAGCGCAGGCCGTCGATCTGAGGACCAGATCAACGGCGGGGAATGAATCAGAGGGATCGCAATCGAAGGGGAGAAAAAAAGGGCGCGATTGGAAAACGCCAATGCGATTGAGCGATGGCCTTTCGATCGGCGGTGATCGACGGTGGAGATGGAACAAGGGGAAAACCTTTCATTCATATGAAAACCAAAGTTTTTAATAAAAACAAGTAAAACTGGGTCGGGCAGAAAAAATATATAAGTAAAGGGAAAAGGCGCCCGATTGCGGGGCCAGTGGTTTTCACAGAATGTAATATGCCCGGGAGTATAAAGACAAGGGCCAATCGCAATCGGGCCATTGAGCCTGGTCTTTCCGACCAACCCATTGTGTTGTTTCCGATTGCGATTGCGCGATCGGCTCTTTTCAATCAACCCATTTATATTTATCACGTGATTTTAAGTTTTTAATTTAAAACTTCGAGAAGTGGGTTTTTGGGTTTATAAAGGAAATCTATACTTGGGAATGGAATATTACAAGCTTTAAGTGCCAAGGCAGGCTCTATGGTTATATGAGAAAATAATATGATCGGGGGTTTTATATGAAAGGCTAATCGCAATCGGAGTTTTGTAATGGTTCAAAGACATGCACCCTTGGATATTTGTGATGCGATTAGCGCCGAAAAGCTTTGGCGTTTGGTTTTGACACATGGGCATGTGGGGGGAAGTGGTTTAGGACTTAGCCCAAGGGGCTTAGGTCCATAGCAATAAAACTTTGTTTTTTATGAAAAATTTCAAGGTTTTAAATGGATTTGGGGGTTTTGGCACAGCTCAAGAAGAAGTTTTAAACCATGTCAGGAGGATTTTCACGAATGGAGGGAGAAAATTATGAAAAGTAGAGGAATAATATGGAGAAAAAAGGGGGAGAAAATGAAGGTTAGCTATGAGTGGGAGAAAGGGGAAAAATGATGGTTTCTTCAGCAGTTTCTTACAGGAAATCAGCAGAATTAATAGGAACAGTAATGAGGATTTGGGACAGAGGCATGAGGCCTTAAAGAGACTTCAAGAGACAACAAATTTTTAGTGATAAAATTTGTTCCTTGGAGGCTCAAAAAAGATCTTAGCCACCTTTTGGTATAAAAAAATATTATAGGTGGCTAACAGTGGCTCCACTTGGGGATGGTGCCTTCTTGAAGGCATCAAGAATTTAGACTTGATTTCTGGGATGCTGACTTGTGCCTGACCCATTGCTTGCTCTTGTTTTTCTTTGAAAAATAATATCAGTTATGAAAGAAAAATGAATTTCATCAATACAACTTCTACCTACCCCAATCCTACTGATCTAACATTTTTTCTTCATGAGAGTGCACTTGGATTGGCAAACTCTTTACACAATATTTTATTCTTTTGAAAGCAGGAAATATAATCTATTTCTACTCCTTATTTCTCCCTGAACTCAGATTAAATAGTTGAGATCAGATATTTCTCTACCTAATCTACTGTCTGTTGGGATTAAACTGTCCAACAGACTTTCATTCTCTAAATTCTACAACAGAAATTTAAAAATAGTCAAGTCAAGATTGAGTTGTTCGACTTGCTATGATCTATGGCATAAGAACAAGCTGCACATTTTATTTGCAGAAATTTAAAATCAAAATGGAAGGCTTAGGATCTGAAATTTTCTCATCACGGCCTTCTCTCTTCTTCACAGCCCTGTTTTTGCTTTTGTTTGAGCTGTTCTTTCTTTTTCTCTGGTTCAGATTTTGAGTTAATTAGAACCAGATTTTTACATCTTCTTGACTCAGAAAATAAAACAACTTTGAGTCATATTTCTCTTGGGAACTTTAGGTTCAGATTTTGAGTTTGTTTGAACCTTCAATTTTTATCCTAATCTATCTACTGATAAGCCAAGATTGAACAATTTGGCAAATCGAATTCACTATCCTATCAGCAGAAAAATTTAAAAGCTAATTAGTCAAGATTAGGCTGTTTGACTAACTAGAAGTGTGTTTTGCGGGAGTGGCATTTAAGCTTGCACACTTTCAGATTTGTTTCTCTTTTAGGTATGGGGCTATACCTTTATTGTTTTGTCAATTTGCCCTCTTTTCATTCTTTCTTTGTTTTTGTATTTTTGAATTCTTGATTTTTCTCCAAAGCAGAAAACAACAACTAACTACATGCTCGGAACTGAGCTTTATTGACATTCCTATCTACCCTACTCTAACTGGAAATATCTGATGTTCTAGGTGATACAATAATGCCAATGTAGCCAATCAAGCAGTAGTGAAAAAGGATATGAGCACTGGCTGCCTGTCAGAGATAACCACAGGGTGCTCTGCATGTGGTTCTTCAAAACCGAGGCCACCAGTAGTGGTGACCAATTTTGTTGTGTTTGGCTCTTGCAAAAGATTGATGCTTGTGGAGCTGAGCCAATTAGGGCCTCCATGTAGTCTGCCACAGGGTCAACAAACTCATGATGTAAACTTTTTTCTTCAAAGCCTACCATGGCTAATAGGTTGCCTGCATCCTGGGCAGCTTCAATCATTGCATCTGTAGTGAGGCTTTTGTAATCACACTCCCCTTCTTCCTGGTTGGGAGTATTTGGCATATGGGCATCAACCAGGAATACCTCCTCTTCCTCTGGATCAAGGCCGAGATGCCTGCGGGGAAGGAGATATCGCTCATCTTCAATGCAGCCTGAGCTAGAGGGCTCATTATATTCAACAGTGCTGTCCTCTAGTACCACAGGTCGGTTCTGCTGCAACGGGCTAAAATCTGTGAAAAAATCAACATATTCTTGAGCGGGGGCTTCTTTGATTACCTTAATCCCTTCAGGAGAAGGCTCTGGGCATTCATTCCATTCAAGATTTTCTTCATCTCTTTCCTCCTCGTCCTCTGCGCTGAAAAGCTGCTGGCTTCTGTCCTCTTGGCAAGTAAAACTGATGTTCGAATATGAAGCAGATAGAAGATTCAAAGAATCTTCACCTGCTATCATGCTTTCAACGCTTTCTCCATCAGTATCATAGATGGCCTGCATTAGCTCATCATTTTCCTGAAGCTGATGGTCGCGATCTTCTTCCCATGAATCTACTGATGATGGCCCTGCGAGCTCAATTTCCCTTTGGAAAAAATTATCATCAGTCAGATCATCATCGGAGAAATCATAATTACAAGCATCATCGCCAATCTAGTCTTCAGGACTCTCAGCGAGTCTTTCTTCAACATAATCTGCAATTTTATTTTCTGTTTCACACTCTGGTCCATCATGCATGCTTGGCATGCGACTTCTGTCTTGCAGAGATCTGATTTGTCTTTCTCGAGGACAAGGAGCAGGTCTTTCCCAATCATCATTTCTAGTTTCGGCCTCATATTCTTCCTCTTTTACACTCAGCAAGGATTTGGCAGTCTCTATCAGTCTTTCCAGCTTGTTTTCTAAAGAGATCTGCGCTATTTCCTCCATCCGGTCCTTCATTGTTGCTTTTAGTCTTTCCTCCCTGCACTTTATGTTGTATTCGACAGTGATGGCTATATCCTGCATTTCCTCTAGGCTCGAAGGTTCTCTTTCCTTTATATATAATTCCACCTCTGGGTCAAAAGAACTTGGATAGTGCAACAGAGCCCATCCCAAAGGTGGTTTTATATCAGAAGGCATTGCATCATATACCTTATTGAACCTGGCTAAAAAATTTTGCATTGTCTCCCCTGGCTGCCTTCTCAAATTCTGATATTCTTTTAGGATGAGAAGAGCATTCTTTGGGGCCGCCCATCTATCTAGGAAAACTTGAGAAAACTGATGAAAGCTAAAAATGCTTGCTTTTGGAAGGCCTTTGAGCCATCTCTTAACACTTCCTTGTAATGACAAGGCAAAAATTCTAATGCACACATCATCTTCTTCTATTTCATACAACTCAAGTAAATCCTCAAGATTTTGTACATGTTCTTCAGCAGTAGCCCCTTTATTCTCTCCATCAAAATGAGGCAGTTGGTTTATTAATTCTGCAGGCAGGGGTTGGAAGAAAAGAGGTAAAACCAGAGGCTTATATCTTTCTATGACCTTTGTAGGTGCGGGTGATGTAACAATGGGCTCATGACTACTTGAAGCTTCTTGAAGAGTGGGAGATACAACATGAGCTTCTTGTTCCACCAGTTTCTTCACAGAAGTACAGGTTTGCTCACGGTCTGTAGACTGAGGCTTGAGGTTTTTCCCACATTCAGTGTGGGTTTCATCTTTGTACACTTGATTAGGCTTAAAACAGGACAGAACATAGTGATAGACAAAAACAATGAATCCTTTAAACTAAATCCAACCAGTATGTTCTACCCTTCTATGAGGTCTGGCCATCTTTCAGGTTCTTCCTCCAGTGGAGTCTTTGAGGATTATGGAGTGTGGAGTCGCCAGGTGGATGAATGTGAGCATTTGAAGTAGGATGTTGTCCACCATCAACAATGTGAATGCCAATCTAACCAGAGATCTTGGGTCTATGAGTGCCTAAGAATGTTTGAGGTGAAATGCACTCAATCCCCAGCGGAGTCGCCAGAAATGTTAGGTTCTGGTGGCTCAAGCTGGTTAATAAAGCAAGTGATCTATGAACCCAACCGCAAGCTTCTTTATGAATGGATTTGAATATAAAATATTCTGAGTTTTTTGTTCCCTAGTGGAGTCGCCAGAAATGTTAGGTCTCTGTAATTTATTTGCAAGATTGGGAGAGTCCAATCACAGAGTTAACATCATTTCAACCAACTTTGGGATTCTAGGATCTAGCCCTCCTGAATCCGGAGAGGGATCTCTCCAATATGTACAAAGATGGATATTTTCTTTGAAAAGCTTAAGGTAATGATATTAGGCTAGTTATGAAGGCCAAGGGTTTTGTTTTGTTTTGTTTTGGATGGTTGAGCATGAAATGTTACTTGAGGAGAAAGTCCTAAGTGCAAAAAGTTTCAAAAGTGAGAAGTTGCAAGCAAATAGAACAGTTTTGGCAGATAGATAGATATAACGTTGGTTTTTAGTCCATTGGGCTATGGAGTCATATATGGGATTTAATTGAAAAACAACATCAAGTGTGATCCAAGGGGCAAGTCATCTATACCACAAGATTATTGAGATTAAAATGATGAAATGGAAACATTAAAATGTTGGAGGGGTGGAAACTGATAATAATTTCTCAGAGCATTTATAGTCAGTCCAAACAAGAAAAGCCTCTTAAGTAACTATTTTAAAACCAACCAAGGACAGGGCTAACCATAGACTTCTTGGGCAAGTTCTCATTAAAGCAGCTTAATTGAAAAACAATCCAGTAATCCACATAATTACCTTCAGAAAGTATGAAAACACATAAGAAAAATAGAGTGTAACTTAAGATCAGATAAAGTACTTTTAAACCTAGTCTGCTTTCAGTCAACACCAAGGGAAACTTTCAGAATCTGCCTTTGGAGAAAAGAATCTAGGAATCGGGGAAAACCATATCTTCTCTAGTCTAACTTTAATAGAAAATAATGGAAATAACATTCGAGAACAATGTTTGAGCAAACAGAAGGACGAGGGAACGCCAACATTCCTAACTGTTTAAACTGTATTGAATCATTCTTAAATAACCAAATCTGAAGAAAACATTAAGATAAAGATTTCTCAGCCAGAGAAGGTTACTGCTATACAGAAAATCCTAACCCTGTTTAAACTGTTCTTTACAGAGGGAAAATGAACAATATGGCATACATAGAAGAAAAACGATTAACAAAGAAAGAAGCACTTCACCAGTGATAAAGACCAGGATCCCAAGAAACAGCTTTTATATTGATGTCAAACCAGTTACAATCTTCAAGTCCAATGTTTTAGTTCAACAATCATCTTCACTATTCAACCTAACTACTCTAGCACAAACAGAGCTTCAAGGGCCAGTGAACACTATGTACAAATAGAAGTCTCGAGCTCAAGTGTATTTCAAAGTTCTGCAACCAACGATTTCTCATCTTCTTCTGAGGCATTTATAGAAGAATGAGGAGGCGATCTGAGAAAATATCTCTCAGGATAATTAATACAGGTTCAAGACTTCTCGGCCCTTTGAGGGGCTCGAGAGAGAAATTTACAGGTGGATCACTGTATTAACTTTTTACAATAAATATAAAAGCTCGGTGGGAGCTTTATTTTGACTTTGGGGCTCTGTGTAATGTGGGGAGTAACTTCTACAGATATTTCTGCATTGATTACCTCATAGAAGTAACTCCCTGGCTGCTCTGAGGCGAAATCTGATCTTCTTCAATAACTACGGCCTCTGTTTGAAAGGTTTGAGGCAGCAGGTGGCTTGGTGGTAGCTGAGGAATGAATTTTCCTCAGATGTAGCGGTGGAGGCTTTCTGTCTGATAAAACACTTTAGGTTTTCTTTTAAACTGTGTTTTAGATTGAGGATTAGGCTTTTGATAACTGTCTTAGCCGTAATCCCCATAAGCTGTCTTCGATCTTCATCTGCTGTGCTTTGTCTTCAAACTTATACTCTTTAACTGTGTTCGAATTAAAACAGTGTCTTGTCGATGTGCAGACCCACACTGGGCTTTACGGCATCAATACTCATAGAGTACTGACGAAACATGGAATGGAGCCCCGTGGATGGCTTCTCTTTAATGAAACGAGGGCATGAGAATCGTCATTCCCAGCCCTTGGAATTTCTTCGTGATACAATGGAAAACCATTTAGAACACCTGCATCAAACACAAAACAATTAAGAAATCCTGCGAAAAATAGGTTTAAAACTGCTTCAGATGGCGGGGGAGGAGCATAGCCGTCGGATAAAAATATCTAACGGTGGAGATCAGCGCAAAACAGGAAAAGGAGAGCGGGGAGAAGAAATAAGGCGGGGTGGTTTTGGACCGTCTGATCCAGACACGTGGACGGTCCAGATTAAATCGGAAGGTCGCAATTGGGGTTTGCAATCGGGGGGTAAACAAAAATGGACGCGATTGAAAAACTCCGATGCGATTGCGCGATCGGGAGGGTCAAAGCAATTGAGCGATGACCGTTGATCTAAGGATCAGATCAACGGTGGGAAACGAATCGGCGGGTTTTGAAATGGCGGCAAGACTTGTGATCGGAGGGAATAAGGACTGTTGGATCTTCGAAGGCAGAGAGGAGATCAACGACGGACAACCAATCGGGGATCGTCAATCGGGAGTGAAATAAAAACTCATGTGATTTAAAAGTTTGTGATGTGATTGAGCGTAGGCCGTCGATCTGAGGACCAGATCAACGGCGGGGAATGAATCGGAGGGATCGCAATCGGAGGGGAGAAACAAAGGGCACGATTGGAAAATGCCGATGCGATTGAGCGCAGGCCGTCGATCTGAGGACCAGATCAATGGCGGGGAATGAATCAGAGGGATCGCAATCGGAGGGGAGAAACAAAGGGCGCGATTGGAAAATGCCGATGCGATTGAGCGATGGCCTTTCGATCAGCGGTGATCGACGGTGGAGATGGAACAGGGGGAAAACCTTTCATTCATATGAAAACCAAAGTTTTTAATAAAAACAAGTAAAAATGGGTCGGGCGGAAAAAATATATAAGTAAAGGGAAAAGGCACCCGATTGCGGGGCCAGTGGTTTTCACAGAATGTAATATGCCTGGGAGTATAAAGACAAGGGCCAATCGCAATCGGGCCATTTAGCCTAGTCTTTCTGATCAACCCATTGTGTTATTTCCGATTGCGATTGCGCGATCGGCTCTTTTCAATCAACCCATTTATATTTATCACGTGACTTTAAGTTTTTAATTTAAAACTTCGGGAAGTGGGTTTTTGGGTTTATAAAGGAAATCTGTACTTGGGAATGGAATATTACAAGCTTTAAGCGCCAAGGTAGGCTCTATGGTTATATGAGAAAATAATATGATCGGGGGTTTTATATGAAAGGCTAATCGCAATCGGAGTTTTGTAATGGTTCAAAGACATGCACCCTTGGATATTTGCGATGCGATTAGCGCTGAAAAGCTTTGGCGTTTGGTTTTGACACATGGGCATATGGGGGGAAGTGGTTTAGGACTTAGCCCAAGGGGCTTAGGTCCATAGCAATAAAAATTTGTTTTTTATGAAAAATTTCAAGGTTTTAAATGGATTTGGGGGTTTCGGCACAGCTCAAGAAGAAGTTTTAAACCATGTCAGGAGGATTTTCACGAATGGAGGGAGAAACTTATGAAAAGTAGAGGAATAATATGGAGAAAAAAAGGGGAGAAAATGAAGGTTAGCTATGAGTGGGAGAAAGGGGAAAAATGATGGTTTCTTCAGCAGTTTCTTACAGGAAATCAGCAGAATTAATAGGAACAGTAATAAGGATTTGGGACAGAGGCATGAGGCCTTAAAGAGACTTCAAGAGCCAACAAATTTTTAGTGATAAAATTTGTTCCTTGGAGGCTCAATAAAGATCTTAGCCACCTTTTGGTATAAAAAAATATTATAGGTGGCTAACAGGAAACATGCTTTAGCTTGTGCTAGAAGTAAATTTAGTGTGTGTTAGATTTATTTAAGCCTACAATGTTTTTATGTTCTTATGTGTGTGCTAAAAGGAAATCTAGCACGTGCTAGATTTGTTTCTTCTTATAATGTGCTTGTGTCATGTTGTAAGGAAGTATAGCACATGTTATATTTCCTTTGCCCTATAATGTTGTTGTTGTCAACATGCTTGTGTTTTTGCTAGAAGTAAATCTAGTAGGCACTAGAATTCTTTAACCTTATAATGTGCTTATCTACTTGTGTTTATGCTAGAAGGAAATCTTACACATTAGATTTCTTTCACCTTATAATTTTGTTATTGGCAATGAGCATATGTTTGGGCTAGAAGGAAATCTAGCACACATTAGATTTCATTCCCCTTGTAATGTTATTATTTCCATTGTGTTCGTGTTTTTCCTAGAAGAAAATTTAACAGGTCCTATTTTTATTTTGGCATGCACCTTTGTTGCTGGCAATATGTTTGTCTTTCTACTAAAAGTAAATCTAGCAAATGTTAGATTTCTTTCACCTTGTAATGTTACTATTGAGAATACCTTGTATCTATGCTAGAATAAAATCTAGCACATAATAGACTTCTTTTTGCCCTGCAATATTGCTTTTGGAAATATACTTGTGTTTTTGCTAAAAGTAAATCTAGCACGAGTTATTATTGTGAGTTCTACACTTGTTATTGTTCTTTTTCATTTTGTTACACATAAAATGATGCAAGTAGTGGTAGTATTTATAAATTCATATTTTCTTCGATAATTTGAAACTATGATAATAGATTCTTACTTTATTTTCAGAAACCATGGACCCTAAATCTAGTGGGAATTCAAACGAATCATCCAAGGAAAAAGGAAGTTCACCAAATACAACCCCAAAATCTTTAAATTGTAGGAAAATTTTAAAATTAGTTTGTACTTTGTTACAATGGTTGCTAATAAATGATTGTTGATTAATGAAGTTCATGTTATCCTTTATTTTGAAGAAAACTTGCATATGCTTTGAGCTTCTTTGCTTTTTGTGCATATGTATGAAATGAGATGTTATAGAAGATGAATTCGTATTGTTTTTTAATTCATTTAAAACTTTGTGATTATAAATTCTTAAAAATGTTTGTAGATGCTAAGAACTATGGTACAAACATTGAGATTCTAAAAATCAATTTTATATTCATTTTCAAATAATCTGACAAAATTCTAGTATGCAATTTACAACTTAATGAATTTTGATTTATTATTGAATAATCTCCTACTTAAAATTGCTAGGAAAATTGAAATACACCATCTTAGTTGGATTTTCCACATTAAATATCCACTTTTACACAAAAGCCCATGCAAATAGCACTAGGAGTGGGTTTTTAATGTGGAAAACCCATACTAACATGGGTATTTTGTTTTTCCTAACAATTTTAGCTAGGTTATTACTTTTGGTGTCATACAGTAAACTTGCATAACACATGTACTCCTTTATTATTGTGTATGCAAATGAAAATAGTGTATTATAAGGTTGTTTAATAATGTTTTTTTATTTCATGCCTTACATAATTTTTTTTTTCATAAGTTGTGGAATCTCATGTCCCTAAAATTCCAAGTAAAGGAGTGAAGAGAAAACGAAAAACAAGTGATATACAAACAATGTCTCGTTAAATTCATATGGTTGTTTTATATTTTATGTATACTCTTATAAATGGTTATATTAGGTGGTCTTGTCAATTTTAAAATAACATTACATGACAATATTTGAAATTTTAATTCCATTTTGATTTATGCAAATAATATTTTTTATTTATTTAAATTTTTGTATGTAGAATTGGTTGGCACCAAAGCAAGTGAAATGTTATAGTCATCATTTCAGAAAAAGAAAGAAACAACTCAAATGGCAGTATCAATAACACCTTCAACTTCTACCTTTGAAATGATTAAAAAATCCAACAGATCTAATAAATATGAGTTTGTGCAAGATTGGTATGTCTGGATAGAAACTCCCATGAATATGTATCTTGATATGTACCTATTTGGATCCATAGATGGAAAATAACCTGAGATATTAGGAATAGTTATTAATTGCTATGCTTACAATGAAAATGACATTGAATTTCAAATGGAGGTGATTAATGAAAATGAAGTAAAATTAATTTCTTGTCAAGTGGAGTATACAAAATTTAGACCAGATTTGATTGAAGCTTCAAGTAATGATTCACCAAATACGATAAAGAATTCAATGTTTAAGTTGGATAATTATGAGTTTTTCTAGATTTGGATTGAATAGTTGAATGGATCTTTTAAAATGCGTCACTATCGTTTTAAGATATCACTGTGTAAGATGTAAAAAAAATCATCTGCACTTTTTATTTACAAAAAAAGGGTAAACTTCTTGACAAAATACCAGATGATAAACTCGATTCTCATTTACTTGCTTTGAGAAGAGTATATTTATCTGAATTGGAAGAGAACATTACTGAAAGTGATTTCAAACCTACTACAGAATTTCAAAAAACTAGGAAAGATGAATCTAAGACAACAAAACTTGCAGATCAATTTGATGAAATTCATGAAGCTTTCAAGCATTGCTATCTATTTTCAAGCACCTTTAGTAGAAAGTTGGATGTTGAAAGATGTATATAAGCCCCCAAAGTGTTTAAATTGAGATCACAAGATGATTTATGCTCTGGAAAACATTTCTTAATTTTCTAATGACAAACTAAAGAAAATGAGGATTGGATGTTCTAAGAAATTTGAAGACAAGATATGCTATTTTATTATTTTTGCATTTAACATTTTATTATTTCATCTCTTTTTATTTTAGATAAATGATTAAAGTAGATAATATGTGTCACACTTTCTCATATTTGTAATGAGCTATCATTAGCTTATACCTTATTTAATTTCATCTCTACATTGAATTATTATTAGTTTATATGTATTATTTTATTAGGTCGATGATGAAATGTTGTGCTCCTTCTTCGACTGTCCAATTTCAAATTTTTCCTATAAAATAATTCTCTTATATCTTAATCAAGATATTTGGGATAAGTGGGACACTGTTTTTAATTGTTACCAACTAGGCACATTAAAGTGTTCTCGAAACCAACTTGATTTTGAGAACTACAAGAAGAATACTCTACACAGTTTGAAAACGGATACTTTTCGTTCCCTTCGAGGATTAACCATAGAAGAAATTGCTTTAGTAGCAGATAAATTATTGGATGGAAACAATTGGTTTTCTCTTCCACCTAATCATCCAACAAATGGCATAAAAATAAAATATTATTGTTCTAAATTGAAAACCAAAAGAACAATATTGGATGCAATGGTTACATATTGTCAAAGTCATGATGAGAAATTGAATGATAAGACTCTTACCACATTCAATACTATTGAGCATTATGAAATTAATGATATCATATTTTCCAATTTTTGCAACCATGTGGCATGGTCTACTTATGTAAAAGGAACACGAAATACAAAGATAGATTCCTTCTCAACAAGCATGTGGAGTCCTTGACAGAATGATAAATGGATCAACAAAAATTCAACATGTTGACAACAATTTTGAATTTGGTTTTCATTTTGGGGGGGTTTGATATTTTGTCAACACTTAATGGGAAATAAATGGGAAATAAATAAATGTAGCATAGGTAATTAATACAATGAAATTGGTTATATGCAACATAGGTAATTAATGAATAATGGCACAACCCAGTAATTGTATCATTACTAAATAAGGATTGACTCTTACACTACTCATTTATTTATATTAACTAACAATAATAATTCTTTATCTTGGCATAGTAAATGGGCATTTCCTTCAAATGGTAGCCATGAAATGGACAACACACTTCAACATATATGCTACGTAGGGACATCAATATTATTATATTTGATGGGAAATATGAAACTTATGCAAGTAGAACTATCTATGACCTCGATGGAATTGAGGAGTGCTTCCATCGAAGTTGTGGTTGGGTATGTTTTGCATAGTGAATAGCTATTTGTTGAAATGTAGAAACCAACACATCATTAAAATAATGTATATATATTCCAGTAATTTTCCATGGATCCTTTAGGTACTCATTTGAAACTACACATACCAATAGAGGTTTTTAAAACAATCCTATGTGAAATAATTTAAGCCATGAAGCCAACAAAAATATCATCTTCACATGTATCTTAGAAATTATATGTTGTTTGGCAACTAGTTGTAGGTTGAATACATGATTAGAGTACACATTAAATTATCATATGATGTGTGCATGAATTATGGGCATTACTGACCTTAGGAAGAAGTCTCCCACTAATAATCCACATCACCGAGAATTAAAGTGGGTTTTGTCCCATATTTTCCAGTAGCATGCATTTTCCATTAGGTCAGCCCAATCTTCCTATACACATGACCTTTCTTGTAAATACGTACTGCATTTAATTGGATGCTCTTCTAGATGGAGGCATTTTAGGAAGAGTAAAGTTTAATTAATTGACTTGAATATTGTTGTACATTAAAGGAGCAGAAACATTTATATGTGTGTTGTGCTTGTAAACATAGTGTTAATGTTGTGTTCATTGGATTCACCTTCCAATAGATTTTAGCGAGAGGAGAGGTCAATTGAATTAAGGACTACCACAAATGGATGAGACTATGTTTGGATAAAATATCATTATTTTATAAGGTATTAATGATGCCACCAGTTAAGATTGGAATTTTGGGATGCCAACTGCTGAGTATTGTTAGGATTGGTCCACAATGGCATTCTTAAATGAACAAAATCAACGATCAAATTGACAGAAAACAACTCATGACATAAGTTACATCTACTTAGGGAGTGAGATATGAGTCTTACAAGAGAAGCATATATATCTAAACTATGTTTAGCTGTAAAATAATATAGAACAACACAAGTAGTGAGAGGAGTCACTTAGTAATCACTACTGTAAACTTTATATATGCTACATATCTCAAGATCACTCCAAGACAAGATTTTTGGCTTCATGTGAATGTTGATTTAATAAATGGAGTCTAGATTGTTTACAACATAAGAGACAATATTAATAGATCTTGAAGAAGGCCATGAACTTTGTCTCTGCTAATGATATGTCTCCAGAAGTGAAGTGGTACGATAACCATAATGGGATTTTGGATGACCCATCTGTGGATTTTGTGCACATTCCTCTCCCACCTAATTACATCTTGAATTGCTTCTCAAGTCTTTCTAGAAAAAGAAATGGTCTTTATTAATAAGCCCTAATCTTGTCTATACAAGAAATTGACATTGTCTTTGAAGCCTGCAACACAAATGGTGTTCAATGTATGGATGGATCCATGTGGATGTGCCATCCCAGGAGTCGTTAAATTAAATAAATACTTGGAAATTCCTACCTATTTATTAACCTAAATATCCAAGGAGCAGTCAATTCCACTACTGCAACATGAATTCCTATTTGGTTTAGTATTCTCAAAAAGTTGTTTAATAAAAAATCTCACATTCACAATTACCCTCATCAAAGGATTTATGAATCTAAAATATGACGTCTTAACTAGACATGATAGTATTTTTCCTTATCATGCTATCATCTGATGCCTTCTGCACTCTTCATAGTAGCTATTATTTGTGATGAAATTACAAAGTATGATTATAGTAGCAGATCTTTATGGTGTTTTATGCAATCTAAATGTCAAAAATATAGAACAACACAAGTATTAAGAGCAGTCACTTAGTAATCACTACTATAAACTTTATAGATGCCACATATCTCAATATCACTCCAAGACAAGATTTTTGGCTTCATGTGAATGTTGATTTCAGAAATGGACTCTAGTGTGTTTATAACATAAGAGACAATATTAATAGATCTGGAGAAGGCCATGACCTTTGTCTCTGCTAATGATCTGTCTCTAGAAGTGAAGTGGTACGATAACCATAATGGAATTTTGGATGAGCCATTTGTGGATGTTGTGCACATTCCTCTGCCCACCTAATTACACCTTGAATGGGTTCTCAAGTATTTCCAGACAAAGAAATGTGTCCTTATTGATAATCCCCTATCTTCTCTATACAAGAAATTGACAACGTGTTTGAAATGTGATGCAATTATAAAGTATGACTATAGCATTAGATCTATATGGTGTTTTATGAAATCTAAATGTAAAAAAAAAACCTCGGAACCACCTCCCTTTGGTTAGAATGGTAAGGGGGTGTGTTACAAAAAACATATAAACACATACCTTGTATATTTCAACATTTCAACATTTCGATATCATTAATCGTATTATTCATCCAACTCAACATATGTATCATCTGGTTCAGAATTGATGTTGAAAGGATTGGTTATATCAACATCATCATCAATATTTCCATTTTCAATCATATCATTGTGTATATCATCATGAGGAAAATTTCCTCCTGTGTTCGGTTCAAATTCTTCAAGTTCTTCATATGATAGTACATTGTTGATATCATCTTCATTTAGAACATTGCCTCGATTAACATCTTCTTGAAATTCTTCAACATATTCATCTGACACATCAACTAACTACTCGTCTACATCATCTTCTTCTTCCATATCATCTTATTTCACTACATTATACTTTAATGGCCTTCCTCTTGGATCATATCTAACAACATATGACCAACCCCCTATGCTTGGAACCTTTGAGTAAAATACTCGTTCACATTAGCTTGGAAGAACATAGGGCTCTGATTGTGGCTCAATATTCCTTATATTAACCATGCTAAATCCATTAGCATGCTCAATAATAGTTCTATCAGGATCACATTTGTTCATTCTTAGCCTATACCATTTGACGTCCAATAGAATTAATTTAAAGGATTTAAAGTCACACTCAAGTATATCTTCCAAATACCCATAATATCGATTTTCAGAGACTTCTCGTAATGTCTGTCACTTCTATAGGAAACATTAGTAACCTAAAATACTACAATAATCCCACTATCATAAATTTTCATCTTTTCATATAACTTTTTGATGCGAAATTTGTTGCCTTTGCACCACATAGCCTGATAGTGTTTCAACTGCAATATGTTAGGCACACAAAAAAGTCATTGTCAATTGATATACATATTTATACCTGGAAATTATGAAAATAAAGGAAAATAACACTCCATATTCATCAATATAATATTCAATAAAACTAAATAGTATGGGTGGATATGCTTGCTTGTTCATCCTTTAAACCATTTTCTAAATTAAATCCCTATGTAAGATTGGTATCTCTTTCACTGCATTGGTCAAATTGTTTTTCCGAAGTAGCCACACCACCCCATGATAAGTTACCATAATTAGATTTTTTACATTGCTCAGTCCATCCCTTAATCCAATCAATATTGTTTGCAATGTATAAATGTATTGCATCCCACTCTCATACAATTGTATTAAAATAAAACTATTCACATATAATTAGTTTCCATGATATATTGTTCTTTGACATGAAGACATTTTTTCAATGTTAGGTTGATATTTATTTTCCTTTACTCTGAAAATTATCTTTGTAAATATTGGGATTGTTCTTTTACTATAGATATTGTTTTTTTTTTTGTAATTAACAAGAACCAATCAGTATGATGCTCTTGAAGTTGATCACAATTACTACAAACATCTATCTTTAATGTTGGAAATATTCATGTTAAGTGGTTTTCAACGATTTCTCCTTTTTTTTTCACTTAAATTATTATTATTATTTTATAATATGCTAGTAAGAATCATTAAACATTAACCATACAAAATATTGCAGGTTTTAAACTAATTATAAGAACTAGTTGCCCTAGATGTTGATCACAATTTTTACAAACACATTGTTGATATGCATTACTAAGTGGTACTCAATGTTTTTATTTCCTTTTATTATTTTTATTCTTTTATAATATATTGGTAAGGATTAATAAAAAATAACCATATAAAACATTGCAGGTTGTTGGCTAATTGAAGAATAATTGTCACTGTAACATTAAGAAGGGTTGTAGTTCTCAATGTTGATTATAAGATTTCAATGAAGGAATAATTCAAGTTCAAGTTAAGAAGAAGTAAAACTTGAATTACTACACATAGACCTACTTTTCATTGGATCAGAATGTTGAGGGCCATCATTAAGTATATTCTAAGGAGTTAAAATTTCACCTTTTTACCTTAATAATCTCTCTCTGTCACATTTAATTGCATTTTTTCAAAATTTTCTTAGTGAGAATGGTGTAAAAAGGGTTGTCATGATTTGAGGCCTAATATGGTTTAAATGCAGGGAAATGAAGGGAATAATTCCATTTTTTAGAAAGATTCCATATTAGGGCTCAAAGTAGAAAAAGAGGAGCAATCGGGAGGTTGAACACCTTATTAACTCATAAAAGTAGCCAATATCTCTCCAAGATCCTCCTCCAATAGCTCGATGTCAGACACAGTCCAACAAATGAATGATAAAAAGAAGCCAAGCTCCACTTCTCTTGAGTTCCAAGGGAAAAAATACCTACTTTTTAGGGAACTATTGGTAGCAACCCTCTAGCATAAATAGGAAAGAGAAAGAGCTCATTAGGATTAAGATTTTATATGCAGGAAGAGCTCGCTTGGATTTGTATCAGATAGTTTTGAATTTCATTGTTCATGCAAAATACTGGTTATGAAATAAGATGAGAATTTGGTTTCTTTTACACTGAGTTGATTTCATGGAGTTGAGCTTATGGGTTAGGGCCCAATACATTGAATTCAATATCTCTTGTGTACATGTGTGTCTCTCCTTTATGCTTTAGTAGTTTATTTCTTCCATTGCATTGTTAGTAGCATATTAAAAATTAAAATTGTGTTGCTAAGCCTCCCTCCCTCACCTCTTCCATTGGATCCTGAGGAGGAAGGTCTTCCACCACAAACCAAATATATTTTATGTTTATGATTTCTTGGATAATTTAGGATATTTTTTACTTTTCTTATCATTAATATGTTGTAGGTTCATAGGTAGCTCTCTGTTTCAAATGCATAGGTAGATCTATTCAAATTCAACACATCTTTCCCACCATTTCTATGATAAGTTTGTTGATGATGAATGCATGAGTGGATTTCTTGTTTGTGGGTTTGGATAGATTTGTAGAGAAGGACCCATTCAGCACCATCATCTTGAGTTTCCACCCTCCATCAAATCCCTTCCATTCAAGTCACCCACAAACCTGTTTTTGAGGTCATCATCACACCACCGAGAGCGACCTTTTTGGTGCAAGATAGGTCTTTTGAGAGCTCTGAGCTTGGATGAATGGGTTGGTAATCATCCATGTAATTGGATCCACCTTTCCCTTACCTTCTCTGAACTTATTTCCATCATTTATAGCCTCCAAACCCTCTCGACCTATTTCTTGTAGCATTACAGGATTTCCTGTAGCACTACAGAAATCTTGCAACACCTCCCTGTAGCAATGCCAACCACCTTATCCTTCATCCCAAAATCATCCCTCCACATCACCAAGGCCTATAAAGCCCACCACTAGACCTCCAACCTTGAATATTTGGTTCATGGAGACCCTTAGTGATCATAATTTGGACCAGGGCCTAAAATTAGCTAAAAATTCAAAGTGTTAAAAAAGGTGTGGAACCTGAATGACCACGACCAGCTCGTCGTCTTGATTCAGGCATAATTCGTTTCGTTAGAAACCGAGTTCGTATGACTGAGTAATCATCTGCTAGTAGCTTTCAAAAATAGGTAAAAAATGGATAGAACAGGTACAATAGCTGACTTGGCAGTCCAGTTAGCACCTCAGGAATATTATCCATATTGCAACCAGTGGCACTGTGACAAGTGTCGTCTCTAGATTCGCTAGATGGGTTTGTGAAGGGAAAAATTGCCCAATGACCTCCAATATCTTCCTAAGTTTGAATTTGATTTTTTTAGGTTGGAGCACAACCCAACCAGAGGGCGCCACGTGTCCTCTTTGGTGGGCCGTCTCTAACCCTTGGTTCAAATTATTTCATGGATGGTCGAATTATCATTTCATATTTAAGGTTGGACATTAGGGTTGAATGGTTTTTATTTGTGGCACATATTATTTTTAAACTTAAGTTATAACCTAGGCTAAGGGTGATACCATGGTGGCGGATTAATATACTTTTTTATTTACCCTAAGTTATAATTCTATGGTCGGATCACATGAATATTATGGCACATATTCCATAACCCAAGGTCAAAACCATATTGGTTGTAGCCATGTCGAATATCACATGTGGAGGCTTTCTATATGTGACAGAGGGACACATATACAGGTTGGCGGAGTTCTAATTCAATTGGAGGAGCACTATATCGTGTTTTGGAGGAGGTTAAGTTGGTGGGGTGGGGCCAAGTATGGAGGATAACCTTTTAACAAAATTTTATGGCCAGGGTTGTGGTCTAACCCCCGATCTACCTCATACCACACCATTGTCCTACCGATCCGTCTACACCGAAGGTCTTAACAGTTATGCGTTGCTGCCACATGATAAAGTTTAATACACCGATGATTGGGGGTCCAGAGGGGGCCAACCCCCTCCCACATGTCTGACATCTCGGGACTAGGAGCTAACAACTGCAAATTTGACGGAATTAAAACCATGTTTAATTAATGTTAAAATGTGGTTAAGCCACATTAAAATGACATTAGCGCTAAAACACACTTATATTTAAACAATGCTTATATTATTATTAAGATGTGATTATCCTCTAATTAATACGTAGTTAAAGTGGTGGTTAACTTGGCGGAGTGCACCAATTTTGGCGGCGCTTCCACTTTTAGTGGACTTAACTAACAGTCTTCCAGTTTTAGTGGCAGTTTTCTAGTTCTGGAGTAAATGAGGCCTATATTCGGCAATATTTGACCAAATTGGGCTCAAGAAAAGTCATTATTAGAATTTTGGCATGATGGGAATCCATTGGAACAGGTTTTAGAGGTAGAGGAGCACTTCTTGAAGGTGTTTTTTCCACTTGAATATTTTTGATGCCTAGGGCCACCAGGAGAGGAGGCCATGTCTAGAGGACTTGTAGACCAATTGAAGAACCAGAAGAGGCTCCCCAGGGTTTTAAGGATGCTTTGAATCCATTGGTAAATTTTTTTTTTCTATTTTGAACACATATTCAAGGTCAAATTGAAGATTTTACAAGGAGGGTGTATGGATCATTCAGTCATTTGAAGCAATTTTGGAAGTTGTTGATTAAGGAGGAGATCTTGTAGGGTTTTTTCTCATTTAAAGAACTATTGTTGTAGCAGATATGGTCAGAATGGTTTAGCTCTGGTTTTATTTCTTCATTCCTTAAGTTTATGAATATTTTTCATGTATGCTTCAGTGTGGAATTGGAGTGTATTCATGAGGGCTTTCTAGCACTCGTTGGTGATGTATAAGTCATCTGTGTAGGATACTGTTGTATTGTTGTTTTATGTGAGAGTTCTTTGTAGGAGAACATCACCTTGAAGGGGTGATAGCCACATAGTAAGGCAGTATACTGATATGTACCTTTGTTCATCAAATATAAGAGTGGTCTAGTCATGTTGACAAGCCAAGGAGATGTAGCCCAGGCAAGGTGAACTCCTTCATCAAACTTCTTGTCTTATGGTTTGATGTATATGTATTTTCAGCTATCGATGTTGGCATGCTTTTTGTTAAGACATTTAAAAATTAAATCTTGGAAGTAGCCTATTCATTCCACATAAATCCATGCACATAAGAAACACATTTCTTATACTAATGAGGGAGCATGCATATCATTAACAATTTTACCCACATACATATCACTTAGACCACCCAAGCGCCTTCTTCTTTTATTGCAAAATAGATTAATTTAAAAGTGTGACTAGTCCATCATAAAATTCATCATTAAGCACAATAGTTCACCATGAATCAGATAGGAGTTACTTAGTCAACATGTGTGCTCAAGATAGTTCCCTTTTCTGCAAATCACTTAAGTGATCTAGACAATGGATGTCACTTAGTGTAATTTTCTTTCTTGTACTAGCTTAAGTGTGAACCTTTCCTTCTTGCAAAAGTAGAAAATAGTTAGATGAATTAGTGTGATCTAGAGTAGTTTCTTTTCATGCCAATAGAGTAATGGTTATGGTATTATTTTATCCTTAGGTTACAGTTATAAGTGTGACATACTTCCTTTTTCAGAATAACCCTAGCACCTCATTGTAGAACTAAGATGAGGATGACATGAGTAGAGCTCATCTACTATGCATATAGCATTGCACCTCTAAGTTTTTACGAACCCTAAGTTTATAAAGTAAATTTGAGTAGCCTCTGGGAGTTGCATCACTCTTGGTGCAATACTAGGGCTCACCACAAAATTTGCTACTAGTTTTGTGTTGTGACGAATAAATATATAATATAACTTTCTAGTTTACCTGAGCATCATTTGTTGTTCATTATGTAACCAAAGTAGGATGAGAATATGTACTACATTGAATGGTTGTTTAAATGTAAAACCAAGTGGTGGTTAATTTGTAAATACCATTGATGATAATTTTTAACAATGAAATGTATGCACTTTGTCTCTAGTTGAAAATGATGAGTTCTCTAGATTACAAATATCTAAACAATTGTTAGGTGGATGTGTTTTTCTTGACATGTTTAAGCATCCTATTGTACTAAAAAAAATCCATATGTAGCAAGAGACATGGTTAAGAGAAAAATCAAGGGTTTTTTTTTGGGGGGGGGGGGGGTAGTTAAGACTAATCCTAAACCCACGGGTTCGAACCTGTGATCTTGCAGACGAAGTGACTTAACAATGCACTCCATTATTGACTGCTCTACACCACGTGGGAAAAAACAAGGGCTTTAACTGTGTGGTTCTAATCCATTTGTTTGGTTGTCAACATATTTGGTGTGTATTTATTTGTTTTCAATTTAGTGGTTTGTTGGGTGCCTCTATAGAATAATGGAGCTAATATTTTAGTATGTTTACAAGATTGGTTCAATTTAAAACTAGTATAGGTCCATGTCTTAACCCAGATCCAAATTTGATATTCGGTTAACAATCACACATTAAGAAAAAAGTTTAGCATCTCTGAACAATTACAATTACATGTTAAGGAAGGATTGTTCAATTGTAAGCCAAGCAGTTTAGACTAGCCTAAAAATACTCAATTATAAAAAATTTAGTGATTACTTGTTTACTAGCTAGAGTAACAATCTTATGAAGATGAGGCCAAAGTAGACATCTCATCGGTCATAACATTTTGAGCGGATTCCTATGAATATGATACCAAATTATACATCTCACCATTCATAGCATTTTGAATGGATTCCTAGGAAGTGCATGACCATCTAGAGATTCACGAGACCAAGCAACTAAGGAAATCAACATAGATGGAAAAATTGACTATACATTCATTTGTTTTAACTCCATGAGCAACAGTAATTCACCATTAAAATAATTTGGAATAAGTCAGGTCACAAACATTCATGTCAAACAAATGCACAAGGCATTTAGGATGAACACTTGATGCACACGATATACATTATTAATGTCAGTATTTTTTAACATTCATAGATCCCAAGTTAACTAAACTCTATCTCTTTTAAAGGGATTTTAAGATGTAAAATATTGAGTGGTATCCATCCTAGTATTTATAACTACCTATCCATCCAAATGATATTGTTGGAATTTGGCTAAACGTTTTCAACATCACCTCATTGGCATGTAGTTTTCCTTGAAAAATAGGTATTTTGTTTTCCCATGTTCATTTATATTTTTGAAAATCAAGTTGCATGACAATTTTGAGTAAAATAAAATTCCACAAAGCTATGCACAAGGAATAGATTGACTTGTTAAGGTTTATACTTAGAGTTTGGATCTTTGCACATGACAAGTTGAATCTATCTTGAAAATTTGTGTTCCAATAGTAAACATACATTTAATGTGAATATTTTCTTCGATGGAGGATGAGTGCATTCATAGGTATGTAAAAATTTCACATACAACCTTAAAAATTATTATAAGAATAGTTTGTGAGATGATTTTTACAAGAAATGAATTCCAAACTTTGAATAGGTCATTGCAAGGTTGGTGCATTGGTATGTACTGAAATATTATAACAATTTGAGGAATCAAGTTTTATGATAGATAAGCCAAATATCATTTTATGTTGAATGATAGCTAATCTAGATCTCGCTTTACGTTAATAATTTGCCTTATTTTGACTATAGATTAATGATATATATTTTTGACAACTCATTGCACACATTTAGATAGGAAGTACACATTGAAGTATTTTAAGCAAAAATATTATTTTTAATTAGGTTTTATGACATTTTTTATGGATCAAATAGTACTTTTCAAATTAGTTTAACGTGTTGTTTAAATTTTTGAATCAATCTCTCTAGTTTAAATTCTATTATTTATAAAAGTGTTTATAGATAACATTAAAATACATGTTTGAAACTATAGGCTACTTGGAAAAATTTGCAAACTATAGGTTACCTTGATATTTATAAAAATATAAACCACTTTGCATGAAATTGTATTTTTAGCACTTTATTTTGACATATTGGTTTTCTCTCACATTGTAACCACAACTTGATACATAGATGTTGTCACTGCAACAAACACCCTCCAAAATTTTTCTTACACTTTAATTTTGGAGCCTACTTGTGACCCTAATATTTTTTGTTCATTTATCATTCATATTTGCTTCATGGACAGTTGGTGTTCCCTCACATTCTAAGTGTCAAATTCACTTTCTTATGCATGCTAAGTTCTCGAAGAATTCACAAACACACATATTTTATGCAAGATTAGATAGGAATTGTGTATCTCTTGAAGGTAAGGCTTGCTCAATCACTAGTAACAGTGACTGTGAAATCCATAAGAAGTTGATGTCCTCCTAAGGCCTAATTACCTTTAGGCCCCTCTGTCATGAATTGAATTGTCACAGGATCATCAGGTTCTGTCTTTAGAACTTTTTTTACAGGTTGTAATCATACTAGCTTTCACATCCACCCTGTTCTTCTTTTGTGAATCTCTGATCTTCACCTCGAAATGCTTCACCACTTACACATTTCAAAACAGTTTCAGTGGAATCTAACTTGCATATTCCATACTCTATTTCTCCACCCATTCTGAGAGCAGATCAAACTGTAGAACCACTTCCAATCCTGTCATTAAGGTTTAAAGATAAATACTTCTACTCTATAGATCTGGCCACACATTGTTTAAGACTGGATACATTTCTTTATTCCCTTTCAATATTACTCTGCAATAATTGGGTATATTTTCAAAACCATTCCTCAAGAATCTTGGTACATTTCCAAGATCGATCACATCACTAAATACACTATTTCACACTAGTTCTTTAACACATGCACAAACTATGTCCAAATATGAGTTCAAATTGGCATCCAAGCCTTTGTTGTTGTGTTTGTTATCAATACTCAACATCGTATCAATTATAAAACAACCCTGCTGATATATCATCACCGTTTTGATGTCTGTCGAAGGCCTTAAAGGCATAATCCACACCAGGTTTATGCGTACACATAGGTCAACTCTCCATGCATGTTGAAAACCAACGAAATTGTTGTGCCTAACAATTCCCTTCCCATTAGATCCATACACAGATCTACTCTCTTCGTATGATGGTGTTACTGCTATCTATCATTTGTTACATATACAAAGACTAATACGCACACTAATTCCATATTTCACCCGCAAAAGGGTCCTCAATTCAATATTATAGACATACAATATGAAACACAATGAAATTCTATTCATTCCACAATCTAATCAGGCACAATTCCATCAATGCAGTCTATACTCTATCTTCTTCATGCATTGATTTTGAAATCTCAGAAATAAGAAGAATTCCTTGCTACCCCATATTCAAACACTAAAAGCATTCAAGCCAATATCAACATAATCCTATATAACCCATAAACCTACGGAAAAATATTGCGATTTCACAAGCAGGGATAATTTCTAGAGATGCAAATAGATGCTATCTATAAATCATATTCAAATCTAATTTTCTTGATATACAACCTGTACAAATACTCAAAATCTTTGTGTAATTATTCCTCTTTCGCCATGGCTTGATTTATCATTTTCTTTGGCCATCTCCTGCCTATCTCTCTCTCTCTTCCCGTAGGCTTACACTCCAATCTCTCTCTGCCTCTTTCGTAGGCTTACAATCAAATCTCTTTTTAAGCCTAAAGCTTACTAAAAAAACCCTATAGACTTGCAATAAATCTCTAAATAAGAGAAGATTATTCTAAAATAGGAATACTAACCTATCTTATCTACACTCTTAAAATTAATATACATGGGATCTGTTTCTTCACTCCTTCGAGTCATTCCTCCATATTAGGAATTAGTTACATGAGTCATCCTTGCTTTTGACACCTTCACCTATCTATTAGATATGGCGTAATTGAGGGAACACATCAGCATGTTGACCCTCTGTTCCTTCAAACCCATGTGCTTGTTTTCTATGTTTGATGTATGAGAATCGTGGAGGTGAGAACTGGAACTGAATTGTTGGAACAGGAGCCAGAAATGAACTATGGGAATAGGAACCGAACCACTGGAACAGGAACCCTCTTCAGTAAAGACATTTGACTGCTAGGTCATTTTAGTTTGATGCTCCTACATCAGAAGTGTACTGCATAATACATATCGACAATTAGTGCACACTTTCTATGGATAGTCTTCCTCACTTTGATTGCAATTGTACTTCTATTTCAGTGAGTTTTCTCAATTGTTTCTCTAGCACAACTTTGTTTTCACAAGTGTCATTTTCATGTTCACAACTGTCATTTTTTATTGTATTCACTTTAATAAGAGTAATTTTCATGCTATCTTCGTCCAGGCATGTGTCACTTTCACTTTTTTTAAGCCTTTGCAAGTGTCATTTTCACTTTTCGCATACTTTTGCAAGTGTCATCTTGTGGTTAGGGAAGTGTCACATCCAGTTAAAGGTAGTCATTTGTATATTCTTGAAGGGAAGTTCTAATACATTATCCTACACTACTATGTTCCATCCATTATAAAGATATGCATTAGACACATTCCTCAGGTCTTGAGCATTGTTTAACTAATGTTGTCACTGTCGTCGCAAAGTGTATCTTAAGTGTTACACTTAGAGGTAAGTGTTGTTATGTTGTTGTTTTAATGAGGAAATTTTGATAAATACTTCATTGTCAAGTGGTTGATCATCTATAAGTATGTGATAATGTTCAAGTCATGTTTTTGTTCCATCTATCTAATCTCCATTCGCACACTTACTAGTCATTTTCTAGAATTCATCCTTCTCCGTCAACCTTCCTCTGACGAGCATCTCTAAACTGCGAATTGCGTAGTCTTAGGCTTTAGTAAACTTCTCTTGACTCTTGGAACTGTGCAATGTGCAGTCATTGCCTCCAAGGATTGAACATTGCACAATCACAATATTCAATTGTTGCCTCCTACCCCTTATAATTGCACAATTGAGTCTTCCAGTTAGCCTCCTTCTACGCATTGTGTAATCCCACTCTTCAGTATGTATCTCTCGCTTCTTGAATTATGAAAATACACAATTCAAATTCCCAGTCTCCCTCTAGAACTGTGCATTGTGCAGTCATAGTGGGCAAGCCTAGCTCACTGTGACCCTCAACTGCGCAATGTTGCATCATAGGTCTCAAGAACTATAAATTGCACAATTGTAAGCATATGTCCCTCGCTCCTAGCCTTTGGAACTATGAAATGTGCAATCCTTGAGCCTTCTTCCCTTCCCAGTACCTAGTTTTGGCTCAATCAATGATTTTTATAAACAAGCTAGAGTAGGAGTTATTAGACTTATCTCATTTTGTCATGAGTGATTTTCAGTTGTAGGTACTATATCTTAACATGGAAGGATGATGATCGAAGAGAAATAAAAGGAGACAATGCTAGAAGACACTTGTGAATCAATAAAGACAAGTTGATCATTAAGAAAGAAGACAAAGGGACACTAGATTGTGACCGAAGTTGGAAGATCAAGATCATAGTGAAGAATCCATATTTTCAGCTCCTTGGAGTGTGAATAAGAAGAACAAAGAATATATTTCATGAAGATGAATTACTATAAAAACCTCTCATGAAGATTAAAGGCAAAGAAGCAAGAAGAAAAATTTGGCATTTCCATCTCACCATGAAGTCCATGTCATCATTGTAATGTTGTGTCTCATCACAATGTCATGTGTGTCCATGTGTCTTGCCACATAATTTGTGGATGTAACGATGTAATTATTGAAAGGAAAGGACAAAATACAATGTCTGGAAGTGACATGAAAAGTCACATAGTCATATATGGACAAAAGAGTCTTTAGGAAAATTCCAAAAGTCATATAGAAGTCCAAAGGTCACATTAGAAGTGCAAGAGTCATGAGGGCAACTCAAGAGTCATAGGGGATATAAAAGGTCATTCCTCTCGTTATAAAGTAAACATCATAACTCAAGCAAATGGATTTTGGATGTTTACCCTTTGGAGAGCTAGCCTAGGCTTCTCTAGCTTAGCATAGGAAAGAACATCATTCTTTGGAGAAACAAGAAGTGACTTAATTTTCCACTATTGGAGATAGTGGCTTGCCATTGTAACTGTGTACTTATATCTTTCACCTTATAAATAGAATCTCTTTGAGCCAACACATTTTCATGTATGTATCATGAATATTTTAAGACTATTCTATAGATGTTTGCAGTATATGTTTTGTTCACATGTACTAAGGAAATTGAATTACTTCATTGGCTTCGGTACTTATCTTATTGAATGGGTGTTGTATTTGATTTAATGTTCGTTGCATCTATGTGAAATATTTTGATAGATAACTAATGAATATTTCCTTTCTCTCCTGTGCCTCTCTTCATATAATAATATTACTTCCTTCTAGATTCTCACTCTTTACCTCCCTCTCGTGAAAGCCTCCTTTTACACATTGCAATTAGTGTTTCACAACGTCAACTTACTTGTTGATTTCAAAGGTTTATGGTGGTCAAACCAATACTCCAAATGGGGCTCCTACTCAAAATGGTGTGATGTCTAATTGGGACTTCACATCTGGGAGACACCCTTGGTTGACAGATTTCCAGCACCGTCAACAGTTGGCGTGAAAAGTAGGGATAGATGAAAAATAATCCTCTTGAGTATGTTTTGAACCTCTAATATTAAATGGCTCTTCCCCAAATCATACTCCTGGGGTGTTTTTCCAATAGATCTGATGGTAAACGTTTTGTCCCTGATGGACCTCTTGATGACTTGTCTTAATTCAATTTTGATGGTGAGGGTGATACATCCATAGTCAAGCATGCATCTCTTTTTATTAAGTTTTTTAGGCTTTGACCCTGTACAAAAATTATTTGCAAACGAATTCTTAAAAACATTAGATAAATAATGGCGAGAGCATAAAACATAAAACATATATACAGATATTTTCTCGTGGATCCCAAAACCGAGACTACCAGATTGATTTTTCATTATATTCCTTTCAATGTTACAACACACATAGATACTTGTCGAAGAATTCATAAACCTCAATCCATTAACCCTAGATTAGAACATAACCATATTTCCATTGACCATATGTAAAAAATACCATGGACAGAAAAACATTGTGCCCAAAACCATGCACAAAACCATAGGTAGGTCGCCCACCTAATATAGGGTTCAAAAAAAAATCTCGGGGCATTTCCCTAGACCTCGTGCCCCCCTACTGTGTCTGACACAATGGATGTCGCCTTCCCCCCCCCCCCCCCACTTTGCACGTGGGGCTAGTCGTGCAAAGAATATAACACACACCTAACATTCTCCCACTTGTTGTTTTCTTTCCACAAGAGAGCTTAGTCATTGGTCCAACCCTGCAACACCCATTTTTTCTCTACAGCAAGAGAAATTCTCAGTGTTCACAGACTTCTTCAATGAATCTACAACATTCTTTAAAGTGTCCACCTTTACCAGAAAACCTTATTGTCCTCAACCATATCTCCCACAAGGTGATACTGAACGTCAATGTGATTTGTCTTTGAATGATAAGCATAGTTCTTTGCCAAGAAAATTGCACTTTGGATATCACAGTCTATCCTTATAGCTTGTTGTACCAATCCCATACATGAACACATTATCTGCAACCAAACTTCTTCCTTTCTTGCATCAGTGGCTGCCATGTATTCCACCTATGTAGTTGAAAGAGACACTACATACTGTATTTTTCTCATCCAACTTACTGCACCTCCAAATAGGCTAAACACATACCCTCTTTTAGATCTTCTTTGATCCAGATCTCCAGCCCAATTTGCATAAAAAAAGCCACAAATATCCAATTTTTGTTCCAATCCTAGTCTTCCTTGGTAGCACAAACCATAATCACTAGTGCCACGCAAATACCTGAACACTCGCTTCACTTTTGTCCAATGCTCCTTTCCTGGTTTTGACATGAACCTGTTCAATACTCCCACTGTATGTGCAATGTATGGTATAGTACATACCATTGCATACATCAGACTCCTGAAATCACTTGCATATGGAACACGAGACATGTCCTCTTCCTCTTCTTGTGTCTTGGGACACTATTCAACTGATAATTTTACACTTACAGGAATAGGAACCTTCATCGATTTACTATCATGTATATTAAACCTCTACAATATTGTCTCGAAATACTTCCTCTGGTTTAACCAGAGCTTCCTCTTTGCCTAATCTCGTTTAATTTCCATGCCAAAAATATTGTTTTCAACATCAATATCCTTCATGTCAAATTTGGAGGGCAATTGGGTCTTCAAATCCCGGATAATTTCTTTGTCATTTCCAATCAGCAACATCCCATACACATACAATACCAAATAAATAAAATTGTCACCAATTAATTTAAAATACACACAGTGATCCGCTTTACTTTTGGTGAAGCCAAATCATCGTATATATGTATCAAATTTCTGTTACCACATCCTTGGTGACTTTTTTAAACCGTACATATACTTTTTTAACCTGCGTACTAGTTCTTTCTTACCCTTCACCGTAAAGCCTTCAGGTTGCTTCATGTAGATCTCTTATTCTAGATTCCCGCGAAGGAATGTTGTCTTCACATCCATCTATTCTACCTCAAAATAAAAATCAACAACAACATATAAAATTAATCTAATAGAAGTTAACTTGGAAACAAGAGAAAAAATATCACCAAAATCAATTCCCAATACTTGGGAGTAAATTTTTTCTACCAGTTGAGCTTAATAATTCTCCACCTTTCCTTTTGCATTCATCTTCTTCTTAAACACCCATTTTTTACCAATGGGTTTCCTTCCAGCCGACAAATCCACCAGATCCCATGCCTCCCTTTTGTGCAATGATGCCATTTCATCAACCATGGCCTCCTTCCAGATTTTTCCATCCTATGAATGAAATTCCTCCCTAACAGTTTTGGGATCATCATCAGTGACAAATAAAGAAAAATTTGAACATAAAGCAGATGGAATATACCTTTTTGGCTTCCTTCTTTCTCAAAATTATCTTCTCAAAATTGGAGCTTGTCGCTCTTCTTCTTCTGATTCTTGTTCTGTTGTAGAGTCTGATTCTTCCTCCTTTAGCTCAAACTCTATCTTCTCAGGTTCCTTTTGTAGGAATTCATGTTTAATAACATCTTTCACCTCTCTAAACACCACATCTTGGTTGTACACAACCTTCCTTGTTTCTGGGTTCCAAATCTTATAAAATTTTAAACCATCCTTATACCAAATAAAGATGCACCTTTCATATTTACTATCCAACTTGGTTCTTTTCTCCTTTGGAACATGTACATATGCATCCCAGCCAAATACCCTTAGATGTGAAAGAGAGGGTTTATTACTAATCCACACATCATGTGGAGTCTTATCCTCCAACGCTGATGAAGGTGATATGTTAATCAGGTAACATTCAGTCTCCACTATTTCTGCCCATAATTCTTGTCCTAACTTGGCACCATTGAGCATGCTTCTTACCTTTTCCATCAATGTCTTATTCATTCTTTCTGCAACTCCATTTTTCTGAGGTGTGTAGGGAGTAATATTATGTCATTCTATACCACACTTCTTACAGAACTCTTTAAATTTCTTCTTTCAGAACTCTCCACCATTATCTGTCCTTAAAACCTTGTTCTTCTTCTATGTCTAATTTTTCACTAGAGCCTTAAAGTCTTTAAGCCTGTCAAAAAATTCATATTTCTTTCTCACGAAATATATCCATGTATTCCTTGAGATTTCATCTATAAATGAAACATAATACACATACTTACCTAGTGATGGAACTGACATAGGTCCAAATGCATCACTATGCACAAGCTCTACTATCCTGTTTGCCCTCTTAGCACTAGAAGGGAAACTCACCCGATTCTGCTTCCCATATACACAATGGTCACAAAAATATAAATCCAAAGAGAAATTATAGATACCTTCTACCATACCATTACCATGCATTACTTGTAGGTCCTTCTCTCCAATATATCCAAGCCTTTGATGCCATAACATGGTATTTTCACTAGAGACCACTAGGATTTCTGCTCCACTTTCAAGAACCATAGAATTGTTGCACCCATCAATAACAGTGCTACCCAGAAGCTTGTAAAAAGTTCCAGTCTGAACTGATACCCGCATCAATACTAGTGCTCCTTGAACCATCTTGCAGGAATCTTTCTCAAGCACTGTTTTTACACCTGCATCATCCATCTTGCTTATAGAAATCACATTTCTGGCCAATGCAGGAATATGCAGAACACCATGAAGTGTTATAATCCTTCCATCTTGCATCTTCAACTTTAATTTTTCACGTGTGACGATTTTTTTCTTCATTTCATCCCCGAGGAAGACATCACCACCATCTTATTTCTCATACTCACAGAACCACTCCCTATGCGGAGTGAAGTAAAAGGATGCACCTGAGTCAATCAACCATGCCTCATTATCTACATGTGTACTTGAAGAATAATCCAAGTACACATCCCCATCTTCATCTGAGGTCGTTTTCACCTCTGCAGAAGGAGCATCATTATATCCCTTTCCTTTCTCATGAGATTTAGATCTATAATCCTTTTTGAAGTGCCCTTCCTTTCCACATTTCCAACACACCTTTACAGGTTTTCTTAGAGATTTAGATCTCCCACTCGAGGACTTATTTTTTTTTCTATTCTGGGAACGTGGAATCTCCATTCTGGCCCTCCATTTTTCCCATCTCATCTCCTCCGACAACAAGGATGAGACTATTTCATCAAAATTCAAGGTAGTTGTATTTGTACATATTACAACAACCAGAATATCCCACAAATCTGGTAGAGAACACAAAAAACTGATGCACTAATCTTCATTGGAGATTTTAATATCAACAAATAACAACTAAATTACCACAATATTGAAGGTTTTCAAATACTCTGTCACTGAGTCTCCATCCTTCATCCTCAGGTTATATAGATTTTTTCCATAGGAACAAGTTGTTCACTAGAGACTTAGATTGGTATAAAGTCCCTAACTTGTCCCATAAATCCTTCACTGTAGGCTTCCCCTAATACATTGAATGATATTGATTCTGAGGTACACAACCATATTGTGCTCTTTTCTTTCCGATCCAACTTTTCCCAGTCTTCATCTGACATTTTAGTTTTTTTAGTCCCTAGATCTATCATGATCCATTGATATTTATCCACCAGTATATCCTCCATCATGGGCTTCCACAACTTAAAACTCTGACCATTAACTTTCTCGATCTCTATCTTTCCTTTGCTCACCATCTTATTTCACTGCAAGAATTGATCCCGCAGATCTCCCACTGAACATGGTCTTTCACCGACTTGCCCAAGATAAACATGAGTTGAGGATCACTATGATAAGACTCAGCCTCCTATGTGACCTTAAGGAAATGGAGTCAACAACTTAGGACCTTACTTACTTCCTTCAGGTGTCATGGGACCTCTAGGAGTAACCCAACCCCTCCAGGTGTCAAACCCCTAAGAAAACTCACTTTTTCCCTAACCTAGAGCCCTAGTCACTCACTTTCAAAGGCCTGCATGCGACTATGGGTTCCCATTCACACTCATAAGCCTGCCTCCATGTGACTATGGAATTTTATACTTAGTTCTATGCTAGTGACTTTGAATTATGTGCCACTTTTTCAGGGTTAGGGCTGAGATATTTTCCTAGAACTCAATGAAACTTCCAGAGAAGATAAACGACATAGAAATAATGCTTGTAAACAAAAAACTAGAAGAAATACTAGACCTGACCATCCCAAACTAGGATTGAAATTCTGTCAAACTCTTAGTGAATATGCAACCTACAGGTCATGAATGCAAGTCTGATCATAAGGGACCAAAAAATTATCTGAGGTTTAACAAAAAGGGTCACTGCCTTCTCACATTAGCTACCCTACCACCAATCAGGTCTTGCATTCATCTAGTTATTGTTACTTATTTGGTTATATGTTGGTTATAAGCATGATTTTTATGTCATAAAACCATGCTTATAACCAACATATAACTAGATAAATAATAATAATATAACAAACATTAAAGCCACATAAAAACTAGTACATTTCCTCATCAAAAGAAATATAAAATTATCTTTTATTAAGCATAGGAAAATGTCGACAGGGTTCGGGACTTCCACTTTCCATCAGACCATAGATTGGTTGACCAAAATATTTCTTTTATCCAATCACCCTTGTGCCATATTCCAAGCATGAATGTGGGATCTCATGGGACAAACCAATCCAAACACAACCAAGGGAATCCAGAGGTTAAACTACATCCACCTCACCATACTGTGATCACACCTAAAACAGTGTCGATATCACAAAACCAAACTGAGCTTGGATGCCTCATAATTTCTTCACCAATACCTTGAGGAATTTTCCCATCTCCACCCTCAGGCTTTACCATTTATCTCACCATTACTAGTCAAGTTATTCCTAGGCCTTTGGGAAATTTCCTGAGACCACCTCACTCGAATCCAAAATATTATGGAGAACCAAATCTTAAACCGAGAACAATCCCATCATGCGATGGCTATCCAGAAATGGCAAGGCAAGGCTAAAATCCACTGTCGAAACCCAGAAAAATCCATGCCAATTATAGCAAAAAAACCAAATACCAACATGAACATACCATGCATGTCAAAACCATCTGTGAAATCATACATGCAACCTATTACCTGCAATTATTCCTATTGAAGTTGCTGGATCATTGCATTTCTTTGCTTTCCTTGTCCTTCTTAGATTTTCCTTTCCTTTCCTTTGATTTTTCTTTCCTTTCCTTGTCCTTCCTTTGCTTCCTTGATTTTTTTCTCCTCTTGGTGCTCTTCTCCTCTCTTAGATGAATTATAAAACTGAACTGAAAAAAGATACCAACTGATGCTATGAGGTATTTTTATTTATGAGGCCTATAATTTCTTTAGTTTTCCCTTATTTTCCTTCATTTTCCCCTAATTTCCATTATTTTCATAAATAATGTGCCAAATATACCTTTTTGCAATTCCAAAGCCTTGGCCTTTGCCTTTTCCAATTAGCCTTTTCCTTTGCCAAATTCCCTTAGCCAACAACACAACAAGTGATTCCCATTGGGATAATTTTCCCAACATTCAACTTGGAATAAGTGTCCCTTGCCCATGGTCTTATTTTACCTTTATTAACTTTATTACATGAAATGTTAACCCAGGGTTGTTACAACCATATTCTCTTCTTATTTGTGTTTTGTTTTATTTTTGTGAATTTCATGGAAAATTATAGAAGGAGATTTATATTCCTTCTATCCTTTGATTAAACAAAGATAAGATGTGTGCACGATGATATTCAAATGAGAGAAATTATTGCTCTTTAACTTAGAGAAGGCTTCAATATAGACTTAGATCATGTTCTTATGCCACAAAGACTTGTCATTCATTGGAAGCTTTGATCTTAGACAATGAATTCATGACTTGAAGATTTTATAACTTTGACCTTTTTTCTCCTTGGATGCTTCGATTTTTTCTTGGATGATAACGTAGCTAGTGAATTTTCTCCAATTGCAAAACTTATTGTAGATTCAAAACTTTCTTCACTAGTGTGTCCATAGAATTCCTTCTAACTGTTGACAAATCACAGAAAACATTGAGCCATGGTAGATCGCATACACACAGAGAGAAGGCATTATAGTAGGCTTGTATTCCATAAAAATTATACTGCCATAGGAACTCACATATCATAGAAGATTGTAGCCTCAATAATTCATCTTCTGTAGAAAGATATAGCCTTAGACATATCTAAATATCCTCATCACAGAAGATTCATGAATATCTTATCAAATGGAGGAGTAATAATGCCAATATATATGCATAACACATTTTGATGGACACTATATTATAATAAAAAAATGGCTATAGTATGTTCATATAATATGAATGAGGTCACTTATAAACAACCATTTTGATGGACATTTTTAACTCTCCATCAAAATTCATTGCATCCATCCTAAACAACCATTCCTTTGCTCATATAATGTAGCAAACAGTAACTAGAAGTCAATTTTTCTTCTCCAAAGTCTCAAGTCACTACTCGAACTCATGACATGTTTCTAGCTTTTCTTACAAAGGCATGAACCCACGTGCCTTCCTCTAGGGATGCTAACCCAGTACATACCTGAAGAAAATCGACAAATGTAAACTAGTTTGGATTCACACCGACCTTATATATTTTACCAAAGAGATCCAATGCTAACTACATTATCAATTGGTGTAACACTAAAAGGCACAAGAAACACATCAAAATATGATAATCAAATATTTAGCTACTTTTAATATTAAATGGATGGAAAGATTGTTAACACAACAAATCAAAGAAGTTAAATTAAGATGTTTTAACTAGAATGCGGATTTATTGTTGACTAATTCAAGGGGACTCATCACTTACATAATGTGATACAAAAATTACTTTTCCTTGATTATTCAATCAATTTTACAATTTTACTAGATTTATTTTCTTTTATTCATTACTTCTAGGAATATTTAAATAATTGAAATAGCTTTTATTTTGTTGAAATATGTAGTATGGGGGACATGACCGTGGTGGTTTTGATTGGTTTGATGAGGATGAGTTGTTAATTTCTCCCAACCCAATCATAACAATCAATAAACTTGTGGTTAGAACGAACAAAGAACTTGTTCATTTGATTCACATCACAGATAAAAATCCTGAGATTAAATATATGATCAACATCTCCAACCAACATATTCAAAGATATCAGGTAATGACCATATTTTAAAGTGATTTTCTAATGTCATAAGTTCAATTATGAGTGTTTTTTTTTTTAAATTTTACATTATCTAATCGGAAAAAACATTTTATTTCTTATATAGGATTTTTTGGCAAAGATACCACATCATAAGACCACCATGAGCCAACTTTCAATGGTAGAGAATGTCATACATGAGGATCCTGTACCAGAAAAGGATCACAAGGCAGTAATTCCAATGATGTCGACTTGTGTATGAGGTAAATAATTACATTGCAAAGGTATTTTTTAGTATTAATGAACTACTTCAATGATATTTCCTTTGAATGAGTTTTTTGAATAGTTGGGTAGCCTCACCTTTTCTTCATGTAGAAAGAGGACTACAAATAAAAATATTTAATTGCAAATGGTGGATTAATTATAACCTTTTTTGTTTCAACTCCAGAGCATGTAGAGGATGAGGCTACACAAGAAGAGGAATATATGGCCGCATCCAAAACTACTCCTCTTGCCTCTACTACTGAAGCGCGTAAATAAAACTCTAATGCTCTTTTTATTAATGAAATTCTTATAATAATAATAACAAAAAATATCAATTTAACATTTATTTCTTGTTACAGATGATGATCCACCCCTCTTGCGGTAGCCTCGATGATGTCACGAGTACATGACTAGGTCATCAATGGGAGCTGCTCAGGCCATAAGAACTAAAGGGGAAGAATCAATTGATGAAGTCATTTCTAAATTATTTTCACAAATAAAGGAACATAAAAAGAAATGATTGTACTAGATATATAATTAGAAACATCACGTACCATATTATGAAAACATATTTTTATGATAAAATTTATTGAGATGAATTATTTTGTGTCTATGATTCATGAATTAATGAATGAATGTTGTTAAATTTTATGGTATGTTATATGCTTGCAAAAATTACTTCAATGTTGTATTATCCCAATAACAACTTTATATCATATTCCAATAGCAATCACATTAAAACTTCAGTAGAATTCTATAGAAAATCCACGTGGATTCAAACTGATATTTGTAATATTCTAAAGAAAAATACTTGAATCTACTCTACAAATTGTAGAAACTAATTACGATCGCAAAATCACATAAACAAGAAATAGAAATAATTTTAGTTGCACAACAAAAATATTTATCTGGGGAAAGCCTTAGCTAAAAACCTCGCTATCTGTATATCGCATAAGTCAGAAAATATGAGAACAATACAACGATTCTCTTAGGCTTGAGAGATCTCTGCACTATCTCTATTTGTCTCACTAATTCGTAGGAAATCTTGGCTCAATACTTAACCAAATTCTTGGCCTCAGGGATCCCTATTTCCTTGCACAATTTCCTAGGGAATTATGCCTCAATTCACAAGGAAATTCCCTAATAATAGTTTCATAATACATCAAGGCTCTTCCTCTGACTCCATGCACCACCTGTACAATTGGATGATTATATAACTGATAGTACACTTCCCTTTAACTCCAATATCAACTAGGTCTTTCTCAGAACTAACACGCATGAGTTATTTTTGAGTGAATTATCAATTATCTCACTGATCAATACATGTGAATTAAATCCAATTTTATTCACTTGACCTCTCACTAGTGCCTCCATCAATTAGAACTAGTTAAACTGATTTTAACTCAAATAAATTAAGTTAATTAATTAAAACTCAAAGTAAACTGTAACTCACCCCCCTTAAAACTTAGAGAAAACTATACATTCCTCCCATTAGACTCTCAACTCGAATTAACTAATCTAAGTAAGTCTTCCATACTTAGTTAACTTGTACAATTTTTCATGTGATGTGGAATTACAATTTACTTCTAATTTAATTAAGGGAAAATTAAATTATAAGCCTCTTCTTGTTGCCATTTTCAACACTCCCTCTCAACAAGAAAGGCATTGTCTACTACCCCGATCCCGCCTCTATGGAACTTGAATTTTCCTCTTGACAGTGCCTTCGTTAATATGTTTGCATCCTGCTCCTCTCTAGGAATGTACTCTAATGACGTAATCCTCCTTTGCACATAATCTCTGAGATGGTGGTACCAGACATCAATATGCTTGGAACTATCATGAAAAAATGGATTAATCAAGAGTTTGATGCAACTATGGTTATCACAATAAATCACTGTTGGATCCATCTGCTGACTAAACAACCCAACAAGGATCTCCATCATCCAGATAGCCTCAAAGTTTTTTTGAATAGCATCCAAGTACTCTACTTTTGCTAAACTGATTTCAATTGATCTTTGATTCCTACTGTAACATGAAACTACTGCTGACCCAATACTGAAGATTCCCCCTGACGTTCTATTCCTGTCGGATGGACTCCCTACCCAATCTGCATTTGTGAAGCCTTGAAGCTTCACTCCCTATGTTTTCCTATCCCAAATCCCAAAATGAGTGGTGCTTATGAGGTATCTCAACACATGTTTGGCTGCCTTCCATTAGATCTTTGTTGGATTAACCATAGCTTGACTAAGCTAGTTAACTACATAACACATTTTCGGTCGCGTGTTCACTAGGTACATGGTGAACCCAAAAGTTGCATGTAGATGGTAGCTTCTACCACTTCACATGAAGTAACATTTTCCTTCCTCTAATTCCCTGCTATAGGAGTCTCCATGGGTTTGAAACCATTAATGTGAAACTTCTTCAGAATATCGCTGGAATAATTTCCCTAAGAGGCAAATAGTTCCCCATCTCTTTGCGAAATTTTCAAACCAAGGAAATAATGCAAGAGCCCCATGCCATTCATCTCAAATTCTCTTGCAAGATCCTATTTGCAAGTCTTGATCAGTTTCTCATCACCTGTCAGAATCAAATCATCGACATAAAATAAAATAACCAATAATTTACCTTCAACCACAATATGGTAAAGGTTCACATATGCTTCAATTTTGGTGAAGCTCAACCCGGTGAGGTAGCTGCTGATACTGGTGTACCAAGCATGAGGTGCTTGTTTAAGTCCATACATCACTCACTTAAGTCTACACACATGCGACTCTACGTTGAAGGTCTCAAATCCTTCTGGTTGCTCAATGTAAACTTTTTCCTCAATCACTCTGTTCATGAAGGTTGTATTTACATCCATATGATGTATCTTCCATCCCATCAACACTGAAAGTGCAAGGATATATCTGATTGAAAAGTACCTTGCAACTGGAGCAAAGGTCTCCTCATACTAAATTGCCTCCACCTGAGAGAACCCTCTAGCCACAAATCTGGCCTTGTGTTTCTCAACACTCCCATCTGCTACCTGCTTCACCTTGTAGATCCACCTGGATCCTACATCTGAATTTCCCTCTAGTCTTGGGACAAATTCCCATGCATTGTTCTTAGTAATGGAGTCATACTAATCTACCATGGAATCAACCCATATTGGTTGTTGCACTGCTTCCTCAAATGAGGATGGCTCAGTCTATACACTCTCGCTCGCAAGAGCCATGTAGCTAGTGTACCGCTCTGGGGACCTAATATTCCTATGCTGTGATGTGGGTACTCCCAAATTATCTCTAACATCATTCATCAATTTGTCAGCCTCTTTGCTGTGCTTCCTTCTCTCTCTTGATGTCTCTGCATGAGTGGGTTCCTCCACTCTCTGTTCCTCTTCCTGTGGTTGTTCCACATATTGAGGTTCCTCTTTTGGAGCTAAGAGCTCCTCAACTGCATGCAACTAAAGATCCTTCTCAAGGGAAATTCATATGGCCTTCTCTTCATAAAATTTCACTTCTCTCCTAAAAACTATCATCCTATGAGATGTCATGTACACCTGATAGTTGTGAGGTGTATTGGTGTACCAAAAAAATATTCCCAACTCAGCTATTGGTTCTTGGTTTTTCTTGGCATCTTTGGTTACATGAAAATAAACTTGTTAGTGTCAGTATTGGTATACTTCCATCAGGGATCAAAACACATTTGCATGTGCATCTTAGGTGTCTCATACTGAATAAATTTTTTATCATTCCGTTAGGTCATGACATAAATTTGCTCCGCTGGTGGTTGTCCTTGTCAAATAAACTTTTTATCCCTCCAAGACCATATTTCTGATCCATTCCCATATCCCTTTGAGCATAAAAAACCTATGAAAATGCTCTGATTTACTTGAAAAATCTTTTAAGTCAAAATCTCATTCAAAATTAGGTAAAAAAAAAATAGTTTCATTAGGTCATTAGGGTTTTGCATTTATCAAGGTCTTTCTTTTATTTCGATGAGGTCAACACACATATATGAGAGGGATTGATTATGATCATCATGGTGGTTTCATTTTACTTCAAAGGATTGCATTTTCAGTTTCAGGACTTTTTATCAAAATGTCATTTTGATAAAAAAGTCACTTATGTAATTTATTTTATTTTTTCAAATGTAATTTTATGCTACTATATGTAATAATTAAATCCCAAATCTTTCAAAGTGAAAGTGTTAATCCTCAATGAGCAAAAGAAAAGCCAGCTCCAGATTGATCCAACCTGCAATGCAAAAAGTGTCAAAGAGTATCAGTGGTAAAGGAAGAAGACTTCAAAACATTAGAAATAGGGTTTTTCAAGCTAAATAAAAATTCCACATGCCTATAAAGCCTATTTAACATTTCAAAAGAGTCATTTTTCCTTTCAAAACATGAGAAGCATTCAACAAAGAAGAATTTGTGAGTTTTTGGAGCAAATTTGGATTAAGTTTCTTGGCGTTGTGCGTTTGCACTGGCGCTGCGTACCTATACCTTGGCTTTGCACCCCTATACCTTGGCATTGTGCCCTTGCTTGAAATTTCCAACGTAGTTTGTGAAGGCACTACGTGCCTGTAGACTGGCGCTGCACGTTTGTAAAAGCGCTGCGCGCTCACCATTGGCGCTGCGTGCCTAGCCAGGGAAGGTTGCTGAGTGATCTAGCAACCCAAATGAGTTCAAAACTTCTCCAAAATTTGCCAAAGTCCTCCAAACAACCTTCAACAATAGTAATTATATATTTTAACCTTGCTTTTAAGCTTTTGGTCATTATTATATGAATTGAAGTGGAACCCTAAGAAAACCATAATTACAAGTTTGTGATCACAATTTTTACACTTGATTCATCCTCCTAAAAGAATATCAATCATAAACATAGTAATTTCATTCACTTAGGGTTTTTATTGATTTATTTTGCCCCTTCATTCATTCCCTTCACCTTTCAAGTTAACCATCTCATCCCCTTCCCCTCATATCATTTCACTTGCACCCTAGGGTTTCCAAATTAGAATTTGAAGATGTCAGAGGAAGAAGACAGTGGAATTGTTGGTGAGGCACAAATGCCAAGGAGAAATGACCATAAGGGAGGGAAAATAAATAGATTTGAACCTATCACCACAAGGGAACTTATGTCCTCTCCTCTCACTGTTCCTTGCTTTAAACATGTGGGCTGCTTTGACTTTTGTGAGAGAGTGCAGCAAGTCTAAAATCACCCAGAGTTAACAATATTATTCATCATCAATTTAAATGATAAGCAGGTCAATCTTGCTGGGGTTACTTTTGAGATGTCCACCATTGCCATTGTAGCTGCTACAGGGATACCTAGTGTGGGATAGAGGTGGTTTAAACAAGCAAACTTGGACATGAGTTTTTTTGAACCATACCTCAAACCTAGGTATAAAGATCACAACAAGTCCATTTTCCCTTTTTCTCATATTCTTGACCATTATTTGCCCATGATGAGGATAATAATGAAATACTTCACTTATGAGGGAAGGTTTTCCCGTCTCTACTCATATCATATCTGTCTTCTCATGCATTTCACTAGAGTTAGAATGCTACATTTACCTTATTATATTTTCCGTAGCATTGACAAGATGACTTACATTGTGCAAAAGATAGATTATAATCAAAAAATGCAGAGCCTATTTCATCATTCACTCATAAAGATGGTGGTCATGCATCAGCTCTATCAGAAAAAAATTTCATGGGATGCATTCATTGCCAATGAGATTTTCACTACCCCACCTGGCCATCATGAGCAGGATATTCCTTCATCATCTCATCCTCTCATATCCACTTCTCCATCACATCCCGCTGCTCATACATCACCACCCACTCAGAACCATTAACCTCATGTTAATCCTACCTCATCACCATTCTATAACCCTTCACCATCACATCATGATACCAGAGCATCAAGCAGTGAAAGGGACATTGAGGTAGCTAGCACTAAAATGATTGATATTGAGCCATTTCCTTTAACATATTAGAGAGGCCACAGGCATTTTTTTGCTTCACATGGTGTGAAAGGGGCTATGCCTTCTTCATCAAAAAAACAGGTAGACAAGGGCAAGGAAAATGCTACAGAGCCTATCACTGTTGAAGAGGAGGACAAACATGAAACTGAGCACGAGTTTCAGTTGATTGACCTTGATGATGAGGATGAGGTTAGAATAAAAAATGCATTGATCAGAGGCAAGGATGCCAAGATTAGTGAGCTTTAAGCTAATCTTAGTAGAGCAAGGAATGTGATTTATTTTCTTGAGCTAGAGAATCAACAACTAAAGACAAAACAAACCATCAGTGAGGTCAGGGCAATAAGAGCTTAGAGAGAGGCAGGAAAGGCCAAGGCTTTGCTGGATGAGACTTTGGGTAGATTTTGTGACAGTGATGATGATTAATATCAACTTCCTAGACAAAGAATGAGGACCATTGGACTGAAGAGGGTTTTAGCCCTGGAAAGGCAGAAAGAGGCAGAATTGGCAGAGCAGCTTACTCCAAGTGAGCTGCTTGCCATAGAGATTGACGGAGACAGAGAATCTTGGATTGAGAGAGCCAATTTTCATCTGTAGGGCTTGATAGAGAAGGCAAAGAAAGACACTGATATTCAAAGGAAGATGGCGAAGCATTATGCCATGAGAAACAAGATTGTAAGGGCCAAGCTCAAACGTGCCCATGCAAATATTCGGGCCTTGACCGAGTAAAAGGAGAAAGAGAAGATGAATATTATTGCTAAGGTGTCCCTCCATGCCTCCAACCCTTGACCAGAAAGAAAATTCCAATTTTGGCACTTTTGTGCAAATTTTGATTTTTGGGACAATTTAGCATGCAGAAATTGTGCTAAACGCGCAACGCCACTGCCATTGTGCTCTTTTTTGGGCCATCCAAATGGAAAATGGTCAGCATATTTATGTTCCTAGTGATGAGTACATCAACCTTAGAAAGTTTCAGGAGATTTGGAGCAAAATTGGTCCCTCAAAAAGGCCAAAAACCATCAAAAAATCATGTTTCTGCCCTCTTTTTGGCCTTGGCATTGCTCGTTTACCAGTCTTGGGAGAATAGGTTTTTGACAAAGCAGATGGGCACCATTTTGGAACGTGAAAACATATATAGAAACTAGACTCAGATAAATTTCCAATGAGCTATCATGGAGCTGATTTGGACAAGGGGAAGGCCTCCAAAAGTGGCTTACAAAACAGGTCAAATTTTTTGTCATGGCGCTGCACGTTTACCAAGGAATTCACAGTTTTACCATTTTACTCAAATTTTGAAGTTTCACCTCTGTTTTAATTTTCACTTGAGTAAATGAAAAAGTTACCATTGTAAATATCATGTTTTACCTTTTACCTAAGGTAGATACATTAGGTAAATCATTAGTTTGAAGTCAAATATATATGTTCTAAAAGTTAGGAATGAGTCACTTTCCTCATCCTAGGCTTTAACATTCAGTTCATATTTTGGTGTAACAACTCCCTGACCTCATGGATTCGACCCCTGAGGATGAGAAGAAGTGGTTTTTAACTCTATAAGGTGTAATTTTTCAGTCTTTGTAATGGTTTGCATCAGTTGAAGAGATTGTATAGATCAAGTATCATTCTGGCTTGGAAATTAATGGAAAATTACAGCTATTTTCTTGGGATCCCTGTGGTACAAGTTTTAAACATTGTTTCTTCACTGTCACTGATTTTTTATAATTTATTGTTAATTCATAAGCCATTTCACATCTATAATATACTTTATTTCAAGTTTTAAAGACATACTTCATATTTAGTTATGCTCTGTTTTGGGAAATTCAGTATAATGTGTTCAATTTCTTCAGTTTAGGGAAAATACATTTTAAATGCTTTCCTTAGATCCTCACCAACATAACCATCTCATTTAATACTCTTTGAATATTTAAACCTTTTACCTACCTTGCCCCATCAAACAAACTGCAATTTCATCCTCTTGGCCCTGATCTATCCACTTGACCTAATTCGGGTTCAGTGAGCCCAACCCTAAAATCAAAATCAAAACCCCTTATTTTCCTTAGCTAGCCTAAAATCCTTTCAATCCAGCCCTCTTGGCTGTGATTCTATTGAGAGATCCCTCTCTGACTTGGTAGGGCTAGATACCAAGTCCAAAGTTTGGTTTGAGGTTACCTCAGGATTGCCTTCTTCAGCCTAAGGATCAATCCAAGTGATAACAAAACCGATGAATCAAAATTTTAAAGTGTGCCACATCTAGTTTCTTCCCTGAAAAATATTCCTCTAGTGTACTCATCCTAAGAATCCAATGAGGACTTCTGTTCTGCAAAAATACTCTTCTGTTTCATGCTTCATCCCACAAGTGCAATGGTAGGCCCTGATCATGCAATATCACTTGCTCTGCTCCCACAATAGTTATGTTCTTCCTTTCTTCAACCCCATTATGTTGTGGGTTATGAGGTGCTATCAATTCCCGTTGAATGACTTCTGAAGCACCAAATTTGTTGAATTAATTTGACACATAATATCCACCATTATAGCTCTTGAGAGCCTTCACCTTATTCCTTGTATCTTTCTCGACAAGTGCTTTGAACTCACAAAATTTTGAGAATGTTTGATCTTTCATCTGCATGAATAATATGAAACACTTGCATGAAAAATCATCTACAAAAATCTCATAATACATGTGTTTTGTTGTGGATGCTGTTGAGAAAGGTCCACATACATCTAAGTGAACTATTTCGAGGATCACCTTCGATCGAATGTCCTTATCATGAAAGGTGGTTTTGGTGTACTTACCCAATGTACACCCTTTGCATGTATCTCGTTGCTCAAGTGCACCCTTGGGAAGTCCTGTAGAAATATGTTGCATGACATTCAAAGCGTCATGGTGTAGATGGCTCAATCTTCTATGCCATAACTCAATGATGTCTCGGCTTTGCACCTTCTCTGCTTTCATGGTAAAGGAAGAACAATCTTCTACATCTGATTTGTAGAGGTTCTTTACCCGAACCCCAATATTCTTCACCTTTCCTGTGGCTTTGTGATGAAGGAACACCTTTACTTTGCTAAATATCACATCAGAGCCACAATCTTCTAACATAACAACATAAACTAAATTATTCCTTAAACCAAGAACGTACATGACATATTTTAATGTGAGAGGAGTGCTAGAATCCACCTGAAAGGTAGCAATACCTATTTCGGTCGTGATATACCTCCCGTCATCTCCCATTTCGATGTGCATCTGGAGATCCTTCTCCTCCAAGTTGTTGAAGAATTATTTTTTGTCGGTCATATAGAATGAAGCTCCACTATCCAAGTACGACACATAACCCATCATTGATGACACCATGCATGATATGAGAGTGAAATCCAACTCGAATTGTGAAGCAAGAGCTTCACCTGCCACCCCTCTTGAGGGCTTCTTGTCAGCCTTCTTGTGTGGACACTTTGTGGCATAGTGTCCCATCTCATGACAATGAAAAAAATTAATCTGTGACAAGTCCTTCTTCTTTTCTTCCTAACTAGAATATGATTTGGAATGGGATGCCTTCCATTTACATTTATTTTCATTTCCAGCTAAGGGAAATTTCTCCTAATCATCAATATTTGATGAGGATCCATTTTTGGTGTTTTGCCAAATCTCTTCTTGCACCATGTCAGACCACAATTTCTCCCACTCTGGTAGCTTCTCCCTCCCATTAACTAAATCCTAGTAGCTGTACCAGCTCTTGGGAAGGCCTAGAAGTGCTAGGATCACTAGATCATCCTCGACAATAGTAACACCAACACTTCCAATCTCATCTCAACATTGATTGAACTTCATCAAGTATTTTGGTATTGAGTCACCATTCTCCATCTTGATTTTTTTGAGCTTGTCCTTCAGCGCCAAATTCTTGTGGTCATTGTTGTTCTGAAACAAATTTGTTAAGGCCTTTCACATAGCATATGGAGTTCCCTTTCCATGGAGGTTCAATAAAATATGATCTTAAACTCCTTCCATTAGAATATTTCTTGCTTTTTCTTCATTCTTCTTCCATGCTTCCAGATTTTGAGCATCTGTTGTTGTGGGACTAGGAATATCACTATATATGAGCTCATTTAGCCCGTTGTCTTCCAACACTGCTTCCATCCTGTCCTTCCAAGCTATGTAATACGAACTACCCTCAAGGTCATATTCGAGTATAAATCCACAGAAAGACATCTTTTGCGGCTGGTCCTGAAGAGTAGATCTGCAAACTCGATTCACCTTGTTATAGGAAATTTTGTCACATCCGATCACTGGGCCTCCTAATTGGATCAAACAACATCCTATTCCACCTTTTCACCATCTTGCACAAAGCCCTAAGCATGTCCCTTTCATTCTCCAATGTTTATGCTTGAAACTGCATCATCTGATCCAGTTTTAGGGCCAATGCGCCCTACATAACTGAGCAACTATGTTGCAGTGAAATCTCTATTTCTATTAGGGTGCTATGTAGTGCACCTTGCATGACTGTGGGGGTGCGTTGATTCCAGAAATTCAGGAAAAATAAGAAATATTTCTAAAACTTCCTCTTCCAGAAGCTTCCAAAGGTTGTTTCAACCATTTACCTCAGATAAAAATTCGAACCATATCTAATTCTACCTTGGAGAAATCACCATCTTATCCTTTGATCCTATCCCTCCACTAAAGGTGGATCTAAAACTTTAGAATGGTAATAGGATAATAAATCCCAACTTACCCCACTCTCCTGTATATTTACCATCTTGCCTATGCAAAGGTTAGAGAGAGAGAATGAAGAATAGATGAATGGTTGGATTTTGGAGAGACTCCACCCTTATGTTGTTGTAGTTAGCGGTTATTATCTAATGCATTAGGGTGATTGGAGGTGCATATTGTGACAAGGAAAGGACAAGTAAACAACTAGGAGGATATCTTCTACAAGATCAACTACTACTTATGGTTGTAATATCCTTCTATTTATACTAATGCAGAGAATTATATGTTTTCCTATATGTGATGTTATTTCACTTACTTAAACACCAATTTGATCTATTGAATAGAGTATTTAGATGATACTGCATAGATCTCATAGTTTCTTGGCTTGCATTATTTGACTGTGTAGGTTCTAATTTTGGTAATCGCTAAAATTAGAGCTTCCAAGCTAAAGAAGGAGAAAAGTGTGTGACAGGTTCCAGGTAGGCCTCACTCTATCACATATTTAATTTAAGGAAAGGCATTGGGTTATTTACCAAACCTAGGGGAGATACTTTTGTCTGAAATCATAAATCCTGTATAAACATGGGAAATTGTGCTTGAAATTGATTTCATTTTTACACAATCTTGAAACAAAGGAAAAATATGCTTGATATAAGTTTGCATGCCCCTAGCATGATGACCCAATTCGAGGTACATGCCCCTAAAATTCATTTCATTCACCTAAGTAGACTAATAGTTGTTAACAGGTGGATGGAATGAAGGTTCATTTATGAGATTAAGTGAAAGACTCGACTGAGAATTTATGAGGACTAATCAAAGACTCAAATTGGAAGGGGATCTGTTTCATTTTAATGAGCTTAACACAGGAAAATAACTATGCTCATGGGACCTTGTTTCGTTTTCTAACAAGATTGACACATGACAAGGAAATTTTCTCATATCCTTGATCATGGCCCATAAGAGGCCATGGCTTCTAAGAGGCTCTCATCAGATGGAAGAATAAAAATCTGCAAGGGATACATATCAAGGGATATAATGGAAATATCAGGCTCCAATGCCCCCCTACATGGCACTCCATTATCGAACATAACAAGGTTTAACCACTCCTTCTCAGGGTTCATTAAATATACTTGGAGGGATTCATCTGAAGGATGAAATTACATATTAAGCATATGTTATCCTCCTCAAGCTTGTTAAAAAAATAAAGAGGTACTTAATGGGGAAATTGGGAAAATAGGGGATTCCACTTTTCTAAATGGCAGCGAGTCGCTATTGAACATGACACTTTTCACTTCATTGGGTTGGGTAATCTGCTTGTCTTTTGGTTATCATGCCATATTTTGAGAGCCTCAATTTTGGTTTGGTTCAATTATTCCAACTCCATTCAATGTCATTATATGTTCAAGAGAAGTAATTTAGTTGATCTCTGCTACAATATTCTTAAGCCTTCATTTAATGTGTTCCTTTCCTGATCCAGTACCATATCAACATTATTATGATCAATTTGTCTCAATCATGATACTTGTTTCATGTCATTGATGGAGGATACATCAAGGCCCTCGTAAGATGGGTCTCTTCCTATCAACGTCAATAAAATACTCCTCATGGAATAAATCCTTAGTATATCTTAGGTTGAGACTAATGGCAACAGTTCCTGAGTCTACTAATCAAGGAAGCCCCTCTGACGAGAATCCAGTTCCTTTTCCTTCTTTTGGAAATATTGGTTCTCTTATATGGTAACATTGTGCCTTCAGTTACCATTGGTTTTCTGATTTGGTTGTTTTCAATCCCTATGGTTATGAATACCCAAGATATTCCTCAATAGAAGTTCTCCTCCACTGAACAACATCCATCTCTAGGCTCATCTCTAGATAAGAGCTAACTAATTCACAATTCTCTTGACTCTTCCATAATACTCTAGAACCTTCTCCTATTTTTCAGAATTTTCATTCTCTTGTAAAACTATAGGAAAAATACATTAAATAATTAAATCCTAATTTGGAAATCAACTCCCTTAGTAAACATTTGACCTAGGTTAGATGCACCTGCATCAAAACATAGGAACATGTATCTTTGGACATAGAAATAAAAAATTTCTTCAGGTCAAATAGACCATATAGATTTTAGTGGACATTAACTATTACGAGCGTAGATTCATCTTAACTATAAATCTATCAAGCACTGAAAGGGATCAAATCTTTCGAGGTTCAAACTTTTCCTCAATTTTTGCACTCAAAAAAGAGGTTTAAAGATCGAACTTGAGGAAAGCTTTGCATCTTCGGATATTTGATCCCTCTCGGTGCTTGATAGATCCAGAGTTAAGATGTATCTATGTTGGTTTACATAATAGATAATTATACAAAAATAAAGCATAAATTTTCAGACATAAGGACTATAAATACATGAATCAAAATATTAAAATAAGATTTCCAAATTTTTTTTTTTTTTTGAAAATATTGTGTATAAGACATACAAAAATAAAGGCGAACTTTTTAGACATAAGGATCATTCACAAAATATTTAAAATAAGAAGTTAATGTAGTTTCATAGAAACACTCTCATGCAGATCATTCACAATAAATAGAGGTATTTTTGGTCTCATAATTTTCTTTTATTTACAGAAGCCATTAGAAAAAGATTTAAAATATAGTTTAAAAATAAAAATAAAAATAAAGAGAAAATAACTCTTGTTTTTATTTTATTTTTAGAATTAAGAAAATCTAACAAAAATTCATCAAAATTTTCTTTTTTTAAATTTGTCTATAAAATACTCTAATACAAAAATAAACCCTAATTTGGTGTTCTCTAAGGGAATTCTTACCTTTACGATAATAGCCACCTTTGAGATTTACAACTCAAGTTCACATCCCTGAATAGATTTGTGAATCTCACACAAAAGGATTCAAATCTCAAATTTGGCACAACAAATTGACACTTGGTTGCCTACAAAACACTCTCTTTTTGAAAAAAAACAATAATTATATAAAAGTAGAGCCTACATTTTCAAACTAAGCAATATATATACATAGATCAAAATCATTAAAACAATATTCCCTAAAAAAATTAAAAATTTTCCTATAATATAATCATACATTAATCAGAAACATTAAAATTGGATAAAAATAAAATGCCTCTTCTTTTTATTTTTATTTTAAATAAAAAATTTATAATGAAAAATGTTTTATCAAAATTTTCCCTAATTTTAAAAAAAAAAATTGTCTATAAGAACATTCTTATGTGGGAGGAAAACAATAATTATACAAAAGTAAAGCCTAATTTTAACCATTAGCAAAATATTTAAAATATAATTTTAAAAATATTTATATATAAAAAAATATAAAATAACTCTTATTTTTATTAAAAAATATAATAAAAAAGTTTTATCAAAATTCCCCCACTTTTTTAAATTTGTATGGTGTTCTGCAAGGGAAGACTTACCTCTGTGGATTTTCTGTCTATAGATATCTCTTACACAAAAAGATTCAAATTTGGCACAAAACACTAACGATTAATTATTTTTATGTGTGGAAAATTAATTAGAATTTTATGCCTTTAAATAGGTTACATTACAAAAAAATTGTGAAAAAAGGTAAATTGACTATTTTGTTTTAATTAAATAATTTTAGTTTTTATGCTTTAAGGTGTTCTTCTTTGAAAACAACTCTCTCAGATGCCATGGTGTATCTGTCTACACCATCAAATTAAATGTTAAACGGTTGAAATGTTTTAGGCCATTCATCTACAGTTTCCTTCATTTAAGCTAACTATCTAACTAACTCTCTAACCTCTAAGAATCTCTCTTCCCAACTTACACTCTCACCAAGATCACTAAATGGAAAGAACATAAATTCATCTCACCAAAAATACGAACTCACCGGAGCGGCTTCTATTGCCCGTAGAATTTGAAACCCGATCAACAACACTTTATACAGTTAAGCATTCAGACGCATAGAATTTGATGTGTTGTGTTTTGAATGGATTTTCTCAAGTGACATCACGAGTGCAGGGAAATCCACCGGGGTTTCATATTAGTGTGAAAATTCGGTTACATGGTGTGGTAGCCTAGCCATTTTGCATGATAAGCTACAAAGACAACCCCTACCATCTTGAAAAGGATGCGTGCATTAACGATTATCCTAGTGTTGTGCTTTCTTCGCAGATGAGAATTCGTTGTGGGCTAAGACGCAACAATGGAGAGGGCCCCATCTATCTTCGTGGGCAAAGACGCAAAAATGGAGAGGGACCCATATATCTTCATGAACTAGAGGGTTGCAGATTGGCTAGTATCTCCATAGATAGCTTGGTGAGACGCCTTTTTATGTATTGCAGACCTGTTTCATCACATTTTTTTTTGGGCCTTTGCCTCATCTTTGCATTGACAAGAAGCCTAAGAAGCATTTGGGCAATCAAGTATGCTTTTTATGAGATAGTTTTATGAGCAATCAAGTGTACTTTTTATGTGGAATTTCTCGAAGCTCACAATCAGCCTTGCTAAGTGTTGTGTTTTCTCCGCATATGAGAAGCAGTTGCGGCCGAAGCCGCAACAGTAGAGAGGACCACATCTATCTCCGTGAGCGAGAGGGCTGCAAATTAGTTGGAAACTCCATAGATTAGCTTAGTGAGAGGTCTCATTGTGTATTGTAGACATGTTTCATTACATTTTTGGATTGTGAGAGCCTTGTTTCCCATTTTACATACCTAATAGAACAAGAGAATTAACTTCTAGAGTGGATACAAATCCTTGTGTCAAAAAATGATTTCGAAACATGGTTGTTTACAATGATAAAAGGTTTATTAGCCATATCATAAGTTTTCTCAACTTCCTTAATCATGTGCGTATGCACACCACAAATAGGGAAGTATGATTTTCACCTAATTTCGATGGATGCAATAAATAAAGCAAGGTTTCTTTGTGCAAAGTTCAATGTTCTTTCCTTGTGTTGGTTGGAGATTATTACCTTAACCATGTTGGATATTATTACCTTAACTCTAATATCCCATTGTACATATCTCTGCCTTGAAATAGATTAAAACAACAAAGAAATTTTGAATGTGGAGCGATTATAACAGCTATATTGATATTATTTGAGATGGTATTTAACAAAATGAAACCAAAGAGTTCAGACATCACATCTCCAGGATGATTGAAGTTATTTCTTTAGAGAATTAACAACATTTCATATTTCTCAATTAAAAAAAAAAAAAAAAAAAAACCTATATGTTGAATTTTTTAAAATTGTTTTAAAAAACTGTAATTTGAATCTTATATGATTGGCATTAATTGTTCTTAATTCTAAATTATACAATGAAAATAGTTCTAACTAATAGAGTAATCTCCTTTTATTAAAATAGGAGGACAAACACTTTAAAAGACCCTGTTACAGTAGATAACATTGAGTCAGATGTGATAACAGTGATGGCAACTGCATGCTATAAACATATTCCATTCCATATTCATATGTATGCGAACAGTCCTGTGAAGGTAGACACATCTATCATCTAAGTCATATGGGCACTTCTAGTGGAGCGTTGGTGCCTTTGTCCACCGAAAATATTTTATTTCCATTGCTGCATTTTCTCATGTTGTGAGAAACACAAGTCCATTTCTCTATAAAAACCATTATCTTGAACCTGAACCCAAGATCGAGGATGAAGAAGAGGAAGAAACCATCATAGAGTACTCTAAAGAGACATGAGAACTGGAGAAGGAATGTGATGTGAAAAACCATTATCTTGAACCTGAACCCAAGATCGAGGATGAAGAAGAGGAAGAAACCATCATAGAGTACTCTAAAGAGACATGAGAACTGGAGAAGGAATGTGATGTGAAAAAAGACTTGATGGAGTACGAAAGGGAAGAGGCAATGAATGCCTTCACTTGCTCTCTTTTTTGGGGATATGCCTGGATATAGAAAGCATACTTATGCTTTGCCTAGAAGGATGGGATGCTATGAATTCTCTCTCAATAAGTAAATCTACACAAACCGAAAGAAAATATCAGTGACCAGTGCTAGAGGATGTTGAGAATAAATAACAAGTCTAAATGAGGTTTAAGATTGATGTTATTGCTGTCTGTGGGGTCTTGGTTAAATAGTGCTTAGGTGGGCTGTTATAGCACTCATCACAAGTTCAATTCCCTTCCCTGATTGGGGTGATGTATGTGGACATGTTGATGAAAATAGAGTAAAAAAAAAAAGAGAGAAAAAAGTGAAAAATGAAAGGAACTACCAAGCTTACAAAAAAAAAGGATTGATGCTATTGCTACACTCAATTGTCTACAAGTGACTACTATTTTTTTTTTACATAATTTTATTTGTTAGGTCCACTGCCTAGGTTATTCACCCATTTTATTTAACTATTGAAATACTATATTATAGTATTAAAATACAACTCTAAATTTATAAATATATAATTATTTATTTTAAAAGAAATATTTGTTGTTTATAAATTAAAAATTTTATTTTGTTGATTAAAATTTAAAATTGAGTATTTATGGTTGTAGTATAGAAATATAGAAATTTAAAATAATTATTATTAATAATAATGATAAAAGAAACACATTTTATAGATATAAAATTATACAATAATTAATAATTATAATTGCTTATTTAAATAAATTTTTAAATTTTATAAATAAAAAATTATATAGTTGGTTAGCTTTAAGGTTAACTCAAATTTTCTAAGTCCCTCAAGAATGAGAGGTGAAGAATGAGAGGTTACAGGTTACCTGTAAATTCTATGATAGTTTGCATCCACTTTTATTATTCCCCGGGGAAAAAATTATATAATTTCTTAATTAAAACTAAACACTTTATTATAAAGTAAAACTAAATTTTTACTATAATAAAAATATATATATTGATAGGACTACTCAAGTTTATGATGGACATAGACATCATGCAGAATTACTCACAAATAGAACCAATAAATGTAGAGAAAATCATAAATCCAAATTTTTGATTCACCAATATCTAAATTGACCTTAATTCTCGATCTCCTCATTTTTAATGATTTTTAAATTCAATTGACCAATATCTAAATTGATCTTAATTCTTGATCTCCTGATTTTTAATGATTTTTAAATTCATTCATAATTAGATGTGGGTTTTATGAATGGTTTACATGGGAAGGAATTTTTTCTAGCTTGGAATATGATTTCATCTCTAGTTTTCTAGATTGTCATGTAATAGTACTTTTGTAATGCCTTATTCATTTATTGAAAAAAAAAAAAAAATTCCTCATATATCAATTGGAATAAATGATAGTTTGATTTCTCTTTTGATTTGAATAGAATATATTTCCCTTGTCAATTCCAAAATATTTTTTTATAATTATTTTAAATAAGACACCAAAATATTTTTGCATAGTATATTTTTTTTTTTTTTGAAAAAATAGATTTTGTTAATTTCCAGTGTTTTTAGCTCTCAGTGAAATTAAAGTATTATTCAACAAATTCATCTGTATATTTTTTTTCCATATTGAAGTTAAAAAGAATTTGTCATATTTTCTAGGTGATAAAACTATGGGTTGGTTAGAATTTTTTTCAACATTTATTATAGTTTTTAGGTTTAATAATTTGTCCAAGTCTTTGTTTCCTCCTAAATATTTCCATGTCAATCATTTCCTTATGAAGCGAAAAGACGTCACCATTTTTTTCTAAATAATTGATGCTCCACTATAACATTTCACTTTTATTTCAATACTTTCCCAATTAGTACTTGAGTTATTCATGAAGTCATTGAGAGGTGGTCGATATAAGGTGATATAAGAGGAGATAAAGGTTGTCATAATATCTTAGAGTTGACCTTCATCACAAGATTCATTGCAACTTTAGCATTGAGAAATGATTAATAAAGGATGGAAAGCTTCTTTGGTTTTGACAACAACTATAATAATTGCTACACAGTAGCTCAATCCCTACCACCTAAGTTAGAAATTATGCTCTTAGAAAGATTGCATATAATATGGTTTTGACCAAATTAACTTAGAATCATTTCATGGGTCAATAATAATTTGGGAAGGAAAATGAGCTTGAGCTGTAAATGATAGAAATTTGGTAGTGTTAGGGAAAATGGATATTAGAGGAATATTGGAAATTTTCTGCTTAAGTTTTAAATTATATAATAGATATCATAAAATAATTCAAATATGAAATGGGTACATGTTTAATTTATGTGTAGGCACATGATCAAATTATATGTAGTTAGAATGTCAAAGACTAGAATCTTTTGATCAAGTGAGAGTTCAATATTGAAAATTGGTCAGAAATGACTAAGAGGAGAAATAAATATGCATTCCACCTTTTTCAAAATAGATTTTGTTGTCTAAGGCATAAAAATCCTATTGCATTTATTTATAGGCCCCGTCCTGGTCAAATACATAGCCAAGTCTGGCCTAATATCATGTTGAACAAAGGAAAGCTTGTGGATGATACCATAATAGTTCACCATGGTATCTCTCAATAGTGAATTAAATTTGGAATGTTAGCTAAAATAATTATTTATTCAATGCTCGACAAAAGATCCAATTCTATCATATCAAATTGTTATGTCAGTGACTAGCTTTATTGATATATCCGAACATAGAATCCTTTAAGCCATAATTCGTCTAATAGTAGAAATTCTGAATTTTTCATTTTCAAAAAAAACTTGAATATAAACCTCCTCTATCACAAAACTGAGTCCAATTCCCAAAAGTAGTTCCTTCAATGGCCAAATTTTAAGATTTTCCTTTTAGAAAAAAAGACCTTGAATTTATAGAATTTTAAGTAGTAGACATGTGATATGCCCAGGATCTACATGATATGCATCCTTGTTGAATTTCTTTTGAACTTATTAGAATAGGTTGCAAATGCTCAACACCATTGTAGTATTCTTTTTTTATGGAAAGTGACAGCAAGAAGTGCCGGCCTGATATACGACTACATATTTTATGAAGATTAGTTGGTTCAATAGAAAGGAGGAACAAGTCTTTAGCTGTGATTCCCATGAGCTCATTTCCTGCATCATTGAAGATAGTGACATTTTGAAGCTGTCCAGTGTGGTCATGTAATTCGATTTTAAGTTTGTAACGGTAGTCACATTTTGGAAATTCACCGTTGCACTTTGTACAATGCCAAAGATTAGAATGGTGGCTTACTTTTTCCATGCATTGTTTCCCATTGAAATCCAATGGACAAGCAAGGAAATAGAAATCGTCCATGCGTAGAGTAGTTATTGTGGCATGAACCAAAACCCATACTGCTTTCTCGGAGATTTCCATGCTAGATATTTCCTAAATTGTCTTTTGTGGTAAAGCTCGCTTGGAAGACATAGTATAATTTCTGCTCAATGACGGAGACGAAGAGTTGTAGCCTATATCGTGGAACCAAGTATGGAGTTGTTGAATTTCTTCAATGTTTGGATTTATTTGAAGAGTGGTAGTGGAAATTGTCTCAATAGTGATTCCATTAAATTCAGTTACCTGGCCTCCTTTGACACAAAAGATTGGTGGGTTGTCAAAAGAGTGAAGTTCAGATAGGTCCTTTCCTATAGAGACACATTGATCTCCCCATATTGTTAAATCAATGCTGAAACCTGACTTGTCCTTCAATGTTAGTGTTTTTTTTTAATATTTCAGTTCCATCTCTTCTTCTTATTGTAGAAGCAAGGGAGGTGGAGCTAACGACACCAACAACATCGACAAACATATTTGGGTTTGTGGATTTGATTTCAGCAATAGTTTTGAAATGAAAGCTTTGGTAAGGAAAGCTTGGATCATCTTCTGAACATGGTGTCACGGTTGATGCATCAAACAAGTAAATCTCCCATTTGTTGTTTAAATGGTTGTAGTTTGGGTTTGTTTGCTTAATTGTTCCATTGGAGACAATATATAGGTGCCCAACTTCAATGAGATTGTAAATGGATTTAGCTAAATCATCGAATGCATAAAGGTGGATTTCATCTTTGTCACAACCAATGAGGTCAAAGCCAAAAACTTTCCCTGACCCACGTGCAGTGTTGTAGTTCTTCAAGGGTGTCTTTGATAATACTCTACCTTGAATTAACCAATACTTTCAGTACGGATTGAGTGATTTAAATGATACAAGTGATGTTGTAGATGCACTTGCTGGAGTTTTAGTACTTGGAAGAATATTTTGTGCTGATGAATAGCTTGAATGAGATTCGCTTGCCTTTGCATGTAATAGCGCTGATGAGTCCTTAAGCAAAGGTCCACTACGGCGCACAACCTCAAATTCTAGGATTCGAATGGAGCTGAAATGGATGAAGAAATTATTTAAAATTAAAATGAATGTCAAAATCATTTTTATTCAGGAATAATGCAAAGAGAATAAAGGGAAAAGTTCAAAACAAAGCCTAATCTTACGAAGAGTTTTGGGACACTATGCAAGTTGATTTTGTAAGTGAAATGATTGAACCGATCTGGATGTCTTCAGATGCAACTTGTGCGCCATAAGCAAAAGGTAACAAAGTCTTGTGTTGATATGTCCCATAAGAGAGAGTGATGTGATAGTGGGAAGAGTTGGTTTTTGATGAATAGACAGATCCAATGTTGACTATTTACAGTAGAGGTTGAATCTTAGTTGAACCATCTAGCAATTTGGGGATGGCATTCTCAGTCAAAATTGGCTCCATCACGGTAGCAAAGTGCAAATTTTTAATTTCCAATGGTAATACCTGCAATTCATTTTAATGCATTGGAAGAGATATTAATGCATTAAATAAATTGTAAGTAAAGCATGAATTAGCATTTCTATAATCGTTATCTAATAGATTAGTTCATAATGAACACTTAGATTTGTAATTGCATGCAATAATAAAGAGGAGGGCACAATAAATCCATGTGTCCTTAGAAATCCATGTTTTTCACGTGGGAAACGTGGTACTAAAACAAATGACTCCCTTAGATATGATCACTAAATTTGCAATCTTCTAGAGCATTTGTTCAAGCAAGCAGAGGAACAAATATTTCTTGGAATAAAATACAAAGGAATTTGCAATTGGGAACAGAAAACCGGAAATTTACACTCATAATTTAGGCTCTAAGACATACCTACAAACATTAGAAAGCCAGGATACATATATGAAAAAACTCAAAAAAATCACTGAATTGTTTTGTCAATTGGTTTGATGAGAAGCATATAGAAATATATTTTATGTTAAGTTTGATGAAATTATGCAATTGTTTGAATGAACAATGTAAAAGTAATGGCAACTCCAAATTGAAACTAAAAAATTATTTTGCCAAATGATAGTTTTGCGGTTTTACTAAAACGTTTGGAGTTTGGACAAGTTCGAATGTGCTTTAGGATGTTGCATTTTATGGGGTCATACTTAGTTTTGCTTATGTGTCTCCTGAGGGACAGCTAGGCCAGTTTTTCCTTCATTTGTTACAATTGGTTTCCACATAACTAAAATTAAAGAGCAACACCTGCACGAATGGAGATTTTTAAATGAATAAACAGTAAAACAACAATGGACACGTTGAAGACTCTCTTCAATATAGTCAAAATGTCATGATGAAAGTTTTGAATTTGAGGATTGCATTGCCAAAATAGGTTCTCTTATTAGTTTTCCTTCATTTGTTACAATTGGTTTCCATAACTAAAATTCGAAGAAACACACTTGCAGGCGGAGATTTTAAATGAATAACTTGATAAAAAACAATGGTTACGTTGAAGATTGAAACTCTCTTCAATATAGTCAACAATATAAGCAGACCGGATTCGGAGAAGGTTTGCGCTGCCAAAGAGATGGGTTATGATTCTGTACACAGATCTCTCCTTTCTCATGACACCATCCTTGTAGATGGACTAGGTTTCGATGACTAAGGCGTCCTATGATTGACAACTCTGCAAGAAATTCATTCTTCCCTTGATTGTTACAGGTAGATCTCTTCACTGCCAAGAGATGAAGAAAGTAGAAAATGGTAAGGAAATGAGGCGGCGAGCAAATAAAACCTAGATGGAGCTTATAGGTCATTTTAGATTTTTCTTTAAAGAATATTGTAAATACTTCTCAAACTTGGACTAGTAGGGATTATTGACACTTCAACGTGAATATTTGATTGTAAGTTTCTGTAGGTGAAATCCATTGTGGGATACATGTGAGCGTACATTCATGAAGTGTTGGATCATTTGAACCCGAAGGTGAAGAAGGCGTAAACTCCAAAAATTAACTATTGATGAACTAAACACCAATACAAAATAGAATATAATAAAGAATAAAGCATACACCTGTAGTGCACAGCAATCAAACAACAATGGACACGTTGAAGACTCTCTTCAATATAGTCAACAGTATAAGCAGTAAGTTTTGGACCGGGGTTGCATTGCCAAAGAAATGGGCTCTTAGTGAAGCAAAAAACTCTGTGAATAATTATTTAGAAACTGTGGCTAAAACCGTGGCTACAAACTATTGATAGTTTCAGTCGAGACATACCTGTCCTTCTTTGATGGGAAAAGTGAATGTAGTTGAGTAGAAGCATGTGTTGTCGAGCTGCAGGTGGCAGGAAAATTGGAATCCGGAAGTGAAGAAGAAACTGGAAGAAAACAGAAACTGCAACCATTATTTGTGAAGCTGTTTGTCGTGGAAGTCGAAATACCAGGGGAATAGTAATGAAAGAATTACCCACTCCTTCCATTACTGACGATCTGGATTTCTGAGAGCATGGCAGGTGGTCGAAGTCGAAAAAACAAGTGAATAGTAATGACAGAATTAATTCACCCACTCCTTCATTGCATTACCGACCGGCCACCGCACATGCTCTGGTATGATTCACTGTCCGAGAATACCGCCGTTTAAGGTTTTGGAGCGATCATGTACAACATCATGCGGAGAGTCGTTCACTTCATGGATTGTGCTTCTCAGTTTGCGGATTTGCGGGTGATCAGGAGGTGGTTAGTTGCCCCAAGTGTCATTTTTTTAAACTAGGAACAAATGCCCTGTTCACATAAAAAGTGTTGACGATCAAAAAAATTGATCTCTTTCATAAGAGAAGGCCTATTGGAGACCAATATATATTTATGAACTTAAATTTCACAATTTCACTCTTAATTTTTCCCTTGACTGGGTCGAGATATGCCCTTTGACTCTCGTATTCAATTTTGGCGAAGGCCACGACCGATATATTTATTTCGTGGAGTATCTAATACATTATATGTGTGAACATAAATCTCACTCTTAATTTTCCTTTACTTGTTCAAGAGATGCAGATGAATCACTCTGAATTTTCCTTTACTTGTTCAAGAGATGTAGTTGAATCACCCTGAATTTTTCTTTACTTGTTCAAGAGATGCCGTTGACTCTCGTATTAAATTGTTGTGGACGCCACGATTTGGTCACGACTAATATATTTGTTCGTGGGCCACAATTTTGTCACAACTACTCACATATTTTGTGGAGGACACGACCTTGCCACTACGACTCGTATATTTAAACAATCATCATAAGCTACGGTTTGTCCGCTGAGTTCTCGCGTGTTGACGGCACCAGACAGCTTTAATGGCGTTTCTCCCTGGTGCATACTGCTCACAAATTCTCCTGGAACACGTAGAAAGTCAATTCGCAACTCCCTTCCTCACTATGTTTGTTTGTTACTACAGATCCGTATTGGCAGGTCATCGCTTCAGTTAACCTTCCTCTATCTCTCTACATTCACTGGTACCCTTAAAAATCACAGAACATGATGATGAGATGCCGAATTCCGTTATCTGTTCTGGCATTCATATTGGCATCTCTGCTTCTTTTGTTTCTCAATCATTGGGTGAGTATTTATGTATATTCCTGCTCTTTTTTTCTTTTTTTTTGGTTGGCTTTGTGGTTTGATATAGAAAGGATTTGAATCTTGAATTTTATCATTAATGGTGTCCATGATTATGAATTTGGCTTAGTCTCAGTTTTTTTCATTTGGGCTTTAATGATAGAATATTTAAATCTTGAATCTCATTGTTAACATTGAGATAGAGAATTTAGCTGCCCCATGTGCTTCTTCGGCCTTGGCCTTTAAAATACAGGCAAACTTGAATTATTGATATCATTGGGCTCCCCTGTATACAGACCGGAGAGTTATGGGAGGAGAAGGCGGTTGCAGCCAGCAATTTGTTTCAGCCGCCGCCGAGTCCGAACGAGATAACGAACGCCACCATCAGTCAGAGAATAACAAAGATCAAGAAAGCTATAAGTTGTTCATCGGCCACTATGTGTTCAGCACAGTCAGAGTTACAGTCTCCTGTTCCTGGAGCCGAGGCGGCGTCCTGCCCGTTTTATTTCAACTGGATTCATAACGACCTGAAGCCTTGGCAAAATTCTGGAATTACAGTTGACATGGTCGAGGTTGCCAGGGCGTCGGCGGCGTTTAGGCTGATGGTTGTTGAGGGGAGACTTTTTATCGAATTCTATCGGAGATCTTTTCAGACGAGGGCTTTGTTTACCATATGGGGGTTTGCGCAGTTACTGAAATTCTATCCCGGAATGGTTCCTGACGTTGACTTGATGTTTGATACGGACGATATTCCTCTGATTCGTCGCTTTCGGCCAGAGAATCAAACGTCTACGGCTCCTCCTCCTCTCATTCGTTACTGTGGTAGTCAGGATACATACGATATTGCTTTTCCCGATTGGTCCTTCTGGGGATGGTAAGTTCTGATTTTAGATACATGTTTTTTGTTCGGTGAACTACTTATTTTAATAAATACTTTTTAATGAGAATTTTGAAAAATTCAAAATAATAAAATTTAGTATAATAAAATTATTGTTTTTTTTTTTTCTAATTAATTTATGAAATTTGTTTTCCTTAAGATATTGATTAGAGATACAAATATCTTATTTTATTTTTTTTAACTCAATTCATTCATTTAAAAAATATTTAAAAATCATGGAAAATTATAAAATCTAAAATCTAAAATAAATAAATCATCGCTATCTATAACTGTACATATAAAGCATTCAATGATAAAGTTTAATAAGAAATGAAAAGTTAATTTTATTTATAATTTAAAAATTATTTTATAAATTTATATAATTATAAAGTTTAATAAGAAATGAAAAGTTGATTTATAAAAAGTATTTTATATAATTGAGTGTATTTTCTTTTTATCTAAAATATTATAGATATAATTCTTAGGATTTTGAAGAAATATAAGATTTTTGCTTGTTTAGACTTTTGAACAGTATTAAGAGTTTTTTTTATTATGTTAAAACTTTTTGGACCTCAAAAGTTTGAAATGAGTTTATATGATCTCTGATTTATGTGGGATTTTTTATATTGGAGAAATTGGTCATTCTATTAATAATAAAAGGTGCATAAGGTTGATATTAGGCATTTGCTTTGAGTGAACATGCCTTGAAGATATTGCACCTTGTTCATTTGGAGAATATGAAATTTATTGCTAAAGTTGATTGAGAAAATGTCTCCTACTCTCAATAGGGATGGCAAGTGGAATATTAGTAGTTGTTGGTTAAAATGATTGACTTTTTCCCTTTGAACTTTTTAGTTTGTTATTATTTTTTATATTTTTATGATGTATTTTTAATAAATTTATTTTTTATGATGACTTTTAATTTACTATTAATATTATTATATTAGATATTTATAATAGTAAAAAATATATTTTATAATATTTAATATTTAATTCTTATTGTGCTTTTTTTTAAATTTATTTACATTTGACTTATATAAATAATTATAATGGGTAAATATTATTGGTTATTGTTATCTTGTTTTTTATATTTATATATTTTATGATTTATAATTTATTAATCTTTATTTAGTTTTATGATGATTTTTAATTTTTTTTTTTATTAAATTTAATTAATATTGCTTTATTAGATAGGTAAAAATATAACTTCTTAACGGTTAGTTTTATTATTTTGACCGTTGCTTTCTTTGCTTTCTTTGCATTATTTATTGATTGACTACACTTGATAGTTCCAAACAAATCTGATTCTATAATCTATGATTTGATTCCCCAAAAAGAATTATTTGAAAAATATATATATATAAATTAAAATTTCTAATAAAATTGAGTTTATTTTTATAGGCCGGAGATACAGATACCGCCCTGGGAAAAGTTGGTTCAGGAGATACTGAATGGCAGCCGAGAAGTCAAGTGGGAAGAAAGAGATCCAACGGCCTACTGGAAAGGTAACCCCCTTTCACGACGAAGGCGGCAACTGCTCAAGTGTAGCAAGAGACCCCATTGGAATGGTCGTCTTTATACTCAGGTAACATAATCGTAACATTATTTGGAACAGATCAGACCAATATATCGAGTTTGTGACAACACTATATGAATGCAGGACTGGGCTAAAGAGTCCAGAGAGGGATTTCGGGACTCCAAAATATCAAACCAGTGTAAAAATAGGTACAAACTATTTTCCGTTGCCTTAACCTTAATTATATCATTTTTTTTCCTCAAAATGATAGAATATTTTGATGGTAACATCTTGATCATTAATCACAGTTGTGAGTTTGAAACGTGGATTTCCAAAAATTAATTTGAATCAGTTATGTATAAGTTTATGTTCAATTTAGATGAATCTATGTATAATTTTGAAAATGAGTTGTCTAAAGACGCAACAGAATAGATCTAACAGAATAGCTTGGATGGCAGTTTGTTTAGATAGTTGGAGTGTTTGAATTGCATTTTTTTTATAGTGGAAATGGATTCAGCATTATAAAAAATGCTTAGGACACCCAAAATACTGAAGTTTAACTACTATAAACAAGATTCTGATAAATTTTTGTCGAAATTTCTAAATTATTCTATAGACTGAGGCATTCTGAAAAGTGTTTGTGTAATGAAATTTTGAGCCAAATATGTCCGTGTGATGAATAATAGTTGTTGGCCAGATATAAAATATACATTGAAGGCAGAGCGTGGTCAGTGAGCCTCAAGTACATTCTGGCTTGTGATTCTCCATCTCTTCTGGTTAAACCGAAATTCCATGACTTCTTCAGCCGAGGGCTCGTTCCCCAACGGCACTACTGGCCCGTTAGAGACGATAAAATCTGCGAGTCCATAGAATCTGCTGTTGACTGGGGAAACAATCACACAAAGGAGGTGGGTTTCTCATGCTTGCTAGTACCACATTCCGTATAGTCGATTCAATTATTTTGAATTGCAAATTTACGCTGTTCGGGTTTGCGCAGGCAATGGAAATTGGAAAGGCGGGGAGAGATTTTATTGTGAATGAGCTGAAAATGTCGAATGTTTACGATTACATGCTGCATTTCCTGAAGGAGTATGCGAAGCTGTTGAAATACAAGCCATCTGTTACCAGAAATGCTGCGGAGTACTGTTCTGAGACAATTACTTGTTCTGCTAAAGAAGCGGAAAAAGAGTATCTGAAGGATTCAAAGGTCAAATCCGCGAGCCCATCGTTGCCGTGTAGGCTGAATTAGGGCGAAGAATCTGGTCATCCCAAAGCACTCGAGGAATTCCTAAATAGGAAAGCCGCCTCGGTAGAACATGTCAAACATCTAGACACGGGTAATTAAATCAGGACATCTGGCCACAACCCCTTCTTGTACCGAGCAAGATTATGGGCACAAGATGCTTTGGGTTTTGCTATATCTTATTATTCTAGCCGCCTATTGTTATCCAATATGTCCTCCATGCCGTATTTCTATTCAACAAAGTTTGAGGTTCCTTCCAAAACATACTCCAGCTTGAGTTCATTAAAAGTTATTTTTTAAGTGGTGAAAAAATGGTAACAAGTGTAATATTTATCTTCAAATGATCTATTGTAAAGATAATTTTAAAAACTTTTATATTGTGAATCTAATTCTGATAGTAGATTTTAATTACTCATGAAATTTACTAAATCATAAGACTAAAAGCTATTTATTGATATGTGAAAGTAAAAGAAAATTCATTATCGAGAACACAAATCATTAACATGTAAAAAAAAACATCACATTCACCATGGAGAACACAAATCATTAACATGCAAGAAAAAACATCACATTCACGATGGAGAACACAAATCATTAACATGCAAGAAGAAACATTACACATACACAAAGATTTATCTCAGGGAAAACAACTGCTCAAAACCCCTTGCTATCATATTGCATTAATCAAAGAATTTGGTTGCACAACTTGCACTTGTATCTTCTATCATCTGCCCGATTGAACCTGACCAATAATTAGCCAAATTTCCAAGCCTCCAAGATCTTATTTCCGTTGTTCATTGAGGAATTAGCCCCTATGTTTTAGGAAAATTCCTCAATTCCTCAATTAGATTTAGCAATTTTTGAAGGTCCCTCCTTTGAGTGCATGCACCACCTAGACAGACTGGATTAGTTTACAATTGATAGTACTGCTCTTCAACTCCAATCTCATCTGGGTAAATCCAATTCTCTACATGGATCAGTTATTTTGAACTTAACTCAATTACCACTAAGTGCGATTGAAGTTATAGTGCACAGCTTGACTTTCAAGTATTTTCTACAAAAGTTTAACTAGTTTAACTCATAATAACTCTAACTCAACTGAAATAGATTTCTAGAAATTAAAATTGCAATTTTAATCTAGTTTGATCCAAACAAAGTCAAAACTAGATTTTCTTCCTGGATTTTCAACATATATTTTATTAAAATACCTAGACTTCAATTTGTATGAAAAATAAAAACACACAGACACATATATTACACGAAAACAAAGTTTAAAGATTAAAATCTTTTTTTAATTTACATGTGTTTCTTTTCTATATTTAGCTCTTTTATTTATTTTTATGGAATATTGCCTTTTTCTTGTAATACTTTATAAATTTATATCATTTGTGCGAATGGGTGGTGAGTCTGCCCTAAAATTTGATCATTTGTAAATCTCTACACAACATAAATATCCAGAAGAGTACATTCACAACAAATTAAAGATTGAAATATATATATATATATATATATATATATATATATATATATATATATATATATATATATATATATATATAATTAACTTTTATATTTTATTGAAAATTAAACTTCTACTATCACTATTTACCATTTTAGATCCATCTTAACTCCATATCTACCATGCTCCTAGTAGAATCAAATCTCTTTTCACTCTATCCAAAACTAAGTTGGATATAGGTTGGTTTAATTTCACCCTTTAAATAAGATTCATTCCACATGAATACCATGGATTCCAATACCATGGGTCATTTTAATTTCTATTATTATTTTATTTTTATTTTTATGGGGTTATTTTTATTTTTTATTTATTTATTTTATTTTATTTTTGACCAAATTAAAATGTTTACATTATATTACATTAATCTTTTTATTTAATTTTATTTTTATAATTTTAATTTATTTTTATTTTATGTAATTTGACTTAGTTAAAATTTAAAAATGTCAAACATTACATTACAACATTTATAGGATCCATTTTAACTTTCAATTCGGAGTTAAGGTAGATCTAGACTACTTTAATTAGTACTGTTTAAATATGTCACACTATAGATAAATATCATAGAAAAAAACCATAGATTAATAAGATTTGCAAGTTTTTTATTTTAGTTTTTTAATTTTAATTTAATTTTGTTTTATTTTAAATATTAAAATTGGAGAGAGCCTTTGAACTCAATAAATTTATATAATCTAATAATTATATGATATAAATAAAAAAATAACACACTCAAAAATAATAAATAAAAACAAATTTTTAAATTAAAAATACATTTTAATCTACACATATTCTTTTATATATTTATAGAGCCTCCAAAATTAACTCAATTGTTAACTAAAACACCTTACAAATAAAAGGTCACAAAGTAATTTTTAGTCTATGAAAAAATACTAAAAGTAAAGCGGAAAATAAGGCACTTTTCTTTAAACAGCCTGAACATAATAGCATAATACTAAATATACTCTATAGCCTACTACTAGATATACTCTATAAAGAGCCCGAGAACATAATAGCATAACACTAGATATACAAATAGAGACTTTTTGCACCATGTCAAAAGCCATCATATTATAGCCAGGTCGTGTGTCTTGAAACTCGAACATCTTCCACCTAAATACCATCTATGAATGGTTCAGTGTTCGTTGCCTTGACCTGTTGTGAGATCTGCCAAATGCACCACACGCGTCTTGGAAAGTTTCTCAACAATTACATATCTCTCTCACAATTACATTTCTCTCTCCGTATAGATGATGAAAAGTGATATGATCAAAATAATAATTTAATAAGACTTCTTCTAATATGGGTCTAAGAGTGTACACGTGACCAATAGAGTTTTTGGTGAATTAGGTGACTACCACACGTAGGATTGTTCATTTTTTTAAAGTGTGAAAGAATAATTTTTATTTAAATGTAGGATTGTTGGGAGGAGCTATCAAAATATACCGAAGGACATGATTTGTCAACTTGCTCTTCAAAAATAATGCACACCATGGAATTAACTTCATCATATATAACTATCACTTGGGTTGCAACATGATCGAGACACATAAAGTATCACATTAGAAATATTCTCTAACTTATTCCACCAATTCTGCCATGCTTCTTTATAAGATGCATTTTGAGATTTCCAACCCAGTGATAGACATAGCATAACAAAAATAAATGATCCATTAATTCCTCCCCTGCATAAATGACACTAGCTAGGCCTTGCAAAACTCCTCTTTAATATTTTGGTCAGTGGAAATTTTGTTCACACCATTAGAACAAACGAGCTTTTGCCGGACATTTAAGCTTCCCATCGAACTTCCACCACCAAGCAGAATTCTCGGATTCTTTATATCAATAATGAAGATATATCCTACCTTAAGAAGACATATCCTACCTTAAGAAGACATATCCTACCTTATTTCTAGAAAGCGGAGTGGAATCACAGTGATTCATCCTCCCTTTCTTGGTGTATGACATAGGAGAGGGCCTAGTATAATTACACTAGAGTTGGTGTCATTCTTCAAGTAAATTTAAAGCATAGGGACTCAACCATCCTTGAGCCTATATAGATGTGTTCTTGGGGTTAGCCACGTGATTTAAAGTTTTTCTATTTTGTGCATTTTTATTATTTTAAATTGACATGCATATTATATATATTTAATATTTATATTTTATTGAAATATTATATTTTTGTTATAATTTTTTATAAATATATAAAATTATATAAATTAAATATTTATAGCATAATAAAAAATAATAATAGATAAATAAATAGAAATGAAAATATTATTAAAAAAAACATACTTTTATGTAAATTAACAAAACAATTATAGTATTTTCTTATTTGTCTCTTTTGTTGACATTCAAAGCTTTTCAAAGTGGTATTGGTCTCTCCCTGATTTACATTCCATTAGTGTACACAACCTTCATTTTTTTTAAAGAAAAGAGGTTTTAGCTTTTAGGGTTTATTTTCTTTATTATTATTAAGGAACTCTTTGAATTTCTTGTGATTTAATTATGAAGATGAAATGAATTTCAAATGTTTTATAAATTTTTTGAATAGGCTTGTCTATTTCACAATGAGGCTTCTAAAATTTTGATTTAATTATCAATAATTATTAGATAGATGGTTGGAATTTAACCTCCATAGAATATTTTAAAATATCCTTAGTAGTATACATAAATTAAAAGCAAAGATTTATTTTTAAAGTAGTTATGCATTTTTTGCTTTTTTATTTAGATTCATTCATTAAAAAAAAGTACTATGAACAAGTGTTATATAAAATGAATTATAGTTTTTTGGACATATAATATTGATAAACCATGATATTAGCCCATAATATTGTAACAGAGTTTATATACAATTTAAAAATCTCCATAATTACAAATTCAGTAACATTTTTTTTAAATACATATATGTTAACATATATTAATTAATTATTTTTATTTTTATTTTAAATAAAATTATGATTTTTTTTAATGTTTATGTTTTTTTAACAACTTGAAATATATAATAATAAAATATATATTTATTGCTTATTAAAAATAGATGTTTTTAGACATTTACCAAACATTAATTTATATTAATACTAATTATCACAATTAATTTATATCAATGTTAATTATCACAATCCATTTCTCGTTAAACATAAAAGTTTTTATATCTTTCAAAAAGCCTCTTGCAAATCAATGTAAAAACTTTTACAAATAAATATCATTATTACTATGGTATTTATTAAATTATACATTATCTATCTATTAAGAAAAAAAGAAAAAGAAAAAGAAAAAAAAAAAAAAAAAAAATATATATATATATATATATATATATATATATATATATATATATATATATATATTCTAAAATGTAAATGTAATTAAAATTTATTGGAGATAGAAATTTAAGATATATAATATAAATATTTTAAGTATTTTGAAAAACATTGTGTGTGTGTGTGTGAATTTTAGATTGATTCTCCACAAGATCTACATTACACAAGGCAATATTAACTAGATCTTCGCTTGTATTTCATCTTCTAACTTTGTTGTTTTGATAAATGGGTTCCCGGCGGGGATTTTTAAAGCTTATTGAGGTCTCAGACAAGGTTGTGCCTTATCTCGTCTTATTTTCATCGTTGCTATGGATTGTATGAGTTGCTCAATCAGAGAGGCTAGAATCAGGGGTATTTTTTGGGGACTTAAGGTATGCAAAAAAGAAAGGGCGACCCATCTTATGGTTGTGGATGACCTTTTGTTCGAAGGTAGGAATAATAATGATAATTGGAAGCACATCCACTGGATAATACAATCTTTCAACAAGGCATCAGGATTATTTGTATGCAAAAAAAAATTGCTTCTGATCTTGGACAAGGTGGACGATCCTTGCAGCTATGAAATAGGGGTACTTTTAAGGATTCTAAGGGTTTCTCTTAAGGATGGGTTTCAGTATTTGGGCTTCCATATCAGGGTAAACAAGTATGGAGTGTGTTGTGTGAAATAACTGTCGAATTAATTCACAAATATTTATGTATCAACCCGGGCTCGTAAACACAAGTTGTACTGTGCTCTCAAGATTTAGCTCTTAGAGTTGAAGTTTGCACGATTCTTTATGCTGTTTAATTCAAGAATGGAGGCACACAAAAACATTTATAAACACACACCTTGAAAATGAATCAACTCATAGCAAATCATAGTTGGAAATCTTCATTCTATCTATCTAAATCTGGAATCAAAACCATTACTAATCAGCAATAATGACTCACAGCTTCAAGAGAAATCTTAAAAACCCTAATTCTGCTTTTCAAAGGTCACACTTTGAAAGGAATTTCTAATCTGAGTGAACTGATAAATGATCTCACACTTCACACAGCAAACTTGTAATTACAAATGATATCTCAAATTATTTTTGATAACAACACTCCATGCCAACTTCACTATACTAGGGTTAAGTGGAAAAGTGTAGCATCACACTGGTTTGGATATCAATTTCTCACACAGACTCTAATCATGATAGCCTTCAATCCTCCATACCTAACCGACCTATTTATGTATACATATGTCACTTAGTCTTGGCAATTTTAATTTCTACTTGGCAAACCAAATTACATCAGAGTGTGCAACTGTTCTCTGGGTATCAGTTTCGAATTACAATTTTCCAATTGCGCTTGGGTAAGATTACTTAGGCTTCTATTATGATAGAAATTCTGCAATAAGACAATGAATTTAATCAACACATGTCACAGCAAGGTGTAAAACAAAGACAAAGATGAATTTAACTCCTGGATTTCACAGTTGACATTATCATGGCAATGATTTGCAAGAGGGTTTCGATGTTCAACAAATGATTGCCTTTCGAATCAGGTTGCAAGAGTTAATTCTTCTGTTACTTGTGTGGATTGAAATTGCGAAACCTAACACATCATTCCAAGCTAATTAAAACTCTGTTTTCAAGGAATACACACTTTCATTAAGGGATCTCACTAATGCAACTGCAAAAAAAAGCAAACTGCATATACCAATTTAAACATGCTAAAGGAATGGAGAAAGCTCTCTGCTGGACTTCTTTTGTTTCTCTAGATCTTGGCCTTGTTCAAATGCTTAATGTTTTCAGCCCTCTAATTAGGGTACCCTGCACCCAAGTCAACCCTCAATTTGCGGCCTCAGAATTCAATCTCTGTGTTGATCCTTCATTTCTGGGTCCTATCTGTTACACTGTTCAAAAAGGTATCTTGACCCTCTATTCCGAGGTTTGCTCCAAGGTAATCCACCCTTAGATATGCACCTCAGTAGGGCTAGGCCCTCCCTGAACTACAAAAAATTCTCTCGGCCTTGTCACAGAGAATCTCACAGAACTTGTACAAAAATAAAAAAAAATAAAAAAATGCATAACAATACTAGCTTTGGATTGCTTGCTCTGTTTCTTGAGAAACACTCAATCTATGTTGATGCAGCCAATTGAAGATCAAAATGCAATTTATATGGAAGCAATTAGATTTGGGCTATAATTACAATGATATTTCCAATCAAATCCTAGAGCTACACAATTGCCCCCTATGGCAATGTAAACACAATGCTGAGACTGCTCTTCTACGATGCTAAGCATGCAATTTGGAAACTTAACACTACGACATCTGAATTAACCACTTCCTCAAGATCGACTTTTGAAAACAATTTCCCTCCGGCATTTAAATCAACTAATATCCATACACCACAGCAATGGAAGCACACTGAAACATAAATCGATTCCAAAGACAATAACTCTATAATTTAAATCATTGATATGTGGAAGTCCAGCAAATCTGCAATCCTACATTCAGATCCACGGATTCCTAGGGACTTCAGCAAACGTGACCTATGCTAAAAATCTATTTCCAAAATTTAATTAACTCTGCAATTTTAAATCCACGAATTCTTGAAACCCAACAAATGTAAACTCTGTTAAACGTAATTTGACTCTCACAATTTAATTGACTAGTGTAATATAAATCTTTGAGACTCCGACAAATTTAAATCCAACTAGAACAAATCGATTTTCACAAATCAATTCTGCAATTCAAATCTGAACTCTGGAAAATGTAAATCAAACTAGAACAAATTGATTTTTACAAATCAATTCTGCAATTCAAATCTGAACTCTGGAAAATGTAAATCAAACTAGAACAAATCGACTTTCACAAATCAATTCTGCAATTCAAATCTGAACTCTGGCAAATGTAAATCAAACCAACACAAAGCGATCTGTAAAAAAATAACTAACGCTGCAAATACGAATTCAACCACACAGTGACTAAGAATTACCTCTAGCTATTCTACCGAACTGAACCGATTGTGGTGGGCCCTTGCCACACCCGAGAAAATGCTGATTACAAACTAATTCACACCTACAACAATCTTCTCAGAAACTCAGCACACCTACGATAATCTTCGAGCAATCAAGAACACACTGGCATTTTAAATCGATTTCTGCTTCTAAACACCAGAGCACACATAAATGGACAGCTGAAGGATGCGTTATATTAACCTCTGTCATCAAAAGGTGAGTCTCTTCCTTTATAGGCATGCTTACATTGTAAATTTAGTAACAGTTCCATGACATAGAAATCGTTGGAGACCAGAGATCTGGAATCCACGAAATTAGCACTTCCTGATCTAAATCGTACTAACAATTTTGATTACAACTGATTGCAGCTATATATAAAAAAAACAAAATCTTCTTTGAATGAATCGAACTCCATTATGTTGTAGAATGGCCAGCTGACACTCCACCAGTTTTGACTATGCCAAAGTGCTAGAAGGACATTGAATTACTGAGCAGGGGCTTGAGCTGGAGATTCCCATGTTGGCACCTCCATTGTAGGTTGTCTGAAAATTACTCCAAGCTAATCAACACATTCTATAATATATCCATTGTTCTGCCCATAGTGATAAGTTGACAAACAACATATTACAAAAAAAATCCTAATACTAGCTATAGAATAGTGGAAACAACTCTACTTATACTACTTTTACCTTTAACTGTGGTTGATGAAGGTCTGACCATTTTAGGGACTTAGGAGAGGGACAAGAGGGTTTATAGGTGTCAAATTAGGCCAAAAAGGGGCTAAGGAGGTGATGAAAAATAGACAAAAAGCAGCCTCAACAGCTCCCCCACAGTTGAGCTAAGGCATTTCCTCATGCCTCCAAGTCATCATTGTCCAGTCAAACTTAGTTGCTTGGGCCAACTTCTCCAGACTCTTCCTGAATGAAGCTGAGCATTTGTGAACTGTGTAGCCAGTCTTCTAGCACTTGTCCTTCTCCCTGAATTAGAATTATATATATATATATATATATATATATATATATATATATATAGATATATATATATATATATATATATATATATATATATATATATATATATATATATATATATATATATTTATTTATTTATTGACAGGGACTAATATCTCTGGTAGAGGCCCAGTGCATTGTTGAGGATGACCTTCATCTGGCATGTGGACCATACCCTGCATTGGAAAAGGACCTTGCTATTATGGGCTTATAGAAGCAGGGGTAGGGGTAAAAGCATGTATATCTTAGGCAATATTATCTAGGAACTAAAACTGATGTAAAGATGAGGGAGATGAAGGAAATTGGGGAGAAGATGAAGGAGAGGGAGTAGCAAATACGGGGATGAGGTGCAAGGGAACGTGGTAAACAACATGTACTTGTAGTAATTATTTACACTACCTATAACTAGATTAAGAAGATTTAAGCACATACCTTGTCACTTAAATGATATTGGGAATGGACATAGCATCACGTTTTGTTAATACAGGAGTTGGTCTGCTATTTGAGTTGTAGCTTCTGCTGCCATGATGATCATGCTTAACAATAAAATTTACAATAAGTAATAATGTCCAGATCAATCATATTTTTAGACTTGGGCTGCAATTCCAGGGCTTTTACTGCCGTCAAAAATAGAACTCTGCACAGTTCACTTGTACCATAGATCATTTATGATCATGCTGTAGCTTCTGGACAGCAGATTTCCTAGTGAAGATTTTGGTCCGGCAATGAATGTCCAGGTACAAAGATGACAAATCGAGGGTAACTGAAGCATGGAACTAGTTATTGTGTAGGATAGAACATAGAACCTCCAATTTCTCTGACAAAGTGCCACCCAGTTTTGTGAGGTGGGGCTGGAACCTGTTCACCATCTCATGGATTCTATCCAGGCTGGAGATGATAACTGCCTGGGGCATTTCTATTTGGGGAGCTTGAAATGTGCTGAAAGAAGGCTCTTCGGGGGCTTCTTTTCCGTAGAAATTCTAGTGGGTCCGGAAAAGAATAATTCAATGCCCATTGGATTCCTAAGCTACCACCACCTTATTGTTTTATCGAGCCTAAGGTAGTTCTTGCTTGAGGCATTCATGTTTAGGGAGTCTGAGTTGCCCATAGAAGACTCCAGGGGGTTTCTTTTCCGTAGATATTTCCTTGCGCCCGGAAAAGAATAATTCTATGCCCAAGGAATCCCTAAACTTCCACTGGTCCATAAATTTTACGAGCTTGGATCAGTCGGTGCTTGAGAGCTTCATTTTTCGAGAGTCTGAAGACATCTAAAGAAGACTCCAACTGTTCCTTTTCCATAAGTAATCCGGCGGGCCTAGATAAAGGAATAAACCCACTCCTGCCAAATTTCTCCTTTATTCGACATGGACTGTGGGGAGAACCACCTGTAGATATGGAAATTGACAATCCACTGGTTAATCTATATAAATATATATATACATATATGTAAAAATAGATAATAAAAAATCAATCAACTGATCTAGCAAGAAGCTGGTCATTTCTATGAACCAGCTCTAGTCCTGGATCCTTTTGAATGTCCTACAAAAACAAATCATGTGAGAGCGGTTTATGATAAACTTTTAGCCGATGGCCATTCGCCACGAAGGAAGTCTGCTCATTATCAATGGTTTTAATACGTACTGACTCGTTATCAAAGACTTCAACTACTTCATAGGGTCCCAAATAGTGAGTAGAAAACTTACCCTTGAAGTGTTTGAACTTACTGTCGTACAACAGGGCCCAGTCGCTGGCACGGAAGACTTTCTTTTTGATGAATTTATCATGCCATCTGGCTCTTTGATCTTGTACCAGCAAGGTTTTGTAGTATGCATCCTGTCAGATCTCATCAAGCTCATTTAGTTGCATCAATCTCCACTCTTGGGCTTCAGTCAAATTCATTCCCAATTGGGCGACCGTCTTGAATGTCTTCACTTGGAATTCGATGGGAAAAAGTACCTGTTTCCCATAGACTAGCTCGTACGGGGTGTGTCCCGTCACATTTCTCCAGGTAATCCTGTAAGCCCATAAGGCTTCCAATAGCTTGTTTGCCCAGTCCTTATGGTGCAGTTGAACAGTTTTCGCGAGGATGGACTCCAAGACTTTATTTGTGGACTCTACTTGCCCATTAGCTTGAGGGTGGTAGGGGGTAGATCTACGATGCTTAATCTGATATTGTTCAATGAGTGCCTTGATCAATTTTGATGTAATTTTGTACCTTGGTCTGTGACAGTCTCGCGCAGTACACCGAATCTCGTGAAAATGTCTTCAAACAGAAACTCTACTACTGCCTTCTCCATGGCAGCGTACAATGCTTTCGCTTCCACCCACTTGGTGACGTAATCGGTGCATACCAAAATGTATTTCTTTTTCTTCGACATCGGAGAGATGGGCCCTACAAAATCCAATGCCCACTTCTCGAATGGTTCAATGGCTATTTGGGTTTGAAGAGGCATTTCGTCAGAGGAAATTTGCCTTCCCATCTGCTGGCAAGCATCACAGCTGGAGACAAATTTCTTGGCATATTTAAAGAGCGAGGGCCAATAATACCCTATACGGAGAACTTTGTATGCGGTTCGTTTGTCGGAAAAATTCCCCTCGCAAGGCTCGTCGTGGGAGGCTATCAATACATCGTACGTTTCATCTTCCCGCACACACCGCCTCATGATTAGGTCTAGTCCTGTGTAAAACAAGTCTCCCTCGATCCAGGAATAATTAGCACTGCGTTGTACAATGTTATGTTTTTCTTTGGCAGACATGCTCTGCGGTAATTTCCCTAATACCAAATAGTTTGAAACATCAACAAACCAGGGAGTGATGGCAGAAATGGTGAATAGTGCTTCGTCTGGGAATTCATCAGGTACCGGAGTTGCTGTGCTTCCCTGTCCAATATTCAAACGAGACAAAAAGTCAGCTGCTAGGTTATCCCTTCCAGGCCTATCGATGATATTTATATTAAATTCTTGCAAAAGCAACAACCATCTAGTTATTCTACCATTTGTAATTAGTTTATTCATTAAAAACCTAATGGCAGAATGATTAGTATGGAAAAAAGTCTCATAACCGGTAATGTAATGTCTAAACTTTCCAGTGGCATGCACAACTGCTAACAATTCTTTCTCAGTGACTGTATAATTTAATTCAGCAGGGGAAATATTTTTGCTAATAAAATAGATAACATAAGGATAACGATCTTCCCTTTGTCCCAAAACTGCTCCTAGCGCAGTGTCTGAAGCGTTGGTACATATGTGAAATGGCAGGGATGAGTTTGGTCCTCTCAACACCAGAGCGGTAGACAATCTGTCTTTTAGTATCTGAAAGGCCTGTTGACAGTTGACATTCCATACAAAGTCAGCATCTTTAGTTAATAACTTAAATAATGGTTTTGCAATATTAGTAAAATTCTCTATAAAACGACGATAATAACCTGCATGGCCCAGAAAACTTCTTACCTCTTTTTGCGAACTAGGAATGTCAAGAATATGTGAGATTACCTCAATTTTTTCCGGATCAACTTTAATTCCTTCTAATGACACATGATGACCCAGAAAGATTCCCTTTGTTTGCATCATTCTGCACTTGTCACTGCTAAGGGCCAGGTTTGCTTCTTGACAACGATTCAATACTTTTTCTAAATTGGCCAAGGCTTGACCGAAATCATCTCCATAGACTTTGAAGTCATCCATGTAGACTTCTACACAGTCATGGACCAAATCAGAGAAAATGGCGAGTACAACTCTTTGAAACGTTACAAATACCAAAAGGGAGGATTCTATATGCATAGGTGCCCCAAGGGCATGTAAATGTGGTCTTTTCTTGATCTTATTCAGCTATCTGGATTTGATTATATCCACTGTACCCATCTAGAAAAGAGAAGTATTTCTTACCTGAGAGTGTGTCAAGTACCTAGTCGATGAAGGGCAGAGGAAAGTAGTTGCGCAATGTGGCCTTGTTTAGTTCTCTGTAGTCAACGTAGATACGCCACTTGCCATTATTTTTTGGCACCACCACCAGAGGTGACACCCATCTACTGTCTAAAATAGGATAGATGAAGCCCGCAGCTAGGAGTTTCTGGAGCTCTTCCTTGAAAATCTCTTTCAATGCTAGGTTCATTCGTCTTTGTGGCTGTCGAACGGGTCTCATATCTTCGTTAGTGTAAATGTGATGGATGCAAGTGTCTGGATGGATGCCTCACATGTCAAGGTAATCCCAAGAGAATGCTCCAGATTACTTACGAATCATATCCATCAATTGTTGTTTTTGTTCCGTGGTCAATTCCGCACCGATGTGTAAGGTTCTTCCTTCAATGATTTCCACAGGCTCTATAGTGAGTTCACGTCTCTCCTCTATTGCAGCAAAAGATGCGAACACGGCTGGATGGCAGGCTTCCTGGAACTCATCACTGAAAACATGGTGGTAACCATTAAAAGAAATCGGATAATCAATACAATAACTGTGGGATAAAAACTGGTGCAAGATATGTTCATCGGACTGTTCCTGGAGACCTCTATACTATTCTAATGTAAGCAAAGGAAACATACAGTCTTGATCTCCGTAGGGGCTCTCGAGCCATAATGGTACTTCTGAAGCTGTCTAGGCAGGGGGGAAAATAGACAAGGCTTGGCTAGTGGAACCATTGGAAATGACCATTTCTCCATTTCTGCACCCTATGACGGCATCAGCAGTTGCCAACCAAGGGCGTCCCAGAACTACAGGATGTCCAGGTCTCAAGGTTTTTGGAGAAATGACGATAAAATCTATAGGGTATTTCCAGGAAGCTATAGTGACCACTACGTCTTCTAGGGTTCCTATTGGTTTGATAACTGATTTGTCTGCAATTTCCAAAATAATGGGGGTGGGTTTAAGCCCTGGAAACTGCAAAGATGTCATAGTCTCATATGTCATGGCATTTATTGCCACCCCTAAGTCTACAAGTGTATTTTGTAGAAGTACTCCATTTATTTCAATGGTGACAATGGGATTCCCAGGGTCCTGATACTTCGCAGGCAAGCCAGAAATCATGGTGGAAATTTGGCTCATGATTTTTACGCTCTGGTTCTTATGCCCTTTCCTACCTGGCTTCTTGATGTAGAGATCCTTGACAATTTTGGTGTAAATAGGGATGTCTCTGATAGCTTGCAAGAGTGGAATTTTAATGCATACATTTCTTAATTCATCTTCTAGGTTATATTCCAAAGGAGTCTCTTCCTTCTTTACAAGGAGTCTTTCTGGGTAGTGTGGTTCATTTTATTCTTCTTCTTGAATTTGTTTTTGTTTTTCATTTTTCATATGGTTTTCGGATGATATGGATGGGACCTCCTCCTCTATGACAACAGCTTATTTCCCGTTATTAATTTTTTTTCCCTGATCGTAACTGAATTTCGTTCATGGGGATGGTAGTGATGATGTATGTAGGGAAGGGCTGGATTTTTATGTTCTGTGCAGGTTGAGGTGGTCTATTGTGGTTTGGGTTAGGTACGGGTTGCACAGGAAATAATGTAGGGCAAGGTGAGTTTGTAGGTTCCTGCGAAGATGATGATGGGTCAGATGGTGCAGGTAAAAGTTAATGCAAGGGAGGGGATGACAGCAATGGTTGTTGATATGTGTGAGGGTTATACCCTGGCTGATAGGATTTCATGGTTGGGTTGTACCCTTGATAGGTGTGAGGATTATACCCTTGTTGATATGTCGGGGTGCTTGGCATATTCGGGTAGGATGCATAGAACTGGCTCTGTGGATGATAGGGGTTGGTATAAGGGTTTTTCCTCTAGTTCTGGTTCCATGGGGTGTTTTGGGTTTGAGGAGAAGCCCAAGGAGGATATGCTGGCTGGAAGTTCCAAGGTTGTGTTTGACTATATCCTTGGGGACTAGGTTCTGGGAACATGTTCTGATTGGGGCCTCTCCAAAAGGGCTTTTTACTTGCTTGCGATGGATCATTTGTTTCAGCATTCCCTTTATAGATGGCCTGTAGACCAGGAAGAGAAGGGCATTTACTGGTAGCATGTTCTAAGGCAAAAATTCCAGAAACCTCAATACTGTTGATGGGACACTCTCTTTCCATATGCTTTTGCCTACATCTGGGACAAAATATTGCCATAACAACCCTTTCGTCTTCTTTTTTCTTCTTATGTTTCATTGTGTCGAGCTGGTTGCCAATGATGTTTAAGATGTCAGTTTTGAATTCTTCCAGCAGGTTCCCTAGTTCGACCCTAGTGACAGCAGTAGAAGCAGGTTTCTGGTGTCTAGGTGCAGTGTCTCAGAGACTATCATGCAGCTTCCTACCTACTTTAGCCTGGCTTCTAGAATAGGCTCGAAAAATTTCGGCTATTTCAGCAAAATAATTTTTGTAAATATCCCCACCACTTAAGAGATTTAGAGTCTCGATGCATTTGTCTCTTAATCCCTTTAGAAAGAATGTTTTGATTTTTTTTTCCTCTAGATGGGCTCCTCGGGATTTGTGAAAATGATACAGGAAGCGCTCAAGATATTCTTCTAGGCTCTCGTCATCTAGTTGTTGCATTCTCAGAATATCATTTAGGTCCCTAGTTTTGCAAAAATCCTGGTATTTCTTAAGGAATATAGATTTTATGTCATCCCAAGTGTATATGGTGTTTTCCCCTAAGCTCATAAACCATCGAAGTGCGGCATCCTTCAGGGTGGCTGGAAACAGTTTCATTTTGTGTGCATCATCGTAGTAATTATAGCTTCTACACAAAATATCAAATTCGAAAAGAAAAGCATCAAGATCCTTGGAGGACTTACCATAAAAGAGCGGCAGGGAGGTCATTGGAATGCTCTTCATTGTGATATTCCTGGTGATGTCGAGGATAGGAAACCCGAAGGTAGTTTCTTCGTCCTCTTCGTCTGGCCCCCCTCGTGGTCCATCAGTGTTTTCTCCCCTTCGACCATTCCTGTTTCCTCCAAAGAAAGTGGGTCCTTCCTCTTCTTCATGATTCCCCTCGTTGTTTTTGTTCTCACCTTCATTGTTTGCCATATTGGCGCTGATGTTGGTGGAGAGAGAGCCAATGGACAACCTTATTTCTTCTTGGTTTGCAAGTTCCCCTTCCAAAATATCCTTCCCACTGGTACTCCCTTTTTCGTTTTTAGTACCTGTGTAACGATCAGCGAGGTTAGTTAATGGAGTTTTTACCGGACCAAAATTTTCAGGAAATTGAGAACTGGAAATAAATCTACCTTTATTATCCCTAGGTCTACTTCTACGCATAAGGAAATAAGAATAAAGTTGAGAACAAGCAGTAATCGGTCAGAATTTGGAGCAACCCCACAAAATTGGATGCGTGGCTCTTCACTCACATCTTACCGTACTCTCTCCGCCCTCTGACAGTCCTGCAAGATCTCTGAAACTTCAAACAATAATGATTACCTGAATCTTGAAATTACAGCTTCCCTGACAACGACGCCAAAATGTTGTGTGAAATAACTGTCGAATTAATTCACCAATATTTATGTATCAACCCGAGCTCGTAAAAATGAGTTGTACTGTGCTCTCAAGATTTAACTCTTAGAGTCAAAGTTTTCATGATTCTTTATGCTGTTTAATTCAAGAATGGAGGCACACAAAAACATCGATAAACACACACCTTGAAAATGAATCAACTCATAGCAAATCCTAGTTGGAAATATTCGTTCTATCTATCTAAATCTGGAATCAAAACCATTACTAATCAGCAATAATGACTCACTGCTTCAAGAGAAATCTTAAAAACCCTAATTCTGCTTTTCAGAGGTCACACTTTGAAAGGAATTTCTAATATGAGTGAACTGATAAATGATCTCACACTTCACGCAGCAAACTTATAATTACAAATGATATCTCAAATTATTTCTAGTAACAACACTCCATATCAACTTCACTATACTAGGGTTAAGTGGAAAAGTGAAGCATCACACTGGTTTGGATATCAATTTCTCACACAGACTCTAGTCATGACAGCCTTCAATCCTCCATACCTAACCGACCTATTTATGTATAAATATGTCACTTACTCTTGGTAATTTTAATTTCTACTTGGCAAACCAAATTACATCAGACTCAAGCTATCGGAGTGTGCAACTGTTCTCTGGGTATTAGTTTCGAATTACAATTTTCCAATTGTGCTTGGGTAAGATTACTTAGGCTTCTATTATGATAGACATTCTGCAATAAGACAATGAATTTAATCAACACATGTCACAGCAAGGTGTAAAACAGAGACAAAGATGAATTTAACTCTTGGATTTCACAGTTGACATTATCATGGTAATGATTTGCAAGAAGGTTTCAATGTTCAACAAATGATTGCCTTTCGAATCAGGTTGCAAGAGTTAATTCTTTCGTTACTTGTGTGGATTGAAATTGTGAAACCTAACACACCAATACAAACATCAGTCCAAGCTAATTAAAACTCTGTTTTCAAGGAATACACACTTTCATTAAGGGATCTCACTAATGCAACTGCAAAAAAAAACAAACTGCAAATACCAATTTAAACATGCTAAAGGAATGGAGAAAGCTCTATGCTCAACTTCTTCTGTTCCTATAGATCTTGGCCTTGTTCAAATGCTTGAAGTTTTCAGCCCTCTGATTAGGGTACCCTGCACCCAAGTCAACCCTCAATTTGTGGCCTTAGAATTCAATCTCTGTGTTGATCCTTCATTTCTGGGTCCTATCTGTTACACTGTTCAAAAAGGTATCTTGACCCTCTATTCCCAGGTTTGCTCCAAGGTAATCCACCCTTAGATATGAACCTCAACAGGGCTAGGCCCTCCCTGAACTACACAAAATTCTCTCAGCCTTGTCACAGAGAATCTCACAAAACTTGTACAAAAAGAAAAAAAAGGAAAAAATGCATAACAGTACTAGCTTTGGATTGCTTGCTCTGTTTCTTGAGCAACGCTCAATCTATGTTGATGTAGCCAATTGAAGATCAGAATTCAATTTATATGGAAGCAATTAGATTTGGGTTATAATTACAATGATATTGCCAATCAAATCCTGGAGCTACGCAATTTCCCCCTATGGCAACGTAAACCCAATGCTGAGACTGATCTTCTACGATGCTAAGCATGCAATTTGGAAACTTAACACTACGACATCTGAATTAACCACTTCCTCAAGGTCGACTTTTGAAAACAATTTCCCTCTGGCATTTAAATCAACTGATATCCATACACCACAGCAATGGAAGCACACTGAAACATAAATCGATTCCAAAGACAATAACTCTGTAATTTAAATCATTGATATGTGGAAGTCCAACAACATGGACCAAGCCAAAACCAAATCGTTCTTCAAAATAAATTCTGCAATCCTACATTCAGATCCACAGATTCCTGGGGACTTCAACAAACGTGACCTATGCTAAAAATCGATTTCCACAATTTAATTAACTCTGCAATTTTAAATCCATGAATTCTTGAAACCCAACAAATGTAAACTCTGTTAAACGTAAATAGACTCTCACAATTTAATTGACTGGTGTAATCTAAATGTTTGAGACTCCGAAAAATGTAAATCCAACTAGAACAAATCGATTTTCACAAATAAATTCTGCAATTCAAATCTGAACTCTGGAAAATGTAAATCAAACTAGAACAAATCGATTTTCACAAATAAATTCTGCAATTCAAATCTGAACTCTGGCAAATGTAAATCAAACTAGAACAAATCAATTCTGCAATTCAAATCTAAACTCTGGAAAATGTAAATCAAACCAACACAAATTGATCTGTAAAAAAATAACAAACGCTACAAATACGAATTCAACCACACAGTGACTAAGAATTACCTCTAGCTATTCTACCGAACTGAACTGGCTGTGGTGGGCCCTCGCCACACCCAGGAAAACGTTGATTACAAACTAATTCACACCTATAGCAATCTTCTCAGAAACTCAACACACCTAAAATAATCTTCGAGCAATCAAGAACACACTGGCATTTTAAATCGATTTTTGCTTCTAAACATCAGAGCACACATAAATGGATAGCTGAAGGATGTGTTATATTAACCTCTGTCATCAAAAGGCGAGTCTCTGCCTTTATAGGCATGCTTACATCGTAAATTTAGTAATAGTTCCATGACATATCAAGTGTTGGAGACCAGAGATCTGGAATCCATGAAATTGGCACTCCCTGATCTAAATCATACTAACAGTTTTGATTACAACTAATTGCAGCTATATATAAAAAAAACAAAATCTTCTTTGAATGAATTGAACTCCACTATGCTGTAGAATGGCCAGCTGGCCCTCCACTAGTTTTGACTATGCCAAAGTGCTAGAAGGACGTTGAATTGCTAAGCAGGGGCTTGAGCTGGAGCTTCCCATGTTGGCACCTCCATTGTAGGCTGTCTAAAAATTCCTCCAAGCTAATCAACACATTCTGCAATATATCCATTGTTTTGCCCATAGTGATAAGTTGACAAATAACATATTACAAAAAAATGCCTAATACTAGCTATAGAATAGTGGAAACAACTCTACTTATACTGCTTTTACCTTTAATTGTCGTTGATGAAGGTCTGGACATTTTAGGGACTTAGGAGAGGGACAAGAGGGTTTATAAGTGTCAAATTAGGCCAAAAAGGGGCTAAGGAGGTGATGAAAAATAGACAAAAAGAAGCCTCAACAGAGTGCAAGATTGGGATTTGCTATTGGAAAGATATGACAGGAAATTGGCTAGATGGGCGAATAAAAGGTTGTCTTTGGGGGCAGACACACTTTAGTCCACTGAGTCCTTTAGAGTGTAGCATTTTAATGGATGCACCTTTTCCTAATCCCAATGGAAGTGTGTCACGAGATCGATGCTCTTATGGCGCAGTTTATTTGGTCGGGATCAACACTAAAAGGGAAGATTCATTTGGCTCGCTCACATGTGATTGCTAGGATGACTGGTTCAGGAGGTTGGGGTATTATGTTTACCCACACCTTTAACTATGCTATGATTACCAAAAGTTTATGGAGGGAAACTAATGTGGATGGAATTTGGGTTAGCATTATCCGAGATAAATATATGAAGGGTCTTTCTATCTCAACCTGGATGAGAAGGGGCATTACCAAGCCTGGTAATGCTTCCCTTGTTTAGAGAAGTATGTTGAAGAATAGCCATTGGATGTTGGGATCCATGAAATGGAAAATTGGGGACAGGAATAGTATTAGGTCCCTATATTACTAGTATAGTCCCTTATTGTTGTTAGTGTAACCCCCTTATTGTTATTATTGTACCCTTGTAACCCCCATATTGTTATAATTGTGCCCTTAAATTATTATTTTTAGGTCGGCTAGGATTACATTGTGGCCCCACTAGGATTACATTGTGGCCCCATGGACTCCTGTATATAGAAAGGAGGTTTTGTAATTTGAATCATCCAAGAATTGTTCATTCATGTAATGTATTGGAGGTTGCTCCCTCGAAGTGGCTTATTCATAAGGCGTTGATATCTCTTTTCTTCTCTTTCTGGAGCTGGTTTCACAACATTTGGTATCAGAGATTTGAGATTCTAGGGTTTCGCTGCTCCAAACAGGTCATCGTGGCATTTTCTCTATAACATTTTTTCTACGAAGGTTCAGAATCTGAAATTTTTATAGTGCGAAGCCAAAATCCTGAGGAACATTTTCGCAAAATTTCAGAGCTGGATCGGAATATTTTTGGAGATATGATCTGTGTAAGTTAGGTCATTTTGCAAGCTCCTGAATTTAACCTAAACAGGTCATCGTGGTATTTTCGTAATAATTTTTTTCTACGAAGGTTCAGAAGCTAAAACTTTTAGAGTGCGAAGCTACAATCCTCAGGAACATCGTCGCAAAATTTCAGATATTGGTTCGCAATATTTTCGGAGATATGATTTGTGGAAGTTAGGGCATTTTGAGGCTTCTGAATTTCGTCTTAAAGAGGTGATCATGGGAAAATCTTCATAGCTCTCTCTCTGAGCATCAGATTGGAATACTGTAAAAATTGGCTGCAAGTACACGGACTGTAGTTTGCGTTCTATCAATGTCAGATCCAAAGGATGAAACAATGACACGTGGCAAGTCGTACAAGTTCGCTCTACTGAACTAGTCCAAAATTGGGTCATTGTGGGAGACTAGACATAAATTTTCCTTGAAGAATCCAAATCAGATCAGACCTATGGCATTTGAAAGAAGCTTCATAGGGCTACTACAAGGCTAAATTTCAGATATTGAGGATCCGCAATTATAGATATAATTTAATCTCAATATCGAGCTCCTCAAAAGAAAGTAAAAGGTGTGCATTTTTTTTCCAAATTGCATAAGTCTTGTTTGAAGAATCAAGTTGAATTGATTCCAAGGGCATATTGTAGAATAGATGGATTCTAAAATGGCCCCTAAAAAGAATTCAACACCCAATAAGCCTTAGAAAGTTCTACTATGACTCATGAAGACGAAGAATGGAAACATGACATATCAAAATTACAAGAGAAAGTGCAACAAATTTCGCTCTCACAATGGGCAACAAAAAATGACATGGAAGTTTTGAAGAAAGGCGTGGAAACTAAGATAAATGGCTTGAAGAAAGGCGTGGAATTTAAGATGGATGGTTTGAAGAATGGCATGGAATCTAAGATAGATGGCATGGAAGCTGGCATAGAATCTAAGATGGATGGCATGGAATCTAAGATAGGTGGCATGGAAGCTAAGATCGATGAGAAAATGGAAAACATGAAGAATGATCTAAAAGCAGACATGGAAGGTTTGACAAAGTTGATACAAGAAATGTTTCCTAATGGTGAAAAGATATTAGAGGAAACTCATGATGAGAACAAAATAAATGTTAATCGTGATTTCATAAAATCTAATGTTGGCGGGAAGAACCACCATATTCCAAAAATGGATATGAGGAAGTTTGATGGAAAGGATCCTGTAACATGGATACCACAGATGGAGCAATATTTTGATCTCCATAATGTGCAAAACACACAAAAGGTACGCATTGCAACTTTACATTTAGAACAAAATACATTTGTATGGTATCGATGGCTTTGCTCCCATAAAAAATTGTCACTTGGTCAATTTTTACGGAGGAAATGATAGCACATTATGAGGATACAAAGAGCAACACCTTCTTTAGCCAATTGATAAATCTAAAAAAAAAGGGTTTAATGGGGGAGCACATTGAGGACTTCCAAAAATTGAATATAAGGGTAACTGATATTCCAAAGGAACACAGGATTGATCTCCTCATAGGTACTTTAAAGGATAACATCCAACATGAAGTTCGCGTTTTGGAACCTGATTCATTGGAGAAGGCATTCAGATTGGAAAGAAAAATTGAATGTAAAATTATGGTGACAAGGAAGCCTACCACTCACTTCTATAAAGAGGGAAGTGTTTCTACTCCTAGATTTCCACAACCTACAAGGTTGACACCACGACAATTGGAAGAAAAAAGAGCAAAAGGGCTTTGCTACAGTTGTGATAGAAAATACACTAAAGGTCATAAGTGTGCTGAGAAGAAATTATTTTACATAGATTGTGAAGAGGAAGAAGAAAATGAACAAGAAGAGGATATACACCTGGAACCAGCCCTAGAAGAGGAAGAAATGAATTTGACCATATCGTGTAATGCGCTGGCAGGAATTACCACTCCTCAAGCTCTCAAGATACAAGGACAAATCAAGAAGAAAAAGGTAATAGTGTTGATTGATTCAGGTAGCACCCATAATTTTATTCATTGTAAGGTAGCCAAGGAATTAAATTGTTTCCTATACCCAGCACCAGAATGTCAAGTGATGGTTGCAAATGGAGGAACTATAATTGCTCTGGAAAATGCCATAATATCAAGCTAACCATGGGGGAATATGTATTGACTAGTCCAATGCTTTCCATTCCTATGGGAGGTGCTGATGTTGTACTAGGAGTAGAATGGTTACAATCTTTGGGGACGGTAGCTTTTAATTTCAAGAACTTTTCTTGAAATTTTTTTCAGAAGGAAAGGAAGTCGAATTACGGGGTATTGAAGGGAAGCCAGGAAGGATAATAAGCTCTAATGTCTTGACAAAGCTTCTAAAGAAAGAACAACGAGGCGTAATTGCACAATTATGCTCTCTAGAAGTTCCGACATCAAAATCATCTATTTCTGCAGATCTCCAACAAGTCTTCGACAATCATTCCAAGGTGTTTGAAACTCCCAAAGGACTCCCACCTATTCGTGATCATGATCATGCTATTCATTTGATTCCAGGAAGTGTTCCTCCAAACATCAGGCCTTATAGATATGCTTATGTCCAAAAGAGCGAAATTGAACGTATGATTGCAGAAATGTTAGAGGCGGGTATAATTCAACCTAGTCAAAGTTCTTTCTCTGCTCCTGTAGTATTGGTACACAAGAAGGATGGATCATGGCACATGTGTCTGGATTATAGGGAGCTCAATAAGCTCACCATTAAAGATAAATTTCCCATTTTTGTGATTGATGAATTATTGGATGAATTACATGGAGCAATTTATTTTACCAAGTTGGATCTTCGTTCAGGATATCATCAAATTAGAATGAAGACTGAAGATATTCCAAAAACAGCATTTCGAACTCATGAGGGTCATTATGAATTTTTGGTCATGCCTTTTTGGCCTTACCAATGCACCTTCTACATTTCAAGGGTTGATGAATTCCATTTTCAAACCCTTCCTTAGAAAATTTGTGCTAGTATTTTTTGATGATATACTAATCTACAGCCGGTCTTGGAAGGATCATGTTGAACATGTTGACAGGGTGCTCAAACTATTGCGGGAGAAAAAATTATATGCAAAAACATCCAAATGTTTCTTTGGAGTACAAGAGGTGGAATATCTGGGTCATATTGTATCTCACGAGGGTGTTAAAGTAGACCCTAACAAAATCAAAGCCATTAAGGAATGGAAAGTCCCCACAACCATAAAGAAGTTGCGAGGATTTCTCGGGTTAACAGGGTATTATCGCAAGTTTGTTAAGAATTATGGGAGAATAGCAGCACCTCTAACAACATTATTGAAGAAAGATGCACTTTCATGGACTCCTGAAGCAACTAAGGCCTTTGAACATCTTAAAGAGGCAATGTGCCTAGCACCGGTCTTAGCTACGCCAGACTTCACAAAAGCCTTTATTGTGGAATGTGATGCCTCAGGAAATGGAATTGGTGCAGTTTTAATGCAGGAAGGAAGACCCATTGCTTTTGAAAGTCGTCCGATCAAAGGAAAGTATTTACAGAAACCTATTTATGAGAAGGAAATGTTAGCAATACTACATGCACTAAAGAAATGGCGAACTTACCTAATGGGAAGACACTTCAAGGTAAAAATTGATCATGATAGTATTAAACACTTTTTGGAACAAAGACTACCATCAGAAGAGCGGCAAAAATGGGTCACAAAGATGTTGGGTTATGACTTTGAAATAATCTACAAAAAAAGGAAAGCTTAATGTTGTTGCGGATGCACTCTCAAGAAAGAATGAAGAGGTGGAAGCATTGCTTTGTGCCATTTCTATTATCCAACCAGATTGGATAACTGAAGCAAGAGATGAATGGAAGAAGGACAAAGATGTATGGACACTCATTCAAAAGTTGTAGTAAGATCCTAGTACATCTGATACATTTAGTTGGAAAAATGATTCCTTATGGTACAAAGATCGCTTATATCTTTGTAAGAATTCCCAACTAAAACAAAAGATTCTTTTGGAATTGCACACTTCTCCTTTAGGAGGACACTCAGGATTTTTAAAAACTTACCACAGGGTGAAGAAAGAATTTTTTTGGGACGGCCTTAAATCTGATATTCAAAATTTTGTGGCGGAATGTTTGGTTTGCCAGCAGAATAAAGTGGAAACAATTAAGACCCCGGGACTTCTACAACCTTTATCCATTCCAAGTCAACGTTGGGAGGATATTTCAATGGATTTTATCACAGGTTTACCTAAGTCTGAAGGAAATAGTGTCATCATGGTGGTAGTTGATAGACTTACCAAGTATGCACACTTTTGTGCATTATCTCATCCATTTAAAGCAAGTACAGTTGCTACTACATTTATGGACACAATTCAAAAGCTACATGGAAACCTAAGGGTTATTGTGAGCGACAGAGATCCCATTTTTACTGGAAATTTTTGGACGGAGTTATTTTCTTGTTTGGGTACTCAATTAGCTCATAGCTCATCTTATCATCCTCAATCTGATGGTCAAACAGAGATAGTAAATAAATTTTTGGAAGGATATCTTCGTTGTTTTGTATCTGATAAACAAACACAATGGGTCAAGTGGTTACCTCTTGCTGAATGGTGGTATAACACTTCCTTCCATACTGCAGCAAAAATGACCCCATTTATGGCACTTTATGGATATCATCCACCATCCATCCCATCATCTTTAAGGGAAAATTCGAAGGTTCAAGCAGTGGAAGATCACATCGAGCATCAGCAAGAAGTTCTCCAACTCTTAAAGGATAACCTTAATTTTGCACAAAATCGAATGAAACAACAGGCAGATCAACATCGCAGTGAGAGAAGTTTTGATGTAGGAGATTGGGTATTTTTACGGCTACAACCATACAAACAAATGTCCCTCAAGCAAGCTAAGAAGGATAATAGATTATCACCAAAGTACTATGGTCCTTACAAGGTGTTGCAAAAGATTGGTACTATGGCATACAAATTGGAGCTTCCTGCTTCTTCGTGAGTACATCCAGTTTTCCATGTTTCATGCTTAAAGAAGGTTATAGGTGAAAATCTTCCGGTTCAAACAATATTGCCAGAACTTGATGAGGAAGGAAAAATCATATTGGAACCTGAAGCAGTCATGGAAACAAGAACTCGACAACTACGGAATCGATCAATTTCAGAGTATCTCATCAAGTGGAAGAACTTACCCACTGAAGATTCTACATGGGAGGATGAGAATTTTATACGAAAGCACCCAGAGCTACTCAAGCGTTGAGGACAACACTTTTTTTGAAGGAGAGGGGCATGTTAGGTCCCTATATTACTAGTATAGTCCCTTATTGTTGTTAGTGTAACCCCCTTATTGTTATTATTGTACCCTTGTAAACCCCATATTGTTATTATTGTGCCCTTAAATTATTATTGTTAGGTCGGCTAGGATTACATTGTGGCCCCACTAGGATTACATTGTGGCCCCATGGACTCCTATATATAGAAAGGAGGTTTTGTAATTTGAATCATCCAAGAAATTTTCATTCATGTAATGTATTGGAGGTTGCCCCTTCGAAGTGGCTTATTTCTAAGGCGTTGATATCTCTTTTCTTCTCTTTTTAGAGCTAGTTTCACAACAAACAGGGGTAGGATCGTCATAGATGTGGTGAAAGAGTTTCTGGGTAACCATTCCCTATCGATGGAGCTTATTACCTTCCTTAAGATGCGAGGTATTTCTAAATTTCTCCATATTGTCTCTCCTCTTCCCTATTTCTCTCTTTGCCCCTCATGGAAGCGGGCCTCTAAACGGGGACTAAGTAATGGTTTGGGAATTGAATGGGAGGTTTATATTTGTAATATTTATAATGCTGGGGTTTGCATTGGTGAAGGAGATGATGAATTACAGTGGGAGAGAAGATTGAATCAAGGGATGGGTTCAATTAAAGATATCTATTTGAAACTTCCCCTGTCGACTTCCAATCTGACTCACAATGAATGGTTTAATTTTGTTTGGAAGTGGGAGACACCTCGTAAGATTCTTTGTTTTTATTGGCTTGCGACTAAAAATAAAATATTGACGTAGAAGACTCTATAAGGTAAAGGTTATCAGGGGTCCAATATTTGTTCAATGTGCTCCAAACAGGAAGAGGAGAATGCACATCTCTTGATCAGCTGCTCATTTGCTCAAGAGGTATGGAAAAAAGTGTTGCTTCTACTGAATGTGGCTTGTCCTATCATGAGTGGCCCACTATCTCTTTTTATTTGCAATTGGATTAAATCCCATAAGGAGCATCATGCACTTCCTTTCTATGTCATTTGGGTGATCTGATGCAGCTAGAATGCCTGGTTGTTTGAATCAATTGTTCCATCGGTGTGGGTGGCGACTAAGAAGGCCATCTCTTACTTCTCAGAGATTGAACCAATGAAGAAAATTCCCAAAGAAAGGAAGTTCCTATAGAGGGACATAAAGCATCAGTGCCCCAGAGGCTCCTTTGATAGAGCAAGCCAAAACAAGAAATGTGGATGTTGAGTGGTTATTACTATGGCGCCTTGGCATTATTACCACTTCTGGTGGCAGGGTGGATGGGGGACGAATAACAAAGCTGAGGTGATTGCCATATCGGGTGCATTATCCTTTGCCAAATGGCTTGACTTGGATTCTATATCCATCAATGGTGACACAAAGAGCATTATAGACTAGGTTAAGCACCATACACAGTTTTGCCCCCCCATTCTCTCTAATTGGATGGCTCGAATTAGGGTTTTGGTTGCCTCTTTTTGGTCTATCAACTTCAACCATATCTACAGGGAACAAAAGCAGTTGGTTGATCTTCTGACTAAGAGAGGTATTAGGGTTAGGCCTCGCAAGTATGTTTTTGTTGTTTAGACTCTTGAATGTTGAGAGTATTGATTCTGTTTCAGACTCTTTTTTTTTATTTTCATGTTTCCTTTTTGCATTGGTACGAATGATCAATATTTGTGATTAAAATGTTGAGAGTATTGATTTTGTTTAAGACTCCTCTTTTTATTTTCATGTTTCCTTTTTGCATTGGTACCAATGATCAATATTTATGATTAAAAGCGATATCTATTATAATCAGTAATTTGAACATGCATATCCTAATCCTAATGGATATAAAACATTACCACCACATTTTTATAAAGAAGCTGCCATCTTATTTTTTAGTGAACATGCATACCCTGATGGATGAGAGAGAACATTACCACCACCTTTTTGTGAAGAAGCTTCCATCTTTTTTTAAGAAAAGAAATAGACTTACCATGTAAGAGAAACCAAAAAGGAAAAAAGGAAAAATATATATGAACATAAATTTCACTCTTAATTTTCCCTTCTTTTACTCGCTCAAAAGATGCCCTTTGACTCTCGTATTCAATGTTTGCTGACGCCAGGATTTCGTCACGACTAATATATTACGTTGTATCTAATACATTATATGTGTGAACATAAATCTCACTCTTAGTTTTCCTTTACTTGTTCAAGAGATGCCGCTGACTGTCGTATTAAATTTTTGTGGATTCCACGTTTGGTCACGAGTAATATATTTTTCCGTGAGCCACAATTTTGTCACAACTACTCAGATACTTTGTGGAGGCTACGATCTTGTCACTCCGACTCGTATATAGAAACAATCATCATAAGCTATGGTTTGTCCGCTGAGTCGTCGCGTGTGACAGCACGAAACAGCTTTAATGGCGTTTCTGCCTGGTGAATACTGTTCACGAATTCTCCTGAAACGGGTAGAAAGTCAATTTGCAACCCTCTTCTTCACTACGTTTGTTTGTTACTAGAGATCCGTAATTGAAGGTCATCGCTTCCATTAACGTTACATTCACCGATTCCCGATTCCCTTATTCTCGAATAAAGATCTGGGTGTCGTTTTCACCGGCTAAAGAACATGATGAGATGCCGAATTCAGTTATCTGTTGTGGCATTCATACTGGTATCTCTGCTTCTTTTGTTTCTCAATCAATGGGTCAGTATTTATGTATATTCCTGCTTTCAATCTTTTTTTGGGTTCGTTTCGTGGATTGATTTAGATACGATTTGTGGTTTGATTTAGAGGATATTATTTATGTTCGTGATTGTGAAATTGACTTTAGTCACAAATTTGAATTATTGATATCATTGGGCTCCCATGTATACAGACAGGAGAGTTATGGGAGGAGAAGGCGATTGCAGCCAGCAATTTGTTTCAGCCGCCGGAGAGGCCGAACGAGATAACGAACGCCACCATCAGTCAGCCGCCGGCGAGGCCGAACGATATAACGAAGGCCACCATCAGTCAGCCGCCGGCGAGTCCGAACGAGATAACGAACGCCACCATCAGTCAGCCGCAGGCGAGTCCGAACGAGATAACGAACGTCACCATCAGTCAGCCGCCGGCAAGTCCGAACGAGATAACGAACGCCACCATCAGTCAGCCACCGGCGAGTCCGAACGAGATTACGAACGCCACCATCAGTCAGCCGCCGGCGAGTCCGAACCAGATAACGAACGCCACCATCAGTCAGCCGCCGGCGAATCAGAACGAGATAACGAACGTCACCATCAGTCAGCCGCCGGCGAGTCCGAAAGAGGTAATGAACTCCACCGTCAATCAGACTAAAACAGAGACCAAGAGAGCTATAAGGTGTTCATCGGCCACTATGTGTTCCCCACAGTCAAAGTTACAGTCTCCTGTTCCTGGAACCGAGGCGGCGTCCTGCCCATCTTATTTCAACTGGATTCATAACGACCTGAAGCCTTGGCGAAGCTCTGGAATTACAGTTGACATTGTTCAGGCTGCCAGGGCGTCGGCAACGTTTAGGCTGATTATTCGTCGGGGGAGACTTTATATCGAATTTTATCGGCCATCTTTCCAGACGAGAGGTTTGTACACCATATGGGGGTTTGCTCAGTTACTGAAATTCTACCCCGGAAGGGTTCCTGACGTTGACTTGATGTTTAATACGAACGATACTCCTCTGATACGTCGCGTTCAGCCAGAGAATCAAACGTCTACGTCTACGGCTACGGCTCCTCCTCCTCCTCTATTTCGTTACTGCAGTAGCGAGGATACATACGATATTGCATTTCCTGATTGGTCCTTCTGGGGATGGTAAGTTCTCATTTCGAATTCCTGGAAATTGGGAGATTCAGTTTTTGTCCATTCGTATTTAGACTAATCATATTCCCAAGAGGTTCGGGATGGGAAGTTCTGGTATCGACTTCCTGGAAATTGGGAATACATATCCGAAATTTAGGTGTGCATTAATGTTGGGGATAAGGATCATGGTGCATGGTAAATTAGCTGTATTCTAGATAAGTGTTTTCTTCAAGTTGTTTTTTATTTTTTAAAATGGTATACCACGAAAGAAAAATCTTAGAAAGTTGAAAAAGTAAGACTATACCATTTTAAAAAAGAGAAAACACTTATCTAGAATACAGCTAATTTACCATGACTTTTGGAATATGGCTAAATTTTTTATTTTTATTTTTAAATCTGATTTGAATGATTTTTTTTTATAGGAAAAGTAGATTAAGTACTATTAAAAAAAATGGTTGGCTACTCAAAATTCTGAAATTTGGAAATTTAATAGTAATAATTTAAATTTCTTAAAATTTTTGTCTAATTTTTATTAAAATCGTACCAAAATTTTATTTTTAACAAAATTGTAACTCGATTACACTACTCTTAAAAATTAAAACCAATAATATTAATATATAGAATCTGGCTATTTTTTTTAATCTGATAAAAAATATATTTGAATGATTTTTTTTTAAGTAGTAAAAATGGATTCAGTACGTGTCTTTTCTGGTGTTTGTTTGGCCCGGCCCTTTATAAGCCCTCTCCTTCCATCGGGAGGCCCATAATGAGATGAATTTCTTGAAGATGTAGTTGGTAGTGAACTAAGAATGTAATGGGATGGTAGATTTTTTTTCTAGTATTGTGAACCAAGTGTATAGTGAGTAATCGGTTTCTTTCTCTTTGCTTATAAAGTTTTAGAGTAAGTCAGGAATGAGAGAATTATAGTTCCATCAGGCATTCAAACTTAGTAATTTAAACTTCTCAAAATTTTTGTTTATTTTTTATCCAAATCATACCGAAATTTCTACGAGGCAAATTGTAATTTGGTTAGACTACTCATTAAAAGTTAAAACCACTTTTATACTTATTAAATAATGATTTTGAAATAACCAAAATAATAAATTCTATCAAATAACAACGTGAAATTTAAATTTTAAATATTTAGTTATGTGAATATTCAATAATTTTATTTTATTAAAAGTTTTATGTAATATTGTTTAATTGTATTATATATTAAAAAAAAATATCGATTTTATAAAAAATCATTTTCCATAGTATAATTTTTATAATCCGAATTTGAGAAGAGAGTGAATTTATTTACACTTAAAATTGAAATTCAATTTATTCATTTTTAATGTTTTAAAACATTTTAACTAATTTATGTTATTTTTTCTTTTTTAATTATTAGAGTTTCAAGTTTTTAAAAAAATTAAGAAATTCATTTATATCTTATTTTAAAGATAGAAAATTTACAATTTCAATACAAAATAAAAGATCATAAAAATAAAAAATAAATATATTGAACAATTAAATAATTCATATTTTGAATGTACATGCAAGATATTCAATGACAAAATTAATTTTTAATTTGAATAATAAAATTATTATTCTATTTAGTTTTAAAGAACAACTACTAAGTTTATTAAAGAATATATACTTTAACTTTTATTTTATTTTATTTTGAAACTGTGATATTTTAGGAAGAAACATATGCTCTTAATCATTAGGCTTATTCAAACTGTATGTGTTAAACATATATACTTTTTACTAAAATATGTAACAAGATTCTAAACCATCAAGATTTAATTTCATTTTATGTAAATAGACTTTGTTACAATGGTAAGAGCCAATACCATAGTTTTTCAATATGCATCCCAAAAAAACCATAACAAATGTAATTTTATTTTAACTTAAAATGTAAAAAAGTCTATGAGGTCTTGGATAGACGGTGATGAGTGCCCTGTTAAGACACTCTTTAATGTGAAGTCACTGGTTCAATTCCCCATTATCTGACAAGATTTAGATGATGTAATTGAACATAATGATGAAGATGTAGTTCTACCCAACTTATAAAAAATACTTACCACATAAAAACTTAAAATATAATGTAACACTGAGCATATAAAATTTTAGTTCCTTTTTTTACAGGCCAGAGATAAAGATACCGCCATGGGAAATGCTGGTTCAGGAGATACTGAATGGCAGCCGAGAAGTCAAGTGGGAAGAAAGAGATCCAACGGCCTTCTGGAAAGGTAACCCACTTTCACGATCGAGGCGGGAATTGCTCAATTGTAGCAACAGACCCCATTGGAATGGTCGTCTTTATATTCAGGTAACATATCCGTAACATTATTCGGAACAGATCAGACCAATATATCGAGTTTGTGACGACAGTACATGAATGCAGGACTGGCGTAAAGAATACTCACAGGGATTTCGGGATTCCAAAATAGCAAACCAGTGTAAAAACAGGTACAAACTATTTTCCGTTGCCTAAAGCTTAATTAATTACCTGAGAGTGATATATCAGATTTAAGATTTGTGATCCTTATTTTGTTCAAATTGATTTTTCGAATGTATTGTATTTACGTATAGTATTGGTTGGTTTCAAATTTTAATCTCTAAATATACAAAAATGTAATAGATTCTGAAAATCAAGTTTTGATGGCCAGATATAAAATATACATTGAAGGCAGGGCGTGGTCAGTAAGCCTCAAGTACATTCTAGCTTGTGATTCGCCAGCTCTTGTGGTTAAACCAAAATTCCATGATTTCTTTAGCCGAGGGCTTGTTCCCCAACGGCACTACTTGCCTGTAAGAGACGATAAAATCTGCGAGTCCATAGAATTTGCTGTTAACTGGGGAAACAATCACACAAAGGAGGTGGGTTTCTCATGCCTGCTAGTACCACATTCTGTATAGTCGATTCAATTATTTTGAATTGCAAATTTACGATGTTCGGTTTTGCACAGGCAATGAAAATTGGGAAGGCGGGGAGAGATTTTATTGTGAATGAACTGAAAATGTCGAATGTGTACGATTACATGCTGCATTTCCTGAAGGAGTATGCGAAGCTGTTGAAATACAAGCCGTCCGTCACCAGACATGCTGTGGAGTACTGTTCTGAGTCAATTGCTTGTTTGACTAAAGGAAGGGAAAATGTGTATCTGAAGGATTCGATGGTCAAAAATGCGAGCCGATTGGTGCCGTGTAAGATGAATTAGGTAGAAGAATCTCGTCATCCCAAAGCACTCAAGGAATTCTATAGAACATGTCAAACATTTGGACAAGGGTAATTAAATTAGGATAAATTCACCTTAAATCTCCATGTCCATAAAAAGTAAATACCATGTTAGGGGAAAAGTGGGGGAGATAAAAGTTTAGCTCTGTACATGTTTTAATTATTCTGAGTAATTAAAAAAGTTAATTATTTTTTTTAGGTGGGTGTTAAAAATATTTTGTTTTTAAGTTTTTGTGGTTTTTTTTCTTTTGCTAAAGAGCTTTTTCAATTATTCACAATGTTATAGAAAGGGGATTCTATTTTCACAATAAGATGCTAAATGAAGGATGAAAGAAGGGAAAAGGTTGGATTAACCTATTAATCTCTGACTTTTTTCCTTCTTTCATCTTTCATTGAGCATCTTATGAAGATAAAGCTTTGTTGGGATTCCAAACGTCTATTAATATTCTATAACACTGAGTAATCTAGAAAACTCTTCAACAAATATTCTATTTTAATTTTTTTCTTATTCATTATTATAATAAATTATTTTTAAATATGTAAATATATATCGTGTTAATTTTTTTGGGAATACCTTTTATAAAAACTAATTCAAAGTGTAATTATTAAAAATTGAATTTTTTATTTGATTATTAATTTTCAATGGCATGACATTAAATGGATAATATTTTTAAAAAATAAATTTAGTGATCCATTTGTTTTGGGGAGTGTAATTCGTTAATTTGTGAAATCAATAAAACAAGAAATATTGATTAGTAATTAAGTGTAGGACCTGGATAAGCAAAAAAAAAATAGTAATCAATTTATTTTTTAATATAAAAGGATTATATCTTTTTATAAATTTAAAAATAAAATGAAAAAAAAAAAAAAAATACAAGTATAAAAAATGGTGCAATTTGTGAATCTAAGGATCTTGCCAAAAGTTCCCACTGTTATTCATTAATGAGACAATTAAATTTAGTATAAGGAGAGACAATTATTCAAGCATTGGGTTGTTAGTTTTCCCATCGAACCTACTGTTACATATTTATAGCTAATTCTGTTTTACCATAGTCCTAAAGGATTAAGGTGTCTAATATTACGGCCTTAATCTCAAGGCTTGTTTTTGAGCTCGAGCATCATTCTGGAATTTTTAATTTTTTTCTCTTTTAAGTGCTTTGGTGAAAATGTTTGCAATTTGTTCAGTGGTGGAACAATGTCTTACATGAATAGTTTTTGCCTCTACATGATATCGAATTGGTTTGATCATGAAATCTGGAATTCTTGGCCCACTTAATTGCGGAAATATTGTTGAGAAGTAAAGGAGTCAAGTTCACTTGTTTCTCCTACAAGTATTCAAGTATTTTCCTAAGCTACCCAATTTCCTTTGTCACTGTTGCGGCCGCCACATATTCTACCTTTGTTGTTGAATCTACTGAAACTAATTGTTTGTGTGATCTCCAAGAGATAGCTATTGATCCTAGACTCATGAGATATCCTAAAGTTGATACTCCATTTTCCTTAAATAAAAGTATGAATCAAAATGTGAAATAAGACTGAAATCATCCAACTTGGTGTACTTAAGTCCACGATCTTGAGTTCCCTTTAAGTATCTCTGGAGTCTTTTCAGAGCATACCAATGTCCCTCACATGGTTTTTTCATAAATCTAGAAAGGATGCTTACAACATATGAGATATTGCGTATAGTCGTGGTGAGGTAGATGAGACTTTGTACAAGTTGTATGTATTTTGTTGAATCCTCATATTCATCCCCTTCTTTTGATGTAAGCTTCAAGTTTTCTTCCATTGAAGTGGAGAGATGATTGCATTCAGTCATGCCAAATATGTTTAGTAATCCTCCAACACACTTCTTTTGGGAAATGAATATGTATCTTTTTATTTTGATTTACTTCAATGCCCAACTAATAATGAAAATGCCTGAAATATGTCATTTCAAAAGCTTTCTCCAAATATTTCATCATGAATGCAATATAAGTTTCAATGCTTCTTATTATTAACAGATTATATACATACGCTACAAGATAAAAAACCATTTTTCCAACCTTTTTGACAAACAAAGTTGCATCATCAAGATTGCAGTGTTTGATATTTAGCTTCAGAATATGCTCGATTATTAGATTCAAAACTCGGAATCTCCACAGTCCTCATTTTTCAGTCTGAAAAATGAGGACTGTGGAGATTCCGAGTTTTGAATCTAAAAATCTACACCACAGAAATCTACAATCCATGCTCGGTTATCTTTTCATACCATGCTTATGGTGCACGTTTTAGACCATACAAGGATTTGATGAGCTTGCATACCTTTTGTTCTTGTCCCTTCACATCAAAACCTTTAGGCTGAGACATCAAAACATTTTCTTTTAAATCCCCATTCAAGAAAGTTGTCTTCACGTTCATGTAATGGATTTTCCATTCTTTCTGTGTTTCCAAACATAATATGGTCTGGATGGTCACCCATTTTGTTGTGTGAGCAAAGGTTTCCTCATAGTCAAGACCTTATTTTTGTGCAAATCATTTTACCATGAGCCTTGCTTTGTGCTTGTCAAGTAAGTTATCTTATTTATACTTTTTTTTGAACACCCACCTGCATCCAATTGGTTTGGTTCCGTATGGAGGATCCACCAACTTCGAAGACTCATTTTTTATGAGAGTGTCATGTTCCTTCTGCATGTCTTCTTTCCATTAATCATGAGATGCAACTTCCTCGAAGGAAGTAGGTTCAAAATCAACAAAAAAATTCAGTTCAAAATTATACAAAGTATTTATGTAATCTACATCACCTTAATTTTCACCTCCATTGTCTTCTCCTGTAGAACTCTTAGTTCCAGTCTTTCCAATATCATTTGGATGGACACTTTCAAGTGTTTTGATAGACCACTCTTGTTGTTTTGGAGGAATAGATGAATCTTCTGGGGATGTAGCATCATCAATGTTCAACTTATCAATTATGCTTATAACATCATCCAAATTTGATGAGGTTTATGGAACTTATTCATGAGGAATATCTTCATGAGGAGTTCATTTTAATTCTGCAAAGGGAGATTTCAAATATTTACCTAGAATTTGATCTCAATGTTTGGAATCTCATTGTCAAATTTATGATAATTCTTCATTGGGGAAATCCTTTCTAGACAATCAAGTTGTCTTTCAACATAGTCATCACTTTTGGTGGACTCAAGGTTTATGACATATCTAGAAAGTACGAATTTATTATTTTCCTTATTGTAGAGACGATAGGACTTGGTGGTATCCGAGTACCCCAAGAAAATACATTTATGACTCCTTGCATCAATTTTATTTCTTTGTTTTTTTGGAATCAAGGCATAGCAGGTGGAACCAAAAACCCTGAGATGCTTGATGGAGGGGGTGTGGCCATACCACATGTCATAAGGAGTCTTGTTTTGAATAACATGTGATGTGCATTTATTCTTTACATATACTGCACAAAAAATATCTTTAGCCCAAAAAATCAGTTTTACATTCTTAAATAACATCATGGAATGTACCATATTCAATAATGTTCTATTCATCCTCTCATCTACACCATTTTTTTGAGGATTGTATGGAACCATTGTTTTATGTTAGATCCCATGTTGTCGAAGATAGGATTCAAAAAAATTACTAATATACTTTTTGCCAATATTATTATGAAGGATTTCAATCTTAGTTTGTGCTTCATTTTCAATCCATACATGAAAGTTTTTAAATTCTTCAAATTCTTTAAATTTGTCTTTTAACAAATATACCCAACACATTCTGGTGTAGTCATCAATAAATGTCATGATATGTTTATTTCCATTTGCAAAAGTTACATGCATAGGAGCACACAATTTTGAATGAATCAATCCAAGTTTTCTACATGATCCAGAATTGGAGTCATGGAATGGTTGTTTACTATGCTTTCCAAGAATACATGAAGAACATTGATTTAAGTTTCAAGGAATAGTTGGAAGACCATACACACCAATTCTTCTTCATTAAACGAAGACTATGATAACTAATATGTTCAAATATAGAATTCCATAGAAGACTTGAAGACATTGTACCTTCATTAGGTTGAGAAAAATGGCATGAATGTTGTGTAAAAAATGTAGATTTCCCCTTCAATTTAAACAACATATCTTCTTCCTCATGACCTTGTTGTCGAAACACATCCTTATCTCAACCTTTCCATCAAAAATATATATGGAATGAAATTTTTGATGTACAAGACAAAGGATAGTAGGTTCACCTATAATTGAGGACGATAGAGAACACCATGTAAGACAAAATATGAAAGTATCAACATCTTCAATGTAATTCATTCAATCCCTGGAGGCTTGAGACTGGACCTGTCAGCAAAGTATACTATGCCATCTATGTTTTCATCAAATATTTTGAATTATTCTCTTTGAAATGTCATGTGGCAAGTGGCATCTATGTTAAGCATCCATGTGTCTCTCCAAGAAGAAGATGCAATGTTAAACACATCCTCATGCAAATGAATATTCAAAGTGAGTAACAACATAGTGAGCAGGTTCTGGTGCATTACCTTTTTCTTGTTGTGGAACTTTGTATTTTTCCTTTTCCTTCTTGTTCTTTGATCTTTTGCCATGGAATTCTACATGTTTTCGCTTCATGTACATTTCTTCCGCAACATACACAATGAAGATCCAATCTTTCTGCCTGATTCTATCTACCCCCCCTTCGTCTGAAGTTTTTTCTCCCATGTCATATTTTGTTGTTGTTTCTTTGGGAAGAATATTTCTTTCCTTTCTGGGAAAAACATATGATTTCTTCGGTGAACTGTGATGCTTGCTTCTTCTTCCCAAAGGATTTTTCCCTTTCTACAAACTTCTTAACGAGGGTGTCAAATGTTATGTTTTTCATCTGGCCACTTGCTTGCAGAGATTCAAGGTCGTGAGAGTAGGTAGGATATGTTGAAAAGTGTAACTAGGTTCGGTCTTCATAATGACATGTGTATTTGTGATATTATGTAAAGAAGAAAAATAAAATTATTATTGTAATGCTTGGCTCATGGGTTTCATGAGCAAGAAATTTTAATTTTTAGTATGACTCCCATTGTGGGTCATTAGGATTGGTCATAAAATCAAATTGAGCCAATGTCATGTATGAATGACCCTTCTTGGGCATGTTACATTTTGTATGAGTCATTAAATAAATACGAAATCCCTCTAAAGACAAGCACACGACCTCTCCTTCAAGTCGGCTACAAAATAGAATAAATAACCTCCTCCAAATGACACACCATCTCACCCTCCTTCAAGTCATCTAATTTTAGGGGGAAACTACTATAAATAGGTAGCTCGACCTACATTCAGAAAACATAATTTCAAACAAGTGCAGGACTATAGTAAGGGTTGTGAAGGGGTAATAGCAGAAGCCTCCCAACCAACGAAGGAAGTAGAAGGAAGAGAAAAGTACTTAGAGATATTTTTGGGTCTATTCAAAGGGTTGTAAACCTCCACAAATGCAATAAAGAAAGAGGTTTTTTGCAACAGTGGGAGTTGAGTCCTCCTAGGGAGTCGTATTGGAAGAAGGGCTAATCAAAAGACAAATCGAGACAATACAAGAGGATATTATATCCTAGGAAATGGTATCAAGAAGAAGGTTTTCAAATTAGGATTGTAGGCCTAATTCAAGGAGGCCGAAGGTCTGAAGCAGAAGGAGGCTGAGGTTGAAGAAGAAGCTAAGAAGAATGAGTAGAAGTATCGTGGACTAAGGGTCCCATCAAGGAATCCTTGTGCCTTGTTCTTGGAGTGGTAAGTAGTTCAAGGGTCTTAATCTTGGTATTCGTTAATTGAAGTCTCTATAAGAATAATAATTTATTCGAGTTTTTCCTCTCAAGTGGGAGAGGTTTTGTCCCTGGATGATCGCCTATACTTTGTGTCTCTTGTCTCTTTATTTTTTATGCATTGGTAGTTGTTTTTATGAAGAAGAAAACTATAATAATCTAAGAAAGAGAAGATCCTAATGTAAATAAGTAAAAAACATTCACAAGCAATTATCATAAGAAGAGAAATCACATAATACTTGATGCCCTATATTTCTCAACATGGTATTAGAGCTAACATGACAAATTCAAGGAAGGGAATCTTATCAAGGGACACTCTAGGATATAATCTTGAGAAAGACATCAAATAAAATCGAAGGATATCAAAGTGGAATCGAGATCTACAATAAAGTATAAAAACCCTAGATATAAGAAGAAGTATACACCAAAAGGAAGTCTTGGGATCATCATCAAGAAAAGGTACACCAAAACCCTACATCTACTCAAGTTAAAGAGATCTAAAAATCAAGGAAACTTGAAGTCTGTACATCCAAGAAAATCACTTCAAGGAAAAAGATCACATCATCATCAAGGAAGCTTTTTTGGGATCCGTACTAAATCATCACCAAAGGAGTTGAAGTATCTTGAAGTCTATTCATCTGAAGAAAGAAAGATCAAGAACACTATCATAAATATTCTAAGGTGGTCTCTCTCTCATTGAAGAAATATCCCTACCATTGAATACATCATCAAGAAGTCAACATTCATATTCATCAACAAATACTCCTCCATTAAAGGATATAAAGGGATCCCCCCGTGTGGGATCAAGGATCATTCTTGAACAAGAAATCTATCATCGTCAAGGAGAAGGTTTATATCATCTATATCATCATCTAATTCAAGGAATCAATAAGTGGAAGAAGCATCTTAACAAGTAAGTATATGACCTTATTTGAATTTGTCAAAATGTATTTTTGCAAGGAAACCAACAAATTGGTTGGGAGGCTTAAGAACTTGGAAAATAAGATGCTAAATAACTTGCAAAGTTTGTGAAAGGAGAATTCAAGGCTCAAATTATTCTCATTGAATCCATAAAGTATCCCCTCATTCCATATGTATCAAAACTTGAAACTTCAAAAGAAATATATGACAAATTAGTAGATTTGTATTCCGTAAGCACAACAGGGAAAGTTATATCTCTAAGACAAGAAATATACAAGCTGAAGATGTAAAATTAAGATGGCATAACCTCATATTTTATGAGGATATCTGAAATCAAGGATCAACTTCAAGAACTGGGATAATTCACGTCTGCTAGAGAAATGACTATAGGAGTACTTAATGCACTACTAGAGGAGTGGGGTAACTTTACTTCAAGTATTTATGGGAAGAAAGAAGCTACTCCATTACATGAACTGTGGTCACTATGGAATATTGAAGAATCAAGGCTAAAGGAAAAATTTGATGTGCGACTAGGTGAGAAAAATCAGGCATATGTTGCAATGACAAAAAGGAAGGGAAATTTTGGAAAGTTTGGTCCTCTGAAAAAGAAGAATATGGCTAAGATTCAATGTTATGGGTATTAGGAATACGAGCACTATAGAAGAGATTGTGCTAATCTCAATAAGGACCATAAAAAAAGAGGAAGGTAAGAAGGCCATATCATTGAAGAAGTGGAGGAAGTTGAAAAGAAGAAGTCCAAGAAAGAGGAAGTAAGAGATATCTACTATTATTGAGGTAGTATTCCTCACCAGAGTTATTTTCATAGTTCCTAAGTCTTTTGTTATAAGGTGTGGCTATAATAAATTATGGGATGCATCATGGCATCATAGAAGCATTACAAGAAAGATATCATGACATCATTATAGGGAAACATGAAGGATAGTTGGAACAAAACTTATGGCAGTCAACTATGACGGATACGTCTCTTGGGAACCTAATTGGAAACATAAGTGGAACTTACGGAAATGAAATAATCATCTAGAAAAAATCTCATTGTACATCAGTCAAAAGGAAACATATGTTGAATGGGGATACTCAAGATCCTCAATATTCTTTGATATAATCTTCAATATAAGGTTCACCGATCAAGAGAGGAAGAAAGTGTTTCATCAAGAATTACAAACTTGTGGAATTCATGGGACGATGGTATGATGACATAAAAGGTAAATCAAATCAAGGGATTTAATCTCTTTCAATCAAAGAAGTTGTTGCAGGAAATCTAGATCACCCAAAGGAAAATGAGGTATGTATGCTTATATCCAATATTGAAGAAGTCATGTCATATGGTTGTAGGTAACATGGATAAATTATCTATCCTAAGAACATGATCAGAAGGAAAAATTATATCCTCCTCTGAAAGGATGCAAGAAGGCACGAGTCACACTTTGTCTATATGAAATCAACATAATATGTCCTCATATGTAATATGAGGTGGTTGACAACTGAATGGAATCAAAATTCCTGGGAATGAAATGTGTGAAGAAATAAAGGAAGAGACCATGGAATATGAAAATATGAAGGAAATCAACATCTAAAATATTTTCTTATGATGTCTCTGGAAAAGATATGAAGATTTTGATGGAATTATGAAAAGATGGAGATCCTTGAAAATGAATATATTTTGGAGATGTGTCAATATGTATGAATGATGCTAATGCAAACTGGAATATTTCATGATGAAATATCATCACAAAGGTAACTTTGATTTAATTTAATTTCCTATTTTTGAATGATATATGGACGGGCTCCTGCAGGGCTTCCTTGAGAAGAGCTATAGATGTCTTCCATCATTGATGACCATGTAGTAGGATGAAGTATCCTTAAGGAAACATGGCATGAAGAAGGAAACATGGCATGAAGGAAGACCATATATGGATTGATGGATCAATTTATGATGAAATAAATCATGACATGGCTCAAAGATGAAAGAGATGGATGATTTGTGCCCTATGAAGAAGTCCCAAAACATGAAGACACCTGAATAAAGAAAATAATTACATGACATCGTAAAGGAGGAGTTATTTAAGAAGATGATGTAGGTCCCTAATTAAGAGGGAGCCTAGAAACAAGATTCTTTGGAAGAAACTTGGAAGAAAAAATCCTAAGCCAAGAGGGATCTTAGGTGCATTCCTTCCGTGGAATGAGTACATTCATTTATTGGAACATATATGTCCTCCCTAAGTTTAGAGGGAGAGATAGACACATCATTCTTGTCCTCACCTAGGAAGAAAAAATGGAGGATTGGGTAAACATATGGCATCTGATTCTCTTTGAGGATGTGTTAGGGAATCCAATACAATATTAGTCATAGAGGACCTATATCCCTTGAGGATTGGGAACCCAAGATAATAATAGTCCTGGTGGAACACACTCTGAAAACCCAGGTGGAGTATGTTCTAAGATAGACAATGATCAGGGTGTATGTACATCATTGGTATCACCTGCAATGTGCTCTGATCTTATGGAGAGATAGAGTTTTTATTCAAGACCTTTCTATGTGACAATGTTGGTTGATATGACTCTAAACAGATGGGTTACCAATCCGACTCTTCTTATGATAATTCTTCAGATGGATAATGACCAAGTACCATTATGAATACCTCCCTAGTTAAGAGGAAGTACTAAAAAGTGTATCTAGGCTCATTCTTCATAATTACATGTGTAATTATGATTTTATGTATTTGATGTAAAGAAGAAAAATAAAATTATTATTGTGATGCTTGTCTCATAGGTTTCATGAGTAAGGAATTTTATTTTTTGCTATGACTCCCATTGTGAGTCCTTAGAATTGGCTATAAAGTCAAATTGATTCAATTTCATGTATGAAGGGCCCTTCTTGGGTATGTTACATTTTGTATGAGTCATTAAATAAATATGAAAGCCCTCCAAAGACAAGCACAAGACCTCTCCTTCAAGTCGGCTATAAAATACAATAAATAACCTCCTCCAAATGACATGTCGGCTCACCCTCATTCAAGTCAACTAATTTTAGGGGGAAACCACTATAAATAGGAAGCTCGAACTCAGTTCAGAATTTTTTTTTTGGACAAGTGCACGACTGCAGTAAGAAGTGCGAAGGGGTCAAAGAAGAAGCCTCCCAACCAACGAAGAAAGGAGAAGGAATATCAAAGTACTTAGAGATATTTTTGGGTCTATTTTAATGTTTGTAAACCTTTACACATGCAATAAAGAAAGAGGTTTGTTGCAGTAGTCGGAGTTGATTCCTCCTAGGGAATCGTATTGGAAGAATGACTAATCAAAAGAGAATTAGAGACAAGCCAAGAGGATATTCTATCCTAATCAAGGCTATCGAGAGTAATAATTTGGAATTAGGATTGCAGAACTAATTCAAGGAGGTTGAAGGTTTGAAGTAGAAGGAGGTCTAGGTTGTAGAAGAATCTAAGAAGAATGAAGGGGTAGAAGCATCATGGACTAAGGTTCCCATCAAGGAAGCCTTGTGCCTTGTTATTGGAGTGGAAAGTACGTCAAGCATCTTGGTCTTGGTATTCGGAAATTGAAGTCTCTAGTATAAGAAGAATAATTTGTTCAGGTTTTTCCTCTCAAGTGGGAGAGGTTTTGGCCCTGGCTGGTCGCCTATATTATGTGCCTCTTGTCTCTTTATTTTTCATGCATTGGTAGATATGTTTATGAAGAAGAATACTATAATAATCTAAAAAATAGAATATACTAATCTAAAGAAGTAAAAATCATTCACAAGAAGTTATCATAAGAAGAGAAATCACATAATACTTTATGCCCTTGATTTCTCAACAGGATATAGGGCCTTTATGGAAGCTATGAGAGGACATTAGGGGAATTTTGAGGTCTAAAATGGGCCTCCTAAGGAAAATGTACAATCAAAATTCACTTTATGAGAACCAATCACATTTTAGGGGATGACATCATCTCTAATGGTTGAGGTGGCATTGCTTGATTTAAAGGTACTTACTTATCACATTCTCAATGGTGGATAAAAATTCATGGTTAACCATGGTAGTGCTCTAAGTACTTTTAAATTCAAAGTAAAGTACTCATAATAAATGTCATTTCACACTTTTTGAATAAAAATATATTATTGTGATTCCACATTTCTTGAAAGAAACAATGCATATCCCTATACATTTATTATATTATTTTTATACAGTATATTAATTACATGTTATTATACAATTTAAATAATATAAATTTAAATTAATAGCATATAATATAATTAAGATTTTATAAATTTATATTTATATTTTATTTTAAGTTATTTAAGTACAAAGTACAAATGCATTAGTTGTTCAATGATAATGACTTTTTCTTGAAAATTTCATTCTTATTTATAGTCACATCAATATCATTTTTTTATTAATTTTATTTTGGTACAACTTTTGAATTTAATTTAACTATGGTTACATTGATTGTGGTGTAAAAAGTGAATTGAAATTTCATAAATATTATTTTATTGGTTTAGCTATTATTTTATTATTTCCTTAGGAGGCCCATTTTAGACCTCAAAATTCCCCTAATGAAGATAAACATTTACTCTGGCGGCATCAATTTTATGCATTATAGATTTTATTTTTGAAGCTAAAACCATGGGGTCATCATCTTTCAATTCAATATTAGAAAGTTTTACTAGCAACTATATGAGTTCTAATTCTGAATGAGAATAATAAAATTATTTTAACTTCTTAAGTTTACCATATGCATTAGTAGCTAAAACAATATGTTCACTTACCTCATCACTTACTATAGCATTGATGAGGGAAAATGATTTCTTGTCTTTGCTTTTCCAAATTTCAAATTTTCTTGTAGACATGGGTTGGACTGGTCTTTCCTCCTTCGAATTCACTTTAGATTCATTGACATCATCCCATTTTGTAGTTTTTACTTTGTAAACTCCATCCCATATATCATTAAAAATGAGTGTGTTATTTATCTTTCTTAGCCACTCTGCGTAGTTCTCCTTACCATTCAAAACTATGCCAACTATGGAATTCAGAGAATGCATTTAGCATCCAATATTGCTTGAATAAATTCCATATTCTAATCAATTCAACCTCCTTCAAAAATAAAACCTTTTGATCTTTATTACTTTCAAAAAAAGAAAAAATTATGATTTTTATGAATTTGATGTTAGAAAATTATATATTACAAAGCAATGGAACACATAAAATATGCGAAAACACAAACACAAAAAACATATAAAACAAGAGAGACACAAATATATGTGGTTCGCCTAGCTTGGGCTACATCCACAAAACAACTGATCCTTCCTTTATATTATCCAGCAAAATGAAGAGCTACAACCTACAACAGATCTGCTGTAATATCCTCCTCTTATGCACACCATCCCCCTTTCTATTTCTCGCTCATAATATACACATGATACACACCCGCAATACAATACCCTCATACAATAGAGGGGGTTGCCTTCTAGGGCAAAAAACCATAAATTAAACATAAATTCTGCAGTTAGATCATCCGCCTAATGAACGGCCTAGATTGACTACGAAATTACAATATTTTACAAGTAAATTTTACATCTATTTTTAGCTTTGGGGGCACTGCTCCCGAAACCCCCTGCCAGGGGGGGGCTCCAAAAGGTTATTGTTGCCCCCCCAGACCCCCTTGACGATGATCAAATGACGGGCGGCATTGCTGCCCCATTAATAACAGGGGTCCAATGCGACGATACGTCTAAATAAGGAATATAATCAGGTTCCACACCCCACATTTTAGCTCTTGATTAAAATATTTTAATTAAAATATTTACAACATTAAACTAAATTTACAAAAAAAATATTAATTCTCCAAGTAGCACAAAAAACAAATTCCAATTAAAAGTATTTTTAAACTTGTCTATGTATATGCATGAAACATCACATTTCCATTGTGTCAATCCTTTTTGACCAGCGTATCGAGAGATGCAATCATTGTCAAGAAAACTACAAAACAAATACAATAGAACTATATATATATATATATATATATATATATATATATATATATATATATATATTACAGCGTCTACCATCAATAAAAAGATAACAAAAACTTAATGAAATTATAACATATATAGATCTTTTGTCTTCCAACTAAATTCCTAGTGCAATGGAAACACTACATCATTGGTAGTCTTTCCTTGAAGAATTCAAACGAACACGTGATATCACAAGCTTGATTTGTGCCTTTCGCAGTGAGTGACCAGAAGCATAATTGTTTAGTGTTGTAAGTGTTAGTCATTAGTAATTTTTACTATTTGTAGATGACTAAATATTGGTTCTAGATTTCTAAAAAAAAAATTCCCTGAATATTGTGAGTTTTAGAAATCTCACTGCCTTCATTATCCTTATACAAATTTTTTCACTATTCTACCATTTTTCCATTCCATGGTCACCCTGCCGCTCCTAAAGGACTCCTTATGGGCTTGTGCCACTCATCTCCATCCTTTTTTCCCACTATGACCTCATTACTCTGTTTTTTCCTTCCCCATAACTCTACTTTACATCTAGGGTTACCTATAGCCTAACTCATTCCCATGATTCCCAAATTCCTCAAGCATTGATGGTCTCAAAATTGTCTTGTAGGCTCTTTATATACATCAAGTATATTTGATTTTGGATCTTCAATATAGCATTTTGAAAAGTAATCTGTTTTCACTTGAAGCCTCCAAAGCCAATTTTCAGTTAAGGTCAGGTCAAAGAACCCCCCACTAGGTCAATTAGGGTTTCATATGTTCCAAGGTCATCATTTCCAAACAGGACTACCATTCAGTTTCAGAGTCTGCACATGAGGTAATGGAAAATCTTGACACTTCTGCAGAAGTGTTGAAATTTCCATCAGCAGAAGGATTTGATAAGGTAGATAGTTTGTTCATAAGAGAAGACAACTCACACCAGAAGAAAGAGAAGCAATTTGGTATGAAGGAAAACTAGGGTTTTGCACTTGATAGTCCTGCAGAGTGCCAGCACAGTAATCAATTGCAGAAATGGCATAAGGAAGGATTTTGAAGGTGCTATTGTGTGCAATCATCCTAAGGTTTTCAAAGGTGAATTTTTCATGCATCAAGAGAAAAACAAAGGTCAAAGTCAGTGTTTTCAAGCACATGCAATCAAAAATGGCCAAAGAAGGTAAAAACATGGTTTGAACTCCATGGTGTAGCAAAAATAAGGTTTCAAAGGTGTTGCTATGAGAAATCCTCCCAAAGGTGTCAAGAGAAATTTTATCATTCCTCCATCATTTTCCAAGAAGTCATTCCAAAGGACAAATCATTTGCCACACCTAGGGCCAATTTTCTTCAAACTATGTTTCTAACCAAATAGAGATGGATTTGACAAAAGTGAGAGATTTTTTTTTCCATCATAGGTCGAAGAAGAAAAACCTCCTTCCGATTTTACACAGGTATCATGTTTTAAGAGCAATGTCAACAATACAGGTGTCACGGGAGAATTGTTGCACTTCTGGAGTGACCTTGGGAAAATTAGGCTTTATCATAGCTGGAGTGTCCAAATGACTTTCTTGATGGGTCAAATGACAACTAGACTAGAAGGGCTTTCCAATGAGCTATCATGAGATAAAGTTTGAGTTTGGGAAGGCCTCCAAAATTTTCCTGCGCCAACACTCTGCATTTCTACACCATCATTCAACACTTTTTGACTAGTCTTGGGAGAATCAACGTTTTCAAAGCAACTCCAATAAGTGAAGAAAAGGTCTATTTGGAAAGTAGATATGATACGCTTTCCAAAGAGCTATCATGGGCCCAATTTGGACATCAGGAAGGCCTCCAAAACTCAGCTTCAAGATGACCTATTTTCCAGTGTCACCGCTGCGCCCCTCGCAATTTTTTCCCATGTAAATTACACAGGCGCTACACATCTGGGAGGTGGCGTTGCACCCTTGGCCAGGAGGAAACTCCAAGCAAGTTGAACACTCAAATAAAGTCAACACACCTCCAAATATCTGCCAAGGGTTTTTCAAGTGTTCTTGAGGGTAAGTACCATCACCTAACCACATTTTCAAGCATATTTGATGGTTTAATTGAATGAAATCAAACCCCAAGAAGAAAACCCTAAATTCCATGCTTAAAATAATTTTTTAAGCCTCATTCATTTGCCTAATAAGGGTATTAGTCAAGAAAAGGGTGAAATAGGGTGTCGTGGAAGTTGTCACCCATCTACGTCTCCCCTTAAATCCATTTCCTTCATAACACATACACCCTGTCCCTTCACTTGAAAAAATTGACACTCCATCATCTCACTTTCATCTCAATTTCACATTTAGCCCAAGTGTTCAAAACAAATTTTGACATATCAGAAGAGGGTTGCCATTGAGTTGGTAGCTTATCCCTCATTCTCATATACTTACACCCTCACTCATTCATCTCATTCACTTGTAAAGGTTTCCATTCCACCATCCCTTCATCTCATTTCCATTTGCAATCCTAGGGTTGGAAAAGAAATTTTTTTCAAATGTCAAGAGAGGGAGACAGTGGAAGTGATATAGAGTCTCAAATGCTAAGAAAGCATGAGCACAAAGGTGGCCCTCTCACAATCCCTCACCATCCTCTCATGGTACTAGTGCATCAAGCAAAGGTAAATTAAACAATGAGGGAGGTGGCAATGAGGCACATGTCAGTGAGGCAGATGCCAATGAGAAATAAAACAAGTGAATAAAAGAATAGTGATGAATAAAGGTACAATGATGAAGATAACAGTGATAAATCAATCAGTGGGGCATATGTTAGTTAAAGAGAGAAATGACTCAGATGCCAATAAGGAAGAAAACAATGAAGAATAAAACAGTGAGGAAAGAGCAGTAAGGTTGATAACAATGAGGCTTATGAAGAATATGGTGGGACCAAGGGGGAAAAAGGGAAATAAAAACTTGGTAACTTGGCTGATCTATCCCCCACAAAGATCACAAACCTAATCAATATGGTAAATCCAGATTTTGGCACAATTTTGTAAATTTTGGTTTTTTGACTATTTTGGAGGGCCAAAGGCGTAGCGCTCTTTTTTGGGGCACTTTTTTGAGGAGTGGATTACATTTTTGGAATCCTTAAGCCAAGGACATCATTGAAAAAAAAAATCAGATCGTTTGGAGCAAAAATGGAACTCCAAAATTGCCAACAACACCCAAAAAATCACCTTTCTGTCCTATTTTCAGAGTTGGCGCTATGCCCTGAGAAGTATTTGGAGATTTGTTTTTTGGGAAGGAAAATGGACACCAAATTAAAACCTTAAGGAAATTTTGGAAATTAAACTTGACAATATTTCCAATGAGATATCACGGAGCTCATTTGGACATCGGGAAGGCCTTCAAAGCTCAGCTTGAAGGTGACATATTTTTCCGGTGCGGGCGTTGCGCCCTTGGACCTCAATGTTGTGCCCTTGCCTGAAAGTCAACAAAAGACACAAATTTATTGAAAATAGATATTTTGAGGTATTTTGGGCAATTGAATCGAAATTTAGGTGTTAGAAGTTATTTTTCATTTATTACATTAGATATTTTGTGCCTTGGGCCTTGCATGGTCTTAATGGACAAATTTGGCATTTATGATGTATTTATGACATTTTGGAAACCCTAGTTAGGGTTTTGGTCCTATTTTCTTGTTAAATACAAAATTGAGGCCTCATTGTATAGGTTGGATGATTATTGAGAGTAATAAATAGACTTTGAGATTGAAGAGAAATTGTCTCTAGTTTTTGTGGATGACTTGACTTGCTTGACAATGGAGAAGGCTCACTTGCAGGATTCATCATCATAGTTAATGGTGATTTGATCCTTATTTAGTTATTTTTTTCTTATGTTATTATTTTTTTCCATCTTTCTATTGCAGTAGGACAAAAGTTTTAGGCCAAGAAATGTTGTTTAGAGGCACCTTAGCTTTGTTTGTTCTCTACTGCTTCTATGTTTTCCTCTGCTAGGTCAGATTAGAGAATCCTTGAATGCTCTCTAGTCCCACTTAGTTTGTTTATCTTGAGAATTATTCAATGAAGAAAATTTCAAATTAGTTTTATGATTAGCCTTGCTCTTTGATATTACTTAAACATTGTTTTTGAGGTATTTTACTTTGAAGTGTTGCTGATTAGGTTTAGCTAAAGAGGTTTATGATTTTCCATGCCCTTTTTTTTATCCTAAATAGTTTCTTTGGAGTTATTTATAGCTTTATTAATGAAGTTAGGAGTTCCCTCTTCTTTGATCTCTACTATATGTTTATCTTAAATGTTTTCTTAGCTTGAAGGTGAAATCACTAGAAGATTTACAAGTTTCTTTCCTTCTATAGTTCACTAGATTGTTGTCTTAATGCTTACTTTCTAGGGTTTAGTCAAAGAAGTTATTGGTTTGCCCTGTCTTTGATTATTTCTTCATGCTTAGTAGTCTTAAAGACCATTCTTGTTAAGGTATTTGTTGAAGGATTCTTAACTGCCATTTTTCACCTACTATGTTCACAATTTGATGTTAATTTCATTCACATAAGCTTCTAGACCCATTTGACTTTGTTAGATTTTCCTTGTGATACATCATTGACCCATTGTTAAAATTTTCAAGACCTTTTGTAGACTCCATAGCCCAGTGGCTTAAACCTCTCTCACTCTATCTATTCTGCTTGACAACCTACCCAACCAACCGAACAAACAAACAAACCCTAGACCTAATAACTAGCTTAAAATCAAAACCCTAAATCATACAAAGATTACATATTTCACATAAGTATAGAGAGAGACCTCTCTGAGTCTAGGAAGGCTAGGTCCTAGGACTCCAAATACTAGTTTGATGTTACCCCTGTATAGTTTCTCTTGCTAATCTAACAAATTACGGGGACCTAACAGTAAGCATTAGGTATTGGGTTGAGAAAGAAATATTGGTGGGATCGCTTGCTTGTGATGCATTGATTCAAACTTAAACAAGAACATAACATAATACATATATAACCATAAATACAGAGATGCAATAGAGATAAAACTTCATTTCATTAATATCAAAGAAAGGAAATACGCTTATTGACAGAATGGAAATAAACTAGCTCAGAGGATGGTAGCTTATCTATGAGAAGAGATGTGGCAGTTGCCTGCCTCTGAACTATGTTACAATGAGGTTCAAGGGCTTTTTTATTATTTAAAAATAAGTTAAAACCCTAAACAACCAAAACCCTAACCCCATGAGATGGAACTGCAATATTTTGTGGGCCCCGTTGGGATTAGTTGGGAAGCCAACTTCCCAAGGACGTAACCTGGTCATATTATATTTGTTTGGCGCATTAGGGGAATTTTGATGTCTAAAATGGGCCTCCTAAGAAAAATGTACAACCAAAATAAACTTTATAAGAACCAATAGGATTCAAGATGATGATGTCAACCATGGGGGATGATTCACCATCTTTTAAGTAAAAGGGTAAAAATATTAAAAAATAATAAAATAATAAAACTACTTTTTCAACTCGTATTTCAATTTATCTCCCAAAGTTTTTACTCAAATTTTGAGCAGGAGTACTCGTTGGATGAAAAATTTAATTCCTCATCCAATGAGTACCCATGTTGCATACTTTCGTTGGACTCTACTACGTGAAAAATGAGAAATACATGAAAAAATGTGATTGCAATCATGTTTTTCATGTATTTCTCATTTTTCATGTAGTAGGGTCCATCGAAAGTATGCAACATGGGTACTCCTTGGATGAGGAATTAAATTTTGCATCCAACGAGTACTCCCGCTCAAAATTTGAGTAAAAAATTTGGGAGATAAGTTGAAAAAGTAGTTTTTTCTTTTTTCCCTCTAAAATTTGATGATGTCATCAAATCTTATTTGATTTTTTCCACCATTATTTTATAATTTCCTGAGGAGGCCCATTTTGGACCTCAAAATTCCCCTAACATGTATGATATCTTATTGGAAATATACCTCCATACCATAGGATTTTCCAAAGGACCTTGCCTATGGGTATGGGCATATTGCAGACCTAGAAAAATTTCGTTTAGGAGGTCAAAACTACTCCAGAATTCCAGGACGTGAAAAAATGCTAAAAATTTTAAATGTTATTAAAAACAAGGAAATAGATGAAACCATCTGGAGGTCTAGTTGGAATATATGGGTGACCACTAATATCCACCTAGATAAGTCCTCCCTCCTTAGGAAGCAATGGTCCCCATTGCGTGTAGAGCCTCCATGAGGTGAGATAATTTCTGTTGAGCCTGGTCCCTCGTGAACCACCTGCCCTCATGAAGGAGTTGGCTTAATTTGACAACTTGATATAGTTGGATCCTCTATTGGCAAGTGTTGTTGATTTATGTGTGCATGATCCAATCAATTATGTCTTGTTCCATATAGTCTAGGTTTAACTCTATTGGTGTGGGTTGTTCACAATGTCGGATGTGTCCAATAATGGTGGAAAGTATGCCTCAAGGCAGTCCACATTGAACACTCGGTGCATGACAAGGAATGGTGGAATGTTTATCTCAAAGGAATTTTCCCCTACAACTATGGTGATGGTCTATGGTCCATATCAGAGCAGAAAAAACTTGCATTGGGGCAAAGAAAGGCGCTCCTTTTGCAAATGTAGAAAAACTTCTTCACCCACCTAGAACTTGTGTGGCACCCAATTCTGATCATGTCGTTGCTTGTACTGAGCATTGGATTCATCCGATATGTCATGGACCTTCTGGTGGATGTGTTGAATGTGCTCAATGAATTTTTTATCCCTGTCATCTTTGGACTGGACATGAGTCGAATATGCCTGAGTAGCTGCAAATGGTATGGCCACATCAATGGGACATAGTGGTTGGAATCCCAACCCCACCTGAAAGGGGTTGTGGCCGGTTGATCTATGGAGAGATTTATTGTAGCTGTGTTGGGCATAGGGGAGGTTTTCATCCCATGTGCTTTGATTCTTCAAGTTGTACATGTGTAGAATGTGTATGATCATCCTTTTGACGACCTTTATTTGGCCATTGGTTGGGGGGTGGAAAGTCATGGAATTAGTGAGCTTGGTATCTAGTATCGACTGGAGACTTGACCAAAATTTACTTAGGAACATGATGTATCGATTTGAGATAATGGACTATGGGATCCCAAAGTGTACCCACACTTGTTCAAACAAGAGCTTAACATTGGCTTCTGCTGTGATACTCTTCTTGCAGGCCACCAGAATGGCCATCTTAGAGAATATTTTGATGACCACAAAAAGACATTTGTTTCCATGCCTAATAGAAGGAAGGCCCAACATGTAATGGGCCATGGAGATGGATTCCCAAGTTCAACTATGAGTAGGAAAATGAGTATATAGGCCTTTTTTCTTGATGGCTGGTTTGGCAATGGTGCAGGAAGTGCAGTATCTGATGTACTTCCCAACATCCTATTGAAAGTTTGACCAACAAAAACACTTATGCAACACTGCCATTTTTTCCTCTACCCTAAAATTCCCAGCAAAATGACTGTAGTGCACCTCCCACACCATCTTGTAAATCTCGCTTGAAGGAACACAGAGGTGTCCCAGGTGGAATAATAGTGCATCCTGGAGGTGATAATTTGGAACTTTCTTTCCTTCCAGGAGCGTCTCGTATGTTATGTCAAGTTCTTAATCACTCTTGTAAAGAGTTGGCCACCCCAAAGTCTCATGCCTACAAGGGTCAAGCACAATGGTCAGTGCCATGGCTTGCGGTCAAATGAGGTAGTGTGCAACATTGTTAGTGTTGCCCTTCTTGTACTTAATGTTCAAATGTAATGGTTGCAGGTATGTGGAACATTTATGATGGTGATCATTCTACAACTTCCCTTGTGTCTATATGAACTGTAGGGGTCAGTGGTTTGTGTGGGTGGTCGTTTCCTTCCCCAGAATGTAATGCTTCCATTGTCGGAAGGCCTTAAAAGTGGAATACATCTCCTTGTAATAGGTGGTATAATTTTGGAATTTGTATAAGTGTATCACTGTGATATGCCACTACATGCCCCTGCCAAGTAAGAACTGCACCAATCACATAGTCAGAGGAATATATCTCAATCTCAAATGGATTTTGTAGGTATGGTAATGTGAACATTGGTGTAGAGAAGAGTCGATGCTTCAACTAAGAAAATTCCTTTTGTTGGGATTCAGACCAAAATAAATTTACTTTCGCTCCTCCCTTGGTGACTTGACTCAAAGGCAAAGTGATATGAGACAATCCCAACATGAACCTACGGTATATGTTGGAAAGACCGAGAAAACTATGAAGCTCTGTTAGAGTGGTTGGGGCTAACCAATAATGAATGACTTGTATCTTGGCTGGGTCCACTTGCACATCCATCTCATAAATAATATACCCCATATATTGAACTTGATTCGTACCAAAAGTACATTTATCCAAATTGGCACACAACTTGAGTTGTTGTAGGGTTTGGAGGACCTCTTGAATATGGTGGAGGTTCTCCTCCCAACTCTAGCTAAAGATCATGATGTCATCGAAATACATCACCATGAATGAGTTGGTGAAGGGTCGCAAGATAGCGCCCATCAGCCTCATGAAAGTTGCGAGGGAATTCGTCAACCCGGAAGGCATGAGTAGTCATTCAAAAAGGTGTAGGTTTTAACCCTGTACATAAATTATCTACAAATGAATTCTTAAAGACAGAAAATAAACAATAGTGAAAGAATAAAAAATAAAACATATATACAGAGAGAGATTTCCCTTGGATCTCAAAACCGGGACTACCAACTTGATTTTTCATTATATTTATTTTAGTGTTACAATACATATATATACATGCTGAAGCATTCGTAAGCCCCAATCCATTAACCCTGGATTAGAAAATAACCTTAGTTCCCTTGACCAGATCTCTTATCACTCTAATAATTCTCAAAGTTGTGACATTTTTTATTATAGTTTAAAGAATATCAAAGTTAGCACAAACCTACTTTCAAGCATTAAGATCTAGCCTTCCTAATACTCAGAGAGGGCTCTCTCTATAAGATTTAACTTTGTTGATTATATTTGATTTTAGGCTAGTTATATGGGGCAAATTGGTTTTGGGGTTTTGATTTGGTTTGGTGGGAAAATCACTTACTCAGATGGATAGCTATAGATCTATATTCCATTGGGCAGATGGAGTCAATGTGTCAAGCAGTTAGATCAGGATCAAGGTCTAAAGGTAAATGTTTACAGGGAAAGATAGCAGAGTCACTCCATATCTTCAAAGGCTGATGGTGAAATGGTTTTTATCGGGATAAAGAGAAATTAAGGATTCTTAAATCGGGATAAGGAGTGAAAAGGCTGAGGTCAATCGAAATCAGGGATAAATTAAGGTTTCCTTGGTCTGGATATCAGTAGAAAACATTTAAATTAAAATCCATCATTAATAGAGTGATTTTAACAAATTCTGAAATAGCAATTCCTGATTTCACATTAAAATTTAGAACACATTCATGAATGGATGGAAAACATAAGAAAATTGACAAAATGACAAGTGAAATAATTCACTGCAGTGGCCCAACACATGAATCCTGTAATATGATGTTTTATTTCCTGTGATCCAGTCTGCTGACTTGAACTTGATACAAAAAACCCTTGGGTTCACAATATTACAGCTATAGAAATGTTCAGCAATTAATCCACACTAAATACTTCAAATGATGAAGTATTTATACAAAAACTAGTACAAAATATTCTAGAATAATCTTAGGAATTTTTCTTGGAAAATAAAATATATTTATGCAAAAAGATAGTGACAAATGTATAACTAATTGCTACCTGTCCTATTTATTGAAATAAAATAGCTTGTTGTTTGGATTTTGGCTGCAACTAGACAGCTGAGGTGTCCCTCACGCTGGTAGTTTTATATACAATTTGTTTTGATCTTCATATTTCATCTGATACCCTTTTAACTGATACACTTTCAACTGATACACTTTGATTGCAGAAAAATCTTTACTGCTGATGTAAAAAACAACAAACTTTGTTTTTACCTTTCATGCTCTTTCATCACTGTAATCTGTTCTTATAGTAAATTAGTTAACTTCTCCCAGAACTCAGCTTTTGTAATTTGATCTTCATAAGTCTTCTGAAGTTTTCATCAGCTTCAGTGTATTTGGAAAATGTTGGTTTGTTGACAAAAAGGTGTTTTACTTCATGCTGCAAGTAAAACAAATTTTCAATACTCTTATGTAAAACTTTTCCTGTTGGGATTCCGTGCCAATCTGATTTGTTTACTTGTTCTCTAGCCAATTATCTCATCTTTTTGTCATAATCATCCTGTTTCATCAATTTTTCATTGATTACTAGAGGATTTGGAAGGCCCTTTTGCCTCAAAATCTAAAATTTTACCATGAATCATGTGATTTCATATTCATGTTTTGGCACTTTTCCTCTAATTTTTTCATCAAGTTCTTCTTGGATATTACCTTTCTTACCTCAAGTATGGTTTCTGTTCTATCTGTAATTCCAATTTCATCCAATTCTTGCTTAGTTTTGGAATTAATAAATGTGATAATTCCAAGGCCTCTTCAGGTTTTTTACCTATCTCCTCTTTGGTCTTCTGTATTTCTTCTTTTGCTACTTTCAGTAAATATTTCTGTTCATAAATTACCTATGTAGATGGACAAGTCTCATTAACTGCCTCGATGATATTGGACCATAATTGGTTTTTAACATGAGCCATAGGTTCTTTCAAAGTCAATTTTTTTTCCAATTTTTTGAGTTGTTCATTCAACCTTTTGGCCTTTTTCTCTTCATTCTTGGCATTAATCTGTGCAGGATTTTTGGCATCTTCTAGATTTTTAATTTGTTCCTTTAACCTTTTTATTTCATTGGTTTGAATGGACATGTCCTGCATTGCCTTTACCAATTTACTTGCCTCATCTGATTGCTGGACTGCTATAGTGGAAGATTCAGTGGCAGAAGTTGTTGATGAAGTTACTGGAACTTCTGTAGCTAATGGAACATTTGGAGCTAGTTCTTTTGCCAGAGTAGATGGTATTGCTGTTGTCACCATAGGAATTACAGTAGCAGAGACTTCCTGTGCTTTGGTGGCTTTTTTTCTTGGAGCAATTTGTCCATCTCAATCTCCATCTCTTTAATCTAGGCTATCAACTACAATATGAGACTCATCATCTCATCCTTTTGATTAGATTCCTGTAAAATATCCTTGGTCTCTGGATGCTCTGTAGGAGGAAATTTCAATTGTTTCCTCAGTGAAGCAATATCAACATTCTTCTTTTTTATCATTTCCTCTGTAGCTTTTATGTTTTGAGGATATTAACCTACCTCAATCTCTAACTCCTCCAAATATCTGTTTCTGATATCCTTAGCATATGATGATGATTTCTCTATCTTGAGCCGATCTTTTACATTTATCAAAGTATTTTGAAGCTTTTGTGCGCTCATTTATTTTTTATTCATTATGGAATAAATCATTTCTCCTTCTTGTTTATGGAATTCAATTTGGTGCAGGGTATGAATGTCCTGGACTAGAACTTCAAAATCAACCTTTTTATAATCTGATGTTGTTTTAGGAGTTGGCACTGTGGGCTGAAGCACTGCCATCAACATTTTCTTTTCTTTTTTGTAATCAAAGGATGAAAGCAACCTATTTTGTATGCTGGGGGCCTGCTTTAAGTACTGAGAGTATATTTCATTCTTGATTTCTTCATTTTTAGCCTTAATCTCCTTATACCTTTCCTTGATGTCCATATCCTTCTCTTCTATCTGCTTTGATGATGACACTTCTATGCTATGTTGTTTTTGGATCAACTATGTATTAGAAGTGGTTGGATGCTATTCATTTTCAACTATTGTAAGAGGTTCAGTTTCTTTGTTTGGAATCTCTGTTTCAATGATATCTACTGTGTATTTTTCTTTGTTTGTAGGATTAATCTTTGGATTTTTGCTGTACCTGAGTTTGAAATTTGTTTTTGTAGTGGTCTCAGCTATGTAAGACCCTTCTTCCCTGTTTCTTTTCATGCTTCTGTCTTCCTGAGCTAGAGTCTGCAAAATGTGACTTGTATCACTTTGCTTATCATCTTCCAGTAGTGTATTCTCTAACCATTATGTTTGGTTAGAGAATTTTTCAATATCAGGCTTCTTTTCATGAATGTATGGAGTTAATTTACATTTAACTCTCATTTTGGTGATTATACCAAAGGGATCATAATACCAAAGAAAGCTAGTGCTAAATTTGCACTCTAACAATTTATTCTATGCTTCTGGACCTACTTCTCTGTTATTACATATGAATGGACCCACTTGATTTTTCAATTTAAATTGCATTTTCTTCTTTGCAGCCAAGAAAATTATATCATATGAGTTCAAAATTTTCCTTCTATACTCTAAAGAAAACAACCTCATAGGGACGTATTTTGGCAACTTGTAAGGAACGAGGTTTGACCCATAGACTCTAATTTCAGTGTGATTTTCGTATAAATACCAATCACCTGTCCTTCTATGTTCAGACAACTGTAAAAATTTATTAATTTCATTGCTGATCCTAGGTTGCACACTGTTTTTTAGAAAATTTACCAATGGATGGATGAAAGAATCTATAAAATATGCATAAGTGAATTCATCTGACTCCTTTCTGATCAGGGGAGTCCAAAATAAAACAGATTGTGGATTTCCTTCCACATCCAACTTCTGAAGAGTTATAGGGAACTTTTCAGACCGAAAATAAAGAAACATGTGGAAAATAAATGAAGTACACCTAAAGACACCTTCAATAGGAAGTTTGACAAGTTGTTCATGGATGCTATGAGCAATATACTGGGCAAAATTGAAAACTGCAAGGTGGCTGTCCAGGAACAAAAATGGACAAGAAACCAAGTACTAATGCATCAACATGTTCATTTGTGAAATATCCAAGGACAAAAGATAGCATGGAAATAATGTGTCTAGTTCTTTCTAGGAATTTAGAAGAGGAGTATGGAGGGTTGCGCTTGGGGATTTCCACATAGGATGGCATAAAAGTTTGAAAATTTTGAAATCTTTTAGGAAAATTCAACTCCAAATGGAATTTAGTGAGGGCTTCAATTGATAAAGGGAGTTGATTAGGTTTAGGCTGCAACTGAACCATCTGGTTGATAGATTCAGCTGTTATGGTAAACAATACTTCTTTTTCAGAATTGACAATGGATCTTTGATTTGGAGAATAATAATATTGGCATAATTTGATAGCTTCTGGGCATTGATGAGTATGAGGGACAAAATACTTAGGCAAATTTAATTCCCAACTACAAACATCATCTGTTTTATCCAAGGATTTTTCTTAGCTCTACCAGTGGAGCTTAAGGAGGTTAACCTCTGTCACAAGATCTGTGATTTTGATGCCAAGGGAGTATGTTATACATCTACAACAGGGGGTTGTAGAGGGTTGATCACAATAGTGCTTTTGGATGCCATTGATAGGTTTGATTTACCAGTTTTAAGCACTCTTAACCTTTAAAACTCTACTTTTAGGCCTATGAAACACTTTTGTAAGTTTTAATAGTTTACAGAAGGACTTTAGATGTAATAGAGGTTCTATCTTGGACAACAAAAGGATATTTCTGATTACTCTGACTCAAAACTATCAATTCTGTATAAAAAACCAATTTCCTGACCTTTATAACCTCATAAAATAATGTTAAGGGTTATCAGTGAAATTTTTGTGATGAAACAATCCTAAAACATCAATTTTTTGTGAAACAGAGTTTCTGAGTACAATAAAAAAGGCTTTGGATGTCTCAGAGAGATTTTTAAGTATGAAGAAGGCTAAAATCACTCCAAATTTTCTCTAAAATAGTTTAAGCTTCAGAAATTGTGGAAATGCTCAGGGTTTGTCTATTTGAAGAATTTCTGAAGAAAAAGGGGTATTCTTTAAGGCATACATTCTTATAAGGCTTCAATTAATAGTATAATTCTTTCAGAATGATGGATGAATATGTTTTTCTAAAGAATACCTATAAAATTAAGAATTTATGCTGTGAAGAAGGGTTTGCTGGGTTTTGAAAGATTTCAAAAACTTCTTCTAGCCTTATATGCAGTCTGGAGGATTCTCAGTGATTGTAGCTGTTGATTCTGATGAATTCTGTTTGTTTTTGAGGCAAAACAGAGGCGGAGGCGTTCTTTTCTCAGGCTGGGAAGGTTTTACAAACAGAAATGGTAATAGAAGGCGTGAAATGAGTGCATTCAGTTGTTTTTATAAATAATTTTTTTAAACAGTGAATATATTTATTGTCGGTCAATTCAAATCATAGGCGGTTTGGGTGCGGGGGAGGGAATTACTGCCATCGGTTTTCGCAACAACAATAGCTAGTAAATGGTGTTGATTGAATTGATGTGATCCAAAAAAAATGTGATGCGTAGAGGGGAGGGAAAGCATTGAAAAAAATTTTATCGCAAGTTTTTATTTCGTTATTGACCGCGCAATGAAATTTTCGATATGGAATGATCAACGTTAGATCTAGCGGAAAGGCGTGAACGAATGAGATTAAGTGGTGAAGTTGCAAGGTTTGAAAAGGCGTGGGGTCCAGGAAATGTATACGGCGAGAGTGTTAAAATGTATTAAAATCTAAGGTTTCAATACATAGTTTAGATATGAAATAGGCGGGTATAGTGTTATATAACCAATGTAATGCATGTATGTGTAATGTTACTATAGGTGGGGTATTTACTTAATAGGAATAGTTTAACCTATGGGAGCAGGGATAATATATCACGTGGGTGAAAATAATCCATAGGTTAAAGTAAAATATGGGTTTACGATATAATAATAAAAGGAATTAAATATAATACGAGATATAAAGGTTAATAAGAAGCTAATATATAAGTTAATATGTTAATAATAAAGTGCGATGAGAAATAAAAATTAAACTAAGTCTAATGTAAAATATAAATAAAGGGATACGTTTCATATTTAAGAGTCCCGATATAATATTTTTACCTTTAAACTTAGGATAATTTTTTTTTTTGGGGTTTTTGGGTATTTTTTTGGGGTAAAGGGAAATTATTCAAGGGTTTTACTTTCCCTAAGTAAAATGAGTTTTACACCTAGGAAAAGTGTATTTTTGCAAATGAAGTTGAATGATGAAGGGAAAAGGGAAAATGAAGGGAAAATCATCAAAATGGAGAGGACGAAGTATTTTTACAAGGGAGTTAGTGAATGAATTGACCAATTTCTGCTTATCCATGATTGTAAAAACTGCTTCTACCTACCCTTATGCTACCCTAACATTTTTTCTTCATTTACCTGGGTGCATTTGAGCTAACAAACCCTTCTTCATTTTTATTTTAAAACAACAAACTAGCTAATTCTATCCTTATTTCTTCCAAGGGCTCATATTAAGTTGTTGAGCTCCTTATTTGTTCTCTACCTAACTACTGATCTACCAAGATTAAACTATTTGGCAAGATATTTATTCTCTATCTATTAGCATGAAATTTAAAGCATAAAAAGTCAAGATTAAGCTATTTGACTAATCATGGATTATGGCATTTTGAACAAGCTACACAGAATCATTTATTAAATTGCAGTAAAAAGTAAAAGTAGTGGCATTTGGACTTGCATCACTTTCATGTTTTGTTTTCTATCTCTCTTTTTTTGGGGTCCATTTTTTATATTCTTTTTAATATTTTCCTTTTCAAGTCCTTTGATTTTTCTTTTAGGACTTTTACCCTCTTTACATTTTATTTTTTATTTTTCTCATATGGGAAAATAATTTGTAGAAAGCAAAGTATGTACATATTACAAGACTAATCAAAGTCAATTCAAAAATTATGAACCCTATTATTATAGGACCCTAACAGGATCTACAAAATACCAGGGGCCGAAAACCATCATGCCCCAAACCCATATGCAAACCCATGCACAAAACCATAGGCGGCTTCACCCACCGAAAAATAAGAAAAAAAATATCCTAGAGCATTGCTCCGGACCCCGCGCAAAGGGATACCCACCCCCTGCGAACCCATGGACAGGGGGCGCTGTCGCCCCCCTATGACCCCCCCGCGCATGTGATTAATATTGAAAAGAATATAACACATACCCAACATTCTCCCATTTTTTGTTTTCTTTCCATAGGGGGCCACAGGAGAGCTAAATCATTAGTCCTCCCCTACAACATCCATTGTTTCTCTACACCAAGAGAACTTTTGAGGGCCCACATACTTCATTAATGCATCTGCAACATTCTTCAAAGTGTCCACCTTTACCAACAACACCCTTTTATCCTCAACCATATCTATCACGAAGTGATATTGAACATATATGTGATTTGTCTTTGAATGATATGGAGGGTTCTTAGCTATGAAAAATTCACTTTGGCTATCACAGCGTATCCTTATAGCTCGTTGCACCAACCCCATACTTGAACACAATATCTGAAACCAAACTTCTTCCTTTATTGCATGAGTGGTTGCCATGTATTCTTCCTCTGTAGTTGAAAGAGCCACTATAGTCTACCTTTTACTTATCCAACAGACTGCACCTCCAAATAGGCTAAACACATACCCCCTTTTGGATATTCTTTTGTCTAGCCCAGACTGCAACAAAAATACCAAATATGTCCAAAAATCTCTCCAATCTTGGTTTTCCCTGGTAGCACAAACCATAATCACTAGTGCCACACAAATATCTGGAAACCTGCTTCACTGTTGTCTAATGATCCTTCCCTTGTTTTGACATAAAACTGCTCAATACTCCCACTGCATGTGCAATGTCTAGTATAGTACAAACTATTGCATACATCAAGCTACCCACTACACTTGCATATGGAACATGGGACATATCCTCCTATTCTTCTTTTGTCTTGGGACATTGCTCAACAGATAACTTTACACCTACAGGAATAGGAACCTTCACCGGTTTACTATCCTGCATATTGAACCTCTACAATATTGTCTCGACCTACTTCCTTTGGTTTAACCAGAGCTTCTTCTTTACTCAATCTCTCTTAATTTCCATGCCCAAAATATAGTTTGCAGCACCAAGATCCTTCATGTGGAATTTGGAGAACAATTGGGTCTTCGAATCTTGGATAATTTCTTTGTCATTTCCAATCAGCCACATATTATCCACATACAAGGAAAAATAAATAACATAGACACCAATGAATTTAAAATACACACAGTGATCCTCTTTGCTTCTGGTGAAGCCAAGTCCTAGTTTATAGGTATCAAATTTATGATAACACATCCTTGGTAACCTGCATACCAGTTCTTTCTTACCCTTCATTATAAAGCCTTTAGGTTTCTTCATGTATATCTCCTCTTCCAAATATCCATGAAGAAATTTTGTCTTGACATCCATCTGCTCTATCTCAAAATCAAATGCAGCAGCAATAGATAAAAGTAATCTAATGGAAGTAACCTTGGAAATAGGAGAAAAAATATCACCAAAATCAATTCCTGTCACCTGGGAATAACCTTTTTCTACCAATCGATCTTTGTATTTCTCCACCTTTCCTTCTACATTCATCTTCTTCTTAAACACCTATTTGATCCTGATGGGCTTCCTTCCAGGTGGCAACTCCACTAGATCCCATGCCTCATTTTTGTGCAAGGATGCCATTTCATCAACCATGGCCTCCTTCTAGAGTTTTCCATCCTCTGAATCCACCACCTCCCTGATAGTTATAAGATCATCATCAGTGATAGTGCAAGAAAAATTTGAACAAAAAGAAGATGGACTATACCTTTTTGGCTTCCTTATTTCCTGAATTGATATTCTCACAACTGGATTTTGTGGTTCTTCCTCTATTGAATCTTGTTTTGTTGTAGAGTTTGATTCATCCTCCTTTAGCTCAAACTCTATATTCTCAGGTTTCTTTGGTAGGAATTCATGTTTAACAACATATTTCACCTCTCTAAACACCACATCTTGGCTGTACACAACCGTACTTATTTCTGGGTTCTAAAGCTTGTAACCTTTTGAACCATCCTTATACCCAATAAAGATTCACCTTTCAGATTTATTATTCAACTTGTTCCTTTTCTCCTTTGGTGTAGAAATTTGCTGAATAATGATTAATTATCCACCGAGACTATCTTGATCACATACAATTCGAATTTATATGCAACACATAATCTCTTCCACTCAGATCATCAAACATGTGGAAATAAAATCAAGCGATAACACATCAAATCATCATACACATTAACACAGTATGTATGGGGAAAGCTTATAGCTGAAAACCCCGCAACTATTGTGTATATTATAATGGAGAAATCATGTAACAAACTTAGTACAATACTCCTCACAAGTACTCAGTACTATCTCATGAAGTTACACACAATCTAGCTCAGTTTTGAACAGGTTACTGGTTCAAAACTCACCGCCAATTGCCTTGCCTCTATTGCGCAATCTAGGCCTGTCTATATAGAGATCCAAGGTTCGAATCTCCTTGGCTTGACTGCACAATTGTCATGGACAAATCCTCCAAGTGTGGTGCAAATCTCATGCACAACTGATGTCGCCACTGATAGCTAACTCCACCCTTTCATCTACCTCTTTCACTGGTCTCCACTGAACCGATCATGCACTGTAGTGAACTGATGTGTTCTTGAGTTGAATAATGAGTTACTAATTAATGAATTAAATAATATTTAATTCACTCCACTCATAACTAATTGATTAGCTAGTTAAACTAATCTCAACTAGTTCAACTAAAATAAACATAACACAACTCCACTCTCTGTCTCATTAACTCCACCAAACTTCTGCCACCGAAGTCCTAACTGAAGTCAACCATGCATGAGCTCAATACCCCATAAGAAAAGCATATTTCCTTCTGGAATTTTCATGTGCCACATCCGTAGCTCAAACTGAAGTGCTCCAAGAGAGTAAACTGCTGTTTAGAGTCCAAATATTATTAAGGGTAAATAATATTTGACTTCCCTATTTTTAGGAGAGGCAGTCTAAAAATAGCCTTCGACCTCTTCGACCTAAAAAATAGAGTCTCATCTATTTTTACCAACATGACCAATGCTACAAGAATCTCAAACTGGAATCCCCGAACCATGCTCCATATGTCTAAAAATAGACATAGTCTAAAAATAGACTTTGCGCCAGAATTCGCCTGCGGGCCCACTTGGTGAAGGCGACTTCATTTCACCAAGCTCCATCATCTTGCTGTATTCTCAACATTTGGAACATGTACATATGCATCACATCCAAATACCCTCAAATGTGAAGAGGGGGTTTCTTACCAGTCTATACCTCATGTGGAGTCTTATCCTCCAACACTGATGAAGGTGATCTGTTAACCAGGTAACATGTAGTCTCCATTGCCTCTACCTATAATTCCTATCTTAACTTGGTACCACTGAGCATGATTCTTGCCTTTTCCATCAACGTTATTTTCATTATTTTTGAAACTCTATTTTTATAAGATGTGTATGGAGTAGTCTTTTGCTGTGCTATACCACACTTCTTACATAACTCTTCAAATTCCTTCTTGCAGAACTCTCCACCATTATCTTTCCTTAACACTTTTATCTTCTTCTCTGTCTGGTTTTCGACCAGAGCCTTAAATTCTTTAAATATGTCAAAGACTTAAAAATTTTTCCTCAAGAAATATATCCATGTATCTCTTGAGAAGTCATCTATGAATGAAACATAGTACACAGACTTACCCAGTGATGGAACCGACACAGGTCCAAACACATCACTGTGCACAAGCTCTAATATCTTGTTTGCCTTCTTAGCACCAGAAGGAAAGCTCACTTGATTCTGCTTCCCATATACACAATGTTCACAGAAATCGAAATCCAGAGAGATTAGACATACCATTACCATGTAGTATATGAAGGCCCTTATCTCCAATATGTCCAAGCCTTTGATTCCATAGAATGGTCTTTTCTCCAGAGACCACTAGGCTTTCCGCTCCACTTTCAGGAACCACATAACTGTTGCACCCATCAATAAAAGTGCTACCCTGAAGCTTGTACAGAGTTCCAATCCAAACTCCCTGCATTAAAACCAGTGCTCCCCGAACCATCTTGCAAGTATCTTTCTCGAACACTATTATAACACCTGCATCATCCATCCTGTTAGCTCCCTGTAATTTGTAAGATTAGCAAGAACAAATAGCAGAGAACAACATCAAACCACTTTGGAGTCCAGGACCTAGCCTTCCTGGGCTCAGAGAGGACTCTCTCTGTATTTATGATTAACTGATTTAGCTTTATGATTATATTCTCTGATTTTAGGCTAGTTATAAAGATTGGGGTTGTTTTTTTTATTGTTTTTTTGGTCGGATAGATACAAATGTGGGAATCTTAATCCATTGGGCTATGGAGTCATAAAGGGTTGAGTTTTACATCAAATTTTCAAGGGTTGTCACTGGGAAAGCTAACTATATCAAATGGATCTCTTTGGCAAGATGAATATGAGATGGCAAAAAACTTGTGAGTTCAGTAAGGCTAAAGGGAAATTAGGAATCCTTTAACTATACTTCAACATAAATGCAGAGCAGACAACCTCTGAATTATGTATTCAGGTCTTTAGAGGAAAACATTCAAGATAACAATTTAGTAAAATTAAAGAGCAGTTAAGAATTCTTTAACTAAACTTCAGATAAATCCTTAGGAAAACAGTTTTGTAAAACTAAAGAGAATTTAAGAATTATCTAGCTAAACTTCACAAAGAAAACCTTAAAAAAATAGTCCAGCAATACTAAAAAGAATTTAAAATTCTTTAGTTATACTTTTAGAGGAAAACATTAAGATAACAGTAACAGACAGAGTTAAGGTGCTCAATTTTGAGAATGCAACAAGATGATGAGCTTAGTGGAAAGAAGCCACCTTCACTAAGTGGGCCCGTAAGCTATTTTTGGCGCAAAGTCTATTTTTAGACTATGTCTATTTTTAGACATATGAATCATGTTCTATGAGTTGCAGGATGCTATTTGTGGATGGTTGGTCAAGTCAGAAAAAATAGATGGACTTCTATTTTTAGACATATTGGGCAGAATCTATTTTTAGATTGCCAGTCTAAAAATAGATATGTCAAATATTATTAGCTCTTAATAATATTTGGACTCTAAACATTATCTTATTCTCTTGGAGCACTTCAGCTAAGTGCACAGATGTGGCACAGGAGCTGACAAAAGGAATTACGCGTAATCTAAGGGTTAAGTGGAGCTATGTTCTGGAGATTCTGAGAACTCATGGACAGTAGCTCGTGGATTTGATTGGTTAATGGAGTTGTGTTCGCCACCCGGCTAAAGATAGCTTGAGCTAGTTGTATCTAGTCTAACTCATTGATACACTAGTGAGAGTGGTGTGAATTAATTAATTAATTAATTCACTAAATAATAAATCATTAATCAAATGAAGAATACATCAGTTAACTACAGTGCATGGCAGTTTCAGTGGAGACCCGTGGAGAGGTAGGTGAAAGAGAAAGTGTGACTATCAACAGGACCATACCGGGTGCATGAGTTTGCACCACACATTGATGGAGATGCCAATGAGGATTGCGCAGTACATACTAGTGGGATTCGAACCTGGATCTCGGTATTATCCATATTGGATTGCGCAGTAGAGGCAGGCTAACAGGTGGAGCAGATTGGAGCGTGTGTTTTGTATGATCTGAGCTTGTGTAGTGTGTAACAATTGGAGATTGTACTGAGACCTTGTGAGGAGTTTGTACAATGATTGTTACATGATCTTTATCATTATAATATACAGATAGTTGGGGGTTTTCAACTTTAATCTTTCCCATAAATACTGTGTTTATATGTGTGATTGTTTATGGTTTTAATGTGCGCATGCGATTGTCTATATTTCCGCAAATTGATGATCAATAGTAGAAGAGGTTATGTATTATGCATGAAGCTCAAATAGTGTGTGATCAGGATAATCTCGGTGAATAATTTAACAATTATTCAAATTTCTACACTCAAGCAACATATCTTAATCTAAAATTTATGTTTTTCTATAAGAGAAATTGATGTACAGTATGAAAAAACAAAGGGGAAAAAATTAACATAAAAGGGATGACATCACCACTAACATAGCTCAAGGATCCTATGAAAGTGCTTGTATCATTGATATCTAGCTCAAAAATAATTATAGTCCTCCAATACAATAATATTTTCAACCTAGAGTCTAAACAAAGTCCAACCAACCCACACTGATAATGAAAATACATGCAGTATTTAACTGCAACTGAGGTGGTTGCCCTAATCTAGGGTGACACACTGCATTTACTACAGATTAAATGAAGTATTGACAATTGTGACCATGCAAGGCCCAAGCCAAAAATATCTCTGACAGACTTACTGTAATAATAAATTTCAAATTAAATCCTGAGCTAACTTTTAAATATCTTTGACTAACTGCCTACAAAATTAACTTTTATAATAACTTCTGGACTGATGCTAAAATATCTGTGACTGTAGTATTAACTGTGGTAGCTTTCATTAAATCAAAATTAAGCTAGAGGTGGCCAATATGGTTGAGAAGAGGCCAATGTTGAGTGATCTTGACATCTGGCTTTGTCTTTGGATTTACCATTACATAGTCCATAAGAGAGGATGCATTTCTGGCACTGCAAAAATTAGTCTTTCATGCTACTTATCATCTGACTATTTCTTAACTCTATCCTTTAATTTTTAACTTGTCTTCATTTGTATATCTCTTTACTGCCTTTGCTATCAATTGTAATTTATTCTTTTACCTCTTTATCTGTCTTTGCCTTAACTCTGTCCTTTAACTCTGTCTTTCATTTGTTTTTCATCTTTACCCTGACTGCTCTTTTTTCTGCTTTCATTCATTCTCCTACTCATAATCCTCTAGTGAATAAAGCCTTTAAACTGAAATCTAGAGAGTTTGGATTAAACAAGTCTTTGGGAACTAGAACCAAGAGTTGTTTATTCGGTCTTCTGATATGAAAATCACCTGCAAAAATCAAAACAATTGTTAACAAAATGTAGGTTCGCAGGGAGGCTAGCAATGGTGGTTCGTCGCATGGCGTAGGGTGAGGCAAGCAGGTTTAACTTCACACAGCGGATGGTTTCGTTATATGCGAGGAGGAATTTTGTGGTTTTATCGTGCGGTGATAAGCAGTTTGGTGGTTTTAGTTGGAGGGGATGCGATGAAGTGTGGGGAAGACACGTGGCGAATGGGAGGGGTCGCAAAACCGCTCATTTCGCAACCCCCCCGAAGGTGGTAAACGGTGGGCAGTTGGGGGTGCGAAAAGGACTGGAGGCCGTTGGATAGGGTGGTAGAGATTGGATGGTGGTTAGGCATCGGATGGAGTACGGGTAGGTTTGAAAGGTGGTGTCGGGTGATTTAAATGAAAATGGAGGTTTAAATGAAATGAAGAGAGGGAGGGGAGGGGGGAGTCTAAAGTGGAGGCGTTTAAATATAAGGTGGGGTCGGGGTTAAACACAACGAGGGGGTAAATGAAATGACTTCGGGGCTATTAAAGTGGGACTCGGGGTCAAATATGGTGGGAGAGGGAATATATTTAAGCGGGGAATATAAGGTGGGGGAATATGAATACTTTAGGAGGGGGTTTAAAATGATGTCAGGTACGAATTCTTGCAGTGGGGACTGATATTATTTTAATTAAAAACATTGTAAAAAATGGGGTTTTTACATGTTTTTAATGGAAAAGGGGAATTAGTAAATGGGAATGGGGTTTTAGCCAGGGGGAAGGGGTTTAGGGTTTAAAATAGGATTTTAGAGCATTGGAGTGTTAGAAATAGGTAAAATGAAAGGTAATGGAGAGGGTAAATGAAAAATAATGAAGACTATGAGATTTGGATTTCCATCATACTTAATCAGAAAAATTCTCCTCTTTTAACTGAATCAAATGGTAGATGGAATTATTTGACCCCTTTTTCACCCAAGATCTCCTTTCCTTTCTTAAAATAAATGATAATCATGGAATATTATTTTTAGCATAAAAAATATAAGGAATATGCAGTCATCTGGTGATATTGTAAAAATACAGGACTCTAACAGTGGCTCCAACTGGGGAGGGCAACTCCTTTAGGGGGTGTCAAGAACTTTGTAGATTAGTAGCCTGATTTATTTGGTTGATTTCCACTCTGTAATCCTGATCTGTTACAAATTTTGTGACTGTGACCTTCAAAAACTGAAATCCATGCTTATTGCAAACTAAGGTCTGAAACACACTTGATCTTAAGCCTGAATAAACAATATGAAATTGAAAACTTTGAACATGCTCAAGCATTTTGAGAGATATTTTGCATACATACCTACCCAAACTATGATTCAAATATTTTTTCTTCCTTTTTGGGTGCATTTAGACTTGCAAACCTTAACATCATTTTTTCTTTTGTTTCTCTCACTTACCACCTATCCCTTATTTCTCCTACTGGTTTAGATTAGGTTTTTGAACCAATTTCATTTTCTACCTACCTACTGATAAGCCAAGAAAAAATAGTTTGGAAAATCTTCATTTTCTAACTTATCAACAAAAAATTTTAAATTTTTACAATCATGTTTAGACTGTATGATTGAACAAGGCCTTCCTAAAAGTAGTGGAATTTTGATTTGCAACACTTTAAGAAGTATTCATTTTTTTGTATGGGCCTTAATTTTTTTCTTCTTTTTTTTACCTGCCCTCTTTTCTTCTTTTTTGTTTCTTTTCTTCCTCTCTTTTTGTTTAATCGGACTAGGCTTATGGCCTTCACTTCAGGCTCTAATTTTTTCCAATATCCCGTTTGAAATTTGTTTACGCAATGTTATATACAATGAAGAGAATTCCAACTGAGATTCTTAACTGAAATAATGTTTCAACATCCTGCCATTAACAAGGCCTTCAAAAAACTTTGTTCCATCCATATCTTGTAAGAATAATGAATTATTACCCCTTGCAGAATTAATGATGTATGGAACTTTCCATAAGTTATCAAACTTTAGATGTTTGCCTTTGTCCTCTCTTCTAGAATCCCACTTCAACACTTTGTCTCCAATGTTGAAATCGTTTGATTTAGTCCTTTTGTCAAATATTTTCTTGATGTTTTCTTGTACCAGCTGTGTTATGTTGTATACTCCTTCTCTAGATTTCTGCAGCTAAATGGTTTGGCTTATTCTTATTTTTATATCATTCTCTTCAAATTGTACTTCTTGAATGAGCTTCATTACTGGCACCCCTAGAGTTTTCGGGAAGGCTGCATCCATTCCATAGACTAGTTGATAGGGTGACATATCAATTGACTTCTTACTTGTTAGCCTATCTACCCATAATGCATGTGTTGTGCCATGATTTCTTATTTTCCTCCAGTAACTTCTTAATGATGTTCACCAAACTCTTATTTAAGGATTCATCCAATCAATTACGTTGAGGGTAATAAGCTGTAGAATGCCCCAAATTAATGTGATATTTGTGGCAGAAATCCACCATTTTCTTGGATTTAAAGGTAGAATCGTTATCAGTAATGATTTTCCTCGGACATCCAAATATAGATCGAATGTTGGTTTCAAGAAATATAATAATTACTGAGTCTGTGGCAGTCCTGGAAGGAATGGCTTCTATCCATTTGGTAAAATAGTCAGTTGCAGTAAGGATCCATTTATGTTGGGCAGAGGCGGAAGGGTGGATTTCTCCAATGAAATCTAGACCCCATTATTGAAAAGCAACTTCAACAGAGATTGGTTGTAATGAAAAAGGTAGAAACTTTCTTTTTACCTCAAAAATTTGGCATTTATGACAAGTAACTACCATTTTGTGGATGTCTTGGAAGAGGTTAGGCCAATAGAAACCAACCATAAGGATCTTATTAACAGTGGTTTTCCAATAGAGGTGGCCTCCACAATCCCCTTCATGAAATTCATGCATAATCCTATCTTCATTTTCTTTAGGCAAACATTTAAGCAATATAAAACCAGAATTTTTCCAGTATAAATTTTTTTCCAGAATGCAGAACTTTACAGCTTTTAGTTTCAAGAATTTGGCCTTTGTTTTGGACAAACCAGGAGGAGCATTTAAATTAAAAATCACATATAGTATATTTGCGTACCAGGGAGAATTTAGGAATTCTTCCTTAATAGGTGGTGTCGCCAGCTCCTCTTGTTCATCTAGTGAGTGAATCATATTGATGTCTAGTGCTTGAAAATTTGTTTAGGCCATTAGTTTAGCCAACCCTTGTCCTTTGATTAATTTGTTGGGTTTGATTTCTAAATCATATTCCAAGATGACAACAATACATTTTCCTCTTTTTCCATCAGGACCTTATGTTAAGATGTCTTTAACCACGGTATGGGGCACAAATGCACTGATGTGTGAATGCAGAATGTAGAATCTGAAATCCTTTAGTGCTCTGATTAAGGCAAAAGCCTATTTTTCCATGATATTATATTTCAAAGGTGTGTCTCTTAAAGCTTGGCTAAATAATGCTATGGGCTTCTCTTGTCCCTTTATATTTTTTTGCAGTAATACATCAAAAACTGTGTGTTCTAATGCAAAGGAAATTATAAAGAAATATTTGGTGAAGTTAGGGCTGATCAGAACCAGTGCTTGTGTAAGTGCTTACTTCACTAGGCCAAAAGACTGCTTTGCTTCCTTGGTCCACTTGACTCTTGACTCTCTTTTGAGCATTTTGGTGATGTTCCTTAGGAGTTTTGCAAGGTTTGGTATAAACCTTCTTAAAAAAATTATCTTTCCAATGAAAGATTGTAGCTCTTTAATATTTCTTGGGTGACTGATTTGCAATATTCCCTCAATCCTATTTGGATCAATATTGATCCCTTCTTTGGATATGAAGTGACCTAGAAGCTTTCCTTCTTGAAGGCAGAATAAGGATTTCTTGGGATTCAAAGATAGATCGTACTTTATGCATTTCTCAAATACCTTTCATAGATGAGCTAGATGTTCTTCATCAGATTTTGAATAGATTGTGATATCATCAAGAAATATCACAATGAAGAAACCTATTTCTTCTGAGAAAGAAATATCCATTTCTCTTTGAAAAGTGGATCCAGCGTTCATTAATCCAAAAGGAATTTTTACATACATAAAGGTGCCCCAAGGTGTAGTGAAAGTTATTTTGTGTTGATCATTTGGATGCACTAGCACCTGATTATACCCTGAAAAGCCATCTAGCAGAGATATCCTTTTGGAGCCTACTACCCTTTGCAGTATGTGGTCCATCTTTGGTAAAGGGTAGTTGTCCTTCAGGGATGCTTTATTTATATTTTTGAATTCAATGCAGAGTCTAATCTCTCCTATTTTCTTCGTCACAGATACAAGATTTGAAACCCATTCTGAGTACCTGAGTAGGACTATTATCCCATCATCTTACATTTTCTTTATCTCTTTCTCAACTAGTGGCATTTGGACAGGATTTATTCTGCATAGTTTCTGTTTAAAGGGCTTCTGACTCTCTTTGAGTGGAATTTTGTGCTGAATGATATCAGTATCATAGGACTTCAAGTCTTCATAACTCCAGGCAAACACATCAATAAATTATTTGAATAACTCAATGTATTTCTGCTTTATAGGTGTTGGCAGTGTCTTTGATAGATTTACCATCTTGGGCCCTTGCTCACTGCCCAGATTGCACTCCTCTACATTTGCTTCAGTGGATTCCATTTTTGGCTTTCTAGCAACATCATTGAAATCAAAAAGTTCTTCTAGAGGGACAAGTCCTCTTCGCAAGGTATTATCTCTGAACTGTAGCACTTCAATTTTTTTTATTTTTTTGGATATTCAGAAATTTCTCTCCTATGTTGGTATTTCTTTGCTAACAGATTTATATCAGCATCATGAGGGGACTACCCCTTGTATGTTTATTCCTCAGTAGATAAATCCTCTTCATGATCTAAGTCTGAATTTGGAATTTCAAACTCATTTTTGGATTGCAGGAAATCTTCAATCTGTTGGTCATCTTCAAAAACTTGCCAATATCTCATATTATCAGGGACTGCTAGTCTGTATTTAACATGCACTGTGTATTGTTTTTTAGGATGAGGTATTTGACAAGTGTTGGATGCAAATGCTATTCCATTGGCAAGGATATTTTGATTTCTTGGGATAGAGGCAAGGTCATATTCTTTGAATGTTTTTAGGAGGTCAAGGGTAGTATTCTTGTATGCCCTCAATCTAGGATGCTTAGCTGAATATTCTCCCATAATTTTCCTAATGACTAGCTCAGAATCCCCATGGATAGAGATCCTTTTGGCTTCTAATTTATTCAGTAATTGTAACCCTAGAAGGAGTGCCTCATATTCTGTTATATTATTTGTACACTGAAAGATTAGTTTGTAAGAGTGACCCTTTGCGCAGTTGTTCTTAGTGTTGTGTACCCAAAAACCTACTCTTAATCCAGTTTTGCCACAAGAACCATCAAAACTCATGCTCCAAAGAGGTTCAAGTTTAGGTGTGTATTGTTCATTTTCTATTTGGCCTTATTGTTCTCCCTTTTATTCTTCTTTTTCAACTATTTGTTCATTAATTTATACTTGTTCATTAATGTTTTCATCATTGTAAAGGATAAATGAATCAAGGTCTGAGTGGACAGAGTAGATAGGGGAGTTATCAGAATTTTCTTGGTTGCTTACCATGTATTTCATATGAATTTCCATATATAATCTTCTTGGTTGAAAACATACTGGTATGGTATCATAGGTCATATCCATTTGGAGGGTGCCTTGAAGCTTGGCCCCCCATGAGCATGATAGAAGCATGCCATATTTAGGGGCAATGCTAGCCACCACAATATCCATTACTAGACTTTTGGATAGTATCTGTGCTAAAGTAACACAGAGATATTCTATCAGGCCTAGACATTTAACTCTACTGGAGTCAAAAGAGTACATGTCTTTGGATGGTCTAGTTATCTCAAGGCCAAGTTTCTCCATAATCACCTTTGGAATGAAGATATGAGATGCTCCTGAATCTAACATGGCATTATGGAGGATTTTATCATGAATATTCAAACTGACATAAAATGGGGATACACCTCCCTCTTGGAATTTACCTTCTACTTCAGGCCCAAACAAAAGTTCAGGTTTTTCATCATTCGAATTCATAGTATTAATATTTTCTCCTATGTTTAGTGCTTTCAAAACTAGGGATCTATATACATCTTGGCCTACTAATTCAGTGAGAGGTATGGAAATCTTTATCTTGGAAATTTCATTTTCAATACTAAATGGTGTCCGTGTTTTTGGCAGATTTGAATCAGTTTTATCAAACATTATTTTTGCAGCAACTTCAGATTGTTGATTTGTATTAAGGATATCAGCTAGATGAGTTTTTTTAGGGCTGATAATTGATTTACTAGTGCTTATTTCTACACTGTTTTTCTTTTTATCATAATTTTTAACCATTTTATTTGAATTTTTTGTTGTCTTTTTAGGATCAGTTTCAGGGGTCTTTCTAGAAGAATTTTTAGAATTCTTTCTCTTGGGAATGTCCTGGGCTTTCTTTCTTCTGAGGTCATACTATCTATGCACCTCCATGATAGCATTTTCAAATCCTTATTTATAACCCTCGGATTCTTTGCATTCTTCTTCAATTTGAGTTGGGTAAAATATGCCTTGCTCTTCCTGAGTGAGGAAAATAGTATCCTCATCATTAGCTCCCATTGGATTAAATTGACTTTCTTCCGACTCTTCAATCACCCCCTCATCCTCATCAGCATAGTTTTCTTGGAAAGGAGGCCTGATTTTCTAGTCATGTCCTCTCTGTTCCCTCTGTCTTATTTGAGGGGGGTTTCTCCTAAAGTTTTGGTTTTGGTTCTAGTTTCTATTCTCAGGAGCTGCTTGGTTTTCTCTGGGGAAATCTCTCTCATTTAGTTTTATTCCCTCCATCATCCTCTCCATGGTTCTAACGAGGTTATCAATCTTATTATCATATGTGGAGGCTATAGCCTCTTCCCTATATGTGACTCTCTTTTTATTTTTCATTCTAGCCCTTTTGGCAATCAGATTTTCTTCCACACTTACTGCACCCCTCTGCATGTCTTCTAATGTAGGAGGGTCTCTTTCTCTTGGTTGATAATCCATCTCTGGGTCAAAACCATCTGGAAATTTCATTAGGGCTAGACCTTGTGGGGGTTTCATGTGAGGAGGGAGGGCTTTATATAGATTTTTGAACCTAGTGCAGTAGTCTTGGACACTTTCTCCAACGTTTCTCTTGATTTTTTCATATTTTGACAAGATCCGGAGAGGATTTTTCTTGACTTTCCATTTATTTAGGAACAGTTGGTGAAAAGTAGGGAGGTCATGTATACTATTAGGGGTTAGGCATTTAAACCACTTTCTTTATTCTCCCCCTAATATTTGATAAAACATTCTTAACTTAATAGTTTCATCATGTATCTCTTATCGATCAAAATAGTTATCCATTCTATCCACATGTTGTTGAGCAGTTGTAGAACCAGTTTCATCAAATAGGGGAATTTTGGACTGATAGTCCTGTGGTAGAGGCACTAAAGGAAATGGTAGGACTAATGGGGCATACCAGGCTGCCATGGCTAGTGGTTGGGGAACCCAAGGGGGGTTAACAAGTGGGGGGTTGATAAAGGGAGGTGGAGGGTTGGATGGAGGAAGGTGAACAGTGCGTGTATGAGTGGGGGTTGAGGCTTCTACAACAGGACTCTATTTTAAGATGGATGGGTCAAAAAATATCTAGGTTATCAAATTCTGGGATTTAGTCCTGAACAAGCTTTGCCCAAAGTGTGAGTCAAATTGGATATCCTGCAAGTTTTTAAGGTTTTTAGGTAGGGAGCTTGCCTTGTGAATAATCCTGCTAACAGTTGAACTCTCAGATATAATATTTTTCCTTAGTATTTTCTCAGGATCATCAACTATTGCAGGAGGGTTTGGGTCAAGATGGGATGTGGTATATATTCTTCGAGAAGCCAAAACTTAGACCCAAGGCGCAGAGAGGTTGAAATTTTTATAATAGCTGAAAAAGAAACCAATTTGTGAAAAAATAATTAATTCACACAGTATTTTGACTGGGTTTTTGTTTGAGTTTTGATAATATTAGGTGTTGAAGTATGTTTGGTGCACGTATGTACGAAATCACACCAACTTAAGGGGTGTGGTCTACCCACTTAAGTTATTGGTAACAGGCATAAAAAGAAGTGGAGTCAAGCAAGTTAGTGTAACAAGCTAGAATCATAAGCATAGTAGATAGAGAAATAGCATGCATATATAAACTAAAACTAAAAAAAATAAACATGAGCTCTAAAAAGAGTCAAATGATAACAATAATACAAACAGTGGTTCTTGGCCCCTCTTATTGAGCACTGGTAGGAAAATAAGAGTGAAACTTTACGCTCTTGCCAAAGGGCCCCTAGAACATGGGTTCTAAGTCTCAATGCAAGGATGTTTTTATCCCAAGCTTACCTCGGTGCAAAGTCTTCCTCTCTCTCTACTGTGGTGGACTGAACTTGTTGGATGGCCAAAAATTGAGTCCCCTCTATCTTCAGCTTTAGATCACACACTACTGGTATTTCTTGGGAAATTATGGCTAGAATAACAATGTGCTCACCAATTCTTCATCTCATGGTGGCCTTATATAGGAGATTTCAAATCCTCCTTCCATCTCTTGATACATTATGGATGGTGACCCAAGAGAGGGGTATGATTCCTTTGTGTGCTACAAATATTCCATTGTGTGCTCACTTGATGTTTAAGGAGGCTTTGGTGGTTGTCCTTAGGCAGCTTCAAGTGAGGAATCACTTGTCCTATGCTTTGTGTGGTCCCAGAAAGTGAAATTTCGCCACTCCCAGGATTGCGCACATTTCGGGTCATAAGGTGTGCAAAGGCACTCTTCATAAAGGATAATGTGTGCAAAAGCATTTATGACTTGCTCAAATTTGATTTGTCTTCAGACCTTAGAGATTTTTAAATACTTTCCAGATTCTGTAATGTCTTCCAGCCCTGTAAATCCTTCTGCTTGACATTAAATAATGTCGTCTTCTTCTTGTATGATTTTCCATTGTTAAAAGTTGCCCCCTAATGTGTGAGGTCTAGGAAGAACTGTATAGCCAAAATACATTATAGTTTCTTTTCTGTATATCGTACATAGAGAGAGAGAGAGACCTACGTGAAGCTTGGAATTGGAAACACCCTGCACCAGTTCCAAGAATGACCATGTCCTAAGGGACCCTTGTATGAAAATATAATACAATACATATAAAAATTTTATACGAGGTGGGCATGTCTCATGCTCGTGATGTTGTGGCTAGTTAAAAAAATCTATTTGGCAGATATATGTTCTTTGTATATCACTAATATGGTAGTGATCTGGTGGTTGCTAATGATGTTTTTTGATGCCCTCCAGGGCATTTTTTCTTTGAAAATAGGTGGCATATGGTACCCACATGCATAAACTTGGTATGGAATATAGCTATGCATTGTATGCATAGGCGCTGGTTGGGACCTTCCCATGTAAGCATTGCTGAAAAAGACGCTTATGGAGGCATGGGTCTTCGACGAATTTGATCAAAGTGCAATGGTTGTAAATTACGATACCATCTTGACATGAAATCTTTTGTTGTAGTTGAATTCTAGGAGGATTAATGACATCTATGTGAAATTATGTCTCCCATAGTGCCAGCTGAGGATTCCACTTTTAGGAAGAGGGTTAATCCAAGGTACCGCTTCCTTTTTGGAAAATAGGTGTCAAAGTCGACAAAAAGGAAGCCTCAACTAGATGAGGGGTTGCCGACGTGAGGGGTCGGGGACCTGGGTGTGATGGGTTTAACATAGTTACGTTGGCAAGGGGTAATAGAAAATTGATGATGGGGATTCAGTGGCCCAAGGTCGGAGTATACTAAGCATCTTGACGATAGTCATAGTCATTTCTGATGGGGAGATCCCTGGAGTCGGTAGGACTTCCAGGGTGGGTATAAACTGGATATGAATGTCATGGTGGCTTGAGCATGGGGGTGTAATACTTCAACCAAGGGTGTTCAGGGACTGCTACCATGGGAGAAAAATATGGATGAGAGGGTGAGGGGATGTAGTGCTCCATTTGCGGTCTTTGTACACTTACCAAAAGAATAAAATAATGGGGTTTGGTTTGTACAAAACACAGAGACGAGTACCCCAAAACATGAAAGTGTTCGCTCACTGATGTTGTGAGGAAGGTGTTTTGCTGAGGGTGGGGGACCCATTGGTTGGTCTAATGTGTGGGGTTGATGAAGCTAATGAAAAAGTATCGCAGATGGGATTGTGCTCGTGGAGGTATGGTGGGCCAAATGCGAGGCGTGGTAGTGAAATTTTGATATGCTTGTACAACCTGATCGTTTGGGAAGGGGGTTTTAGCTTATATGATCAACTCGACCTTATGCATGGTGGATGGATGGGCATGAGGTGCTTCCCAGACTAAAGTGGTATGTCCATGGCGTCACTTTTGTTGTGATATAAGGTCTACTGTGGGTGGTGAGCACCATGGAGGGGAGGCTCTATCGACCAAAAAGGATGTTTATCATGTGCAGGGTGAAGTGATGATAAACACGGTCGGATATGAGGACCCTATGGTTGATTTCAGATGGAGAAATGATGTCAGGATATGCAAAGGTTACGGGAACTCTATCATGCTGGGGGTAGAATGATACCTACTCTGAAACTTTCAGTAGATGGAGTTGTGGATGGTTTGCAATATTTTCCTGCATAAAAAACTACCTCAAGTGAAAGCATATTCTTTACCAAATATTATTGAAACTCACAAGCTTTTTAAAAAGAAGATGAGAGAGGGCATACCTGTCAGCGCTGAAAATTTATTTTTTCGGGGGTGTGAATGTGTGGCATCACCTCTGTTTTTTATGGAGTGTTGATCATGGTGTAGCTTATGGTTCAGAGAACGGACCTTCTAATCTCTCGTTATGGTCCTCCCAAATTTTTTAAAAGGGTGGTATATAGGAGAATATGGCCCTAATTCAATTCATTTGTACTTGTTGAGTTCTTGAGAGGTCAGAAGCTTCTGCGTAGCATTTCTTGCCATTGTGGTCAGCTTGAGCACCAGGGATTAGTGATATCATGCCTAGGTAACCTCCATGATGTCCTGCACTGTAATTTTTTTATTTTGATGGTGCCAGGATCCGTACAAACTTGGTTTGTAAGGATTCTTAGTGTTTCTTGCCCTAGATTGCACGAGTGATAAGGGAAAAGGTGTTCCCTTTGTGCATATTTTCCATGGATAAGCATGTTAAAATCACTTTGTTCCCCTCTGTGGAAAATAAAAGTGTGCCCTAAGCACACCTATATGAGGGACATGCGTGCAAAGCCAAGACAATTTTTTTTTTGGATTTTGCCTATTTTTGTTCTTTTTCTGCTACTAATGGGCACCTGTTTTGATGACAGGTTGTTGTGGAGTAAGCGGGATTGGCCCGAGCTTTGAACTACATTGGCTACTGATGCTGGGTTGCACTACCAGCTGGTGCAATGGGGGATCCTAAAGTTCGCGGAGAACGATCTTCTTCGGTCAGAGGACCAATTGCTACACTACTTGATCTGACATTGGCGCAGGAGGCGAAACATGGTCATGCTGCGTGGGACGAACCTAGTCATCCATCCTGAGATGGATGTGTATTTTGTGACCGGGTTACTGCCTCATGGTGAGGCGCTGAGGTATCGAATCCCCTTCGGGAGTGTGGATCTGGAGAGGTTTTCAGAGACGTCACTGTGGTGGGGCTCCTCTTACAGAGGGGTGCATCAACATTGCATTAGTGAAAGATTTGGCAGAGCATTGTGCGACTTGCAGGGTCATCGACTCCACATCGAGCATCAGGCCCATAGGTTGGAGTATTGAGCTAGTTGAGGTCTGGGAATTTATATTATTTTCCTCACTTTTGCTATGATGGGATGGTGGCGCAACTCAAAAAATTCCATAGTGTATCGAAGCTGTTTGCGTATGCCAGCATTTTGTGTAGCATTATGTACAAGAGGGTAGTGTTGCTAAGTCCAATGGTGGTGGTGCCTCCTGGGGGCCACGAGAGCCTCATATGAGGAGGTGGGCTCCGGTCATGCCGCGAGGTGGTGGTGGCATGGTGGGGTGTTACTGGAACACCACGACAGAGGCCTGGTTCGAGGTGAAACCGCAGATGTTCTTGCCATGCTTATATGCGGGGATGGACTTCTGGGGGATCTTGATATGGGTCTTCCTCCTGGCTATGCTTGAGGGCAAATAGGTACATTTTCTATGTGTTATGCATTTATTTGTGTATATATGTGCGTATGTGTTTTTCTAGTGACACTAACATAGTTTTGGTTACTCTTGCAGATGTTGGCGAGGTGGGTCACCCTGTGGCTTGGTTGGTCAGCCACGGTCCTCTTCAGAGGCCTAGGGGAAATCTCAAAGGACATGTTGCTGGAGGACCTGGTGGTGGTGCTGGCCCTTCAGGAGAGTGCAGCATCTCAATCGTTGCCGAGGCTGCGACTGAGTGGGCTTGTGCCGAAGTAGCGGTTGCATGTATAGATACGACGGAGGCTCGTATCGTGAAATTGACTGCTCGGGTGTCAGTTCTTGAGGATGCTTGGGGTCTAGTGGACCACTTGACCTAGGGGATGCCTTCTCAGGGTTTTATGGATGATCACGAGGAGGTTTGGCTGGAGATTTTGATGTCCCGCAAGAGGGACTATCAGCTAATTTTACGTCGGGTGGCAGTCTCGATGGTGATGGTAGCTCCAGTGGTGGCACCGGGAGTGGTTGTGGGTCGAGGTGCCCCTCCTGAGGGGGCACTGCCCTAGATTATACCTGTACACAAGGAAAGCACCATGTGGATTATTCCCCTATTTTTTATGACTTTTTGTATCTTTGGGCTGGCCGCTAGGTCAGCGACACTATTTTTGTACTGCACATATATATATATATATATATATATATATATATATATATATATATATATATATATATATATATATATATATATATATATATATGAGATATATTTTTTAGTTTCTGTTGTGTCACCCTGCCTTAGTTTATGGATGATATGCTTCTATATACTGATATTTTGTTTATGTACATATTGGACTGAGATGCATTCCAGTTTAGGATATTGTTAGCTATGTGATCAACTATTTGGTTTTGACTCCTTGGTACATGTGTAATTGTGATATAGTAAAATTTTCTACTTAATCTTTTTGCACACAGATATTTCCTAAAAATGTCTCAAATGTTTGGTTTAACTGTGACACTACTAATTGGGAATTAAGGTAGACATGCATATGTCATATGCCCTGATGGAGGGTGTCACACATAAGTCCGATGACAGCATCATATTATGCCTGATTGTTTGTTGCTGAACCGATGCACACACCATTTGAGTAGAGCGGTGATCGGTGAGGGTGGTAGATGACCCAGGAAGCTACGTCTAAAATTTGAGACCATTGTGATGCTCCATCAGAAAATCCGAAATAAGTTTAAGGTTGGTGATCCATGGTGATAGTTTGAGTGTGTTTAATAAGACTTTTGGTCAAAAAATTTCAATGGTTTGGTTTTGTGTACGTTCACTCTAGGGAAGGGCCGTTTGGTTCCGTTAAGATATATGCCCCCTATCGGAGGCAATGCTTGATGATGTAGGGTCCTTTCCACAAGGTTTCAAACTTTCCTGGCCATAGGGCTTCTTTTGTGACATCATGGTGGAGGACTAATTCTCTATCAGTGAATGAGCGAGGGTTGATGTGGCAGTCGAATGATGCTTTTACCCTTTTCTTGTGGGCCTCATTGTGTTGCAGCGACTGTCGTTTACTTTTGTCGACGAGATCTAGTTGTACTAGGCATTGTTCTAGAGGCTGGGTATCATCAACTAGTTTGATGGCGGCATGAAAAATTAGGATCTTGTGGAAATCATTGAAAAAGCGCAAGGTACCTTGATATTTTGCTACAGGAATAGGGTGGAAATCCTAGGATGTGGGAGCTGCTGCAATCCTATTTCTAGTATGCGATGATACGAATCATATATGGTGAATCATGTCTTCGACATTCGATGGGGGAAGATTCTCCGTGATGGGGTTTTGCATGAGCTCAAGGTTGGGTTCCCCGTTAGGATAGTCAATTTCCTGTAGGTGGAAACTGTGCTTGCTGCAGAGGTGCCTGAATGTTTTCATTAGCGGGCATACCTCTGGTGTGTGATTTGGTCAGTGAAGATAGTGCATGGTATCACTGCACCAAAAATGTAGATTATGTGGGAATCAACACTACTCCTTTTCCCTGATGTGGATTCTTGGAAAGGATATATTGTAGAATAGGTTGTCTTCTGCTTCTATTTCCACGTTGTTGGCTTAGGTGCATATGACTCTTTGTGGGAGTGTAGACTCAATGTTTCTTTTACCTCTTTTAGCTTGGGAAGGTGTACACATTTAATCGTATGGTGAAAGTGTGAACAAATTCGGTAATAGGTGTGCATGGTATTCTCTTGATTAGAGAGAAGTTGCTGAGGGAGGGGCAAGACTATGAGAAAACTGTTTGCAAGGAGATTCAGTTCTCTACACTAATTGATTCGGTGGTCATTCAAATCGCATAGTCGACATGTTATCCTAGGCTTAACCTGGGTTTTGTTTGGTTGCTGTGTCGTCCTAATTCTCCCACCAAGCCCATGTGGGGGTGGAGTTGTTGACTCGGAGGTGTAATTTTTATACCATTCACGAAGGTCGTCTTGTTTCTTCTCTATGGTATGAATCATATTGATGGTGGGATGAAGTTGTGAGGCATAGGTAGAGTGTCGCTCATAATGATTACCTTGACATATAAGGAAAAATATCCATGATATGGGGGTTCAGTCATGCCAAGTTTGAGGTCTGATGGAGAAACATCATTGTAACGCTGCTAAATTAGGACAAGTGGCGATCACATTATTGGGCATTTTTCATAACGTGCATGTTAGTCTTCTTAGTAGAGAGTGGTTGGGGGTAACTAGGGGTTCCCTGATTGTTCATTTCTCAACTGACAAGAATAGGATGGATCTTCTCGTCACATCTTCTTGGGTTGTGGAGCTGTCCGTGGAATCCGCATCCATGTATGATCTTCTTAGGAGAGGTAGACTATGCCTGAGTGTAAACTAGCGAGGGCTAGCCGAAATTGGGGGATATAGTGACAATTCTCCAGAAGGTGAATGTCGGTGCATAATGGACATGTGAATTGTGTTTCCTACAATCCAACATAGTAAACTCGTTTGATAGGATACCATCTATGGATGAGTTCCAAGGCTACGCATTCTTTGAGGAAGTGACCACATTCATCGCATAGTGTGCAACATATAACATGAAGGGGCATGACTAGGGGTCTTTCTAGTGCCCGCCATTCTTCTTGTAGGTACAGGATGATACGAGGTTCATCCCCGACAGATTGGGTGGTGGGATCCTCTTGATAGGATCACTCGATGGTGTGTAAGGCATCCCTATATCGCGGGATCTCTTGGAAATTATGGGTATAGTGCCCGTACTTGCTGTAGAGAGTGCATGCATGATTGATACGCAATGCTTTGCCTTTACCTTTGGTGGTACGTTCCTTTTTATGGGACTGTAGCGTCGCGACGTTTGTCTCAGAACCGAGGAGTGGTTTTAATTCATCCAGATCCAGATAGATATGGGTAGGGTGATATATTACGTCGCATATGGCGCAGACTGGAGATTCCCGTTGTATGGTGGGGGTCACCATATTCTTTCCTCTTTTCTCAAATTTCTTAGTCGTGATCACCGATTTTGCAATGGGAATTTCCTTTGCAAGGGTGGTTTCGACTGTTTCTTGGATGAGTGGGGCCTCCTCGGGATTAAAGGGCTTCAACCCTATGGCAGTGACGTGGATGGATCTTGTTCCTGCAGGGGGAATGAGGTACCAAACTAGTATTTCCAATGATATGTTTGGTAATACCAATGTTTCCAAAACCTACTGGGAGACGAAACCAGCTGGGGGGTAGAGGAAAGTGGTTTGGGAGGAGGCGTAGGCTAGAGAGGCTGTCGTGGTTGATGACTCGGTGCCATTATTGCTCTTTTTTGTGTCCTGACTAGCTTCGGCACTTGATGTGGACATCATGCACATCGGAGCCCCTGTGACATTGGGTGATGACTCAGGGATTATGGGTGGATCTCCTAGGAATGGCCCAAGAATAGACGATGGTTTGAACTGGCCAGTGCCATATTCTTGGTATCGTGAGAGAGCATCTGAGGATGTATATACATAGGGTATAATTACATCAGTGTTTGTTAGGGGTTGTTTCTCGCTATGCGTCAATTGGTCTACAGTAATGACGCGGTCCTCATGGGGGAACATCATGATGCAGAAGACAGAGGAGGCTATGGCTGATATGGCGTACATATAACTCTGACCAAGGAGTATATTGTAGTCCAAGTGAGCATCCAAGACTTCAATGTCTATGTGGACCGTATTTCTGGCTAAGCAGACCGGGACATTTTGGTAGAGGCCGACGAGAGTTGATGGATGACCGTCGTATGCTCTAAGCATAATGACTGAGGGTTTTAGTTCTGGTGACCCTAAATTCTACCAAATTTTTTTGGACATGATACACATGGATACACCCTCATCTATCACACATCGATGAATTATGATATTCTGGACCGACACTTGTATCTGGAAGGCGACCATGGAAGGAAGCCTAGGGGTGGCCTTGTCTAAGTTGAGAGCCATTAGGTGTGTATCGGCAGGGTCGATAGCACCTAATGAGGAAAGTATGGATTTCCGTTGTTTTGGGCATGACTGCAATACTTCCAAAGCTGACATAGCAGCGGGATATTATGTTAAATCATCCACGATACTATATTTATGGGCTGCTTTGGAGTAGTTTCCTACTCGGCTATTGGGTCCCTTCGCCATTTTTGGAAATGGTTTGATAGACATCTTTGAAATGGCCAAAGGTGCAGTCAGTGCACTGGTACTTTCCCCTGACGTATTGGTGTCTGGTGGGGTGTCGTAGTTGCAATTCCGTGTTTGGAAAAAAATCTCTTCACCAGTCATGTAGATTTCATGGTTGCTTTTCCTGTAGTCATCTGGGTCTTGCTGCTGAGTGCTGACCATCCCTTGATGGGGGAAAGGTTCTTTCATCACAGCTAGTTGTTGGGAAGATCCTCCTTGTCCTCGGTTACTTTGTAGCTTCTTCAGCTTAGGATATCGGGATAGTGGTGAGTATAATGGTCGTACTCACCACATATCAAATAAGAAAGGTTTGTTCATAGAGGTGGCCTTTTTCTCTGTCATTGGGAATTTCTCGGCTCCTAGCTCTAATTCTAGTTGGAGTTTCCTCCAGCTTGGGATCGCAGTGGGTGTTGCTAGTTGTTGCCCCCCTATCCACGGTTCCATTTTGGCTTGTTTTTTTATTATTTCTTCACTACCTTAGGAGGGTAGCTCTCTTGGTTATATTGGTGAGGTTGGTTTTGGGAAGGCTGCATAAAGTTCACATGTGCATTGGTCTACATAAGCGGGTCTTGTGCTGGGGACTGAGAATAACGCGGTCCCTGGTTTGCACCTGGCTGTTAGAGGGGAGATCTTCTGTCGGTGTTTCTTTCTGCGTACTGGGCCCCCTGAGCCAGAGGATAAGGTCCTCCCTGGTGATACAGTGGTGCCCTATTGGTCAAATTTTGCTAAGGCATATGATGAATTTGAAAACTAGGTTGAGGTATGTTCTTGGTAGAACTGTAAATGTAACCGGGGTTTTGAATGTTGTTGCCTAGGTAACCTTGGGTCAATGACCCAATTATTCCGTCTGTAGAGTTCAACGTGCCTGGCAATTCTTGGTAAGTTTGCAAGCGCGGGGCATTAGGCAGGATGTTGTAAATGTATCTTGACTACATATAAATCAGCTCAAGCTGCTGGTCTTTGCTGATGGCGTCATCTTCGAATGTGGGCCTCTGTTGCGGAACATCCTTTTAAATCTATGCTATGATATTTTTCGGGAAAAAATCTAAAAGAACCTAGTCATCGAGTTTTGCTTTACATAAAATACGACGCTGACTCCATTCGTGGAGATGGTCCAAGATATGGACGGCGGGGGTTTTTCTGAAATGTGTCAATAATTCCATTCCAGAATCATGGTGAATGGGTAATTGAAAATATTTTAGGAACACAGTGGCAAGGGCGCCAAAGGTTCCATGTGAAGCTAAGGGTTGCTCCATGTACCACTTCGCGGCTACTCCTGTCAGAGTGCGTTGAAATAGTCTAAATCGAATAGTGTCGTCAATGATACTGTTCGATGAGCACCACAAGTGGAAGGTCATGAAATGATTACCTGGGTCTTCTGCTTGCTTTCCTTAAAACATTGGAATATCCGAAGGGAGCTTCGTGGGCATGGGAGGCCATGTAGGGTTGTGTGCGATGTGGTCATTCGTTAGCTTGGTTAAATCAGGTAGATTCAATGAAGCTAAGAAAGGTTACTGGGAGGTTGACACCATTGCAGTGTGCAAAAACCCAAAGTTATGGTTGGGAAGAGGGTTGTTTTGTGACGTACCCTGCTGTGTATTCGGCTGGCTTCCTGAATGGACACACTCCTCTACCCCCTAGGGGTTGTGGGAGGAGTGGTGTGTGGTGTGGTGTTGGGAGACCGACTAGGGTTCCCAAATAAGGATGCCCCAATAAAGGAAAAACCAATAATGGTGGTAGCATTCTGTCTTTGACGCCTAAACGGTGTAATACATGGAACCCCTCCCGGTAATGGGGGGAGGTCCAAAAGACTCCTAGATCGACGAGGTCTCGTTGGGTCTGTTCTGGTGTCAATAGGTTTTTTTTTGGAAAAATTTGAGAGGATAGAGTCTATCATCAAAGCAAAATTCGGTTCAAATACATACAACAAAGCGAAAATAAAATAAATTTTCCCTCTAAATTAATCTATGTGATCAAGAAATCAAAAATGTGGTTTTTGTTTGTTTATGTATGATACTCAAAATCCTAGAAGATCTATTCGTCCTCACACAATCAAATGTAACTAGGCCCCTTGAGAAGATATCTTGTGAGTGCTATCACAACGTCCCGTAAGAGCTAGTGATACCCCCAATCAGTCAAAGAAAATCCACCAAGGTAAGGGTAGAGGGTCTGGCGCTTGCCTGCACTGTCACCTATAGGGAACGGATGCCCTAGTTTTGGTCACTAAGTACCATCATCCCATGTGATAATTCTATTCTTGGGCTTCTTGGTAAGTCAGCTAACAGTACCGAGTATCAACCAAGTTAGGTAGCCCTGACTTATACCTGCCTGCACTGCGCCTAAGCCTAACCCCCTGTGAAACAGGTCTCTGCTGCGCTCGGGTTTTCTTTTCCTTGGGCTGATAGGTGGATTTGAAGCTCCCTAAATATTCAACTTCTATGTTTCAAGATGAAGAATGATCAAGGTGGCTTATTGGATGCCTACCCCTTTAATCCTAACTTAGGCTATAAATTCTTTTGTGGCCCTTGTGGGGAGAATTTAGTGAGTTTGGTTAAGTTATTTTTAGGTGTATTTGCTTTGCTTAGTGAGTGAATGTGTGTGAACACAAAGTGTACAAGCACGTAGTTTGAAAGTGTGGATATTCGATGATCCTTTTCAAAATCCCCTATTTAAACTATGTTGTATTGTTCCTTGCTCAAAAAGTAAAGCATGTGCGGATATGGGCCACTTTCTATTTTTCCTAGTTAATCTATACGATCAACTATAGGGAGATGGTGAGTTTTGAATAGGTAGCGTTCATATGCTTACCCAGGATCACCAAAGGGTGCAAAGGCAACAGATATTACTTTCTCTTCTATAAATAATTCAATCCTAGTCACAAAAATCCTACTGCAAAAATTGAATTAAGCTAAAAAAAATTACACTAGTAAAAAGAAACTAGCTACGCATGCGTGGTCTTGGGCCACTTAATTTGGCTAGTTAGGTGTGTTGGTACCAAAATTTGCAAAACATAAAAAATTTTTGGATTGCAATTTATTTTTCCCCCCTACTTAAACTACATGTGAAATTTGCAAAAATCAACTTGAAATAAACTGACACTAAGCCTACATAAAGCAGCTAATAGTGAGCTTTAGAAAGCTCCAGGGTACCACAACCAGTGCTAGCAGGTGTATTATGGGCTACCAAGCACTTTACAAGCAGGAAAAGATAGAAATGGGGGAGAATTTTCTCTTTCTGTCTTTTGCACGCAAAAGGCTGAAACAGGCGCGATGTCTGCATGTGGGTTAGCTCTGAATGCATGCCCTGTGTGCATCTGTGGGAGGGAAAAGCACGCAAAGTCCTACAAAAGTAGTTTTTGGAGCTGTTATGTTTTATTCTATCACTTGGAAATCAGGGGAAATTCATCTCCACTTCACAACATAGACAGAGGTCTCTGCAAAAATGGCACAACAACATAAACTTGGTAATAAACGTTAGTGGAGTTTTCAATCCTGTTGAAGTGTGTTTGGTGCACGTATGTATGAAATAAAACCAACTTAAGGGGTGTGGTCTACCCACTTAAGTTATTGGTAACAGGAAGAAAAAGAAGTGGAGTCAAGCAATTTAGTGGAACAAGCTAGAATCATAAGCATACCAGATAGAGAAATAGCATGCATATATAAACTAAAACTAAACTAAAACTAAAACAAATAAACGCGAGCTCTGAAAAGAGTCAAATGACAACAATAATATGATAGGTGGCTCTTAGCCCCTCTTATTGAGTGCTGGTAGGAAAATAAGAGTGAAACTTTACCCTCTTGCCAAAGGGCCCCTAGAACATAGGTTCTAAGTCCTGATGCAAGGATGTTTTCATCCCAAGCTTGCTTTGGTGCAAAGTCTCCATCTCTCTCTACTGTGGTGGACTAAACTTGTTGGATGGCCAAAAATTGAGTCCCCTCTATCTTCAGCTCCATATCACATACTACTGGTATTTCTTGGGCAATTCCGGCCAGCATAAAAATGTGCTCACAAATTCTTCATCTCATGGTGACCTTATATAGGAGATTTCTCCTTCCCCCTCTTGGTACATTGTGGATGGTGACCCAAGAGAGGGGTATGATTCCTTTGTGTGCTACAAATATTCCATTTTGTGCTCACATGATGTTTAAGGAGGATTTGGTGGTTGTCCTTAGGCAGCTTCAAGTGAGGAATCACTTGTCCTATGCTTTGTGTGGTCCCAGAAAGTGACATTTCACCACTCCCAGGATTGCACGCATTTCGGGTCATAAGGTGCACAAAGGTGCTCTTCACGAAGGATAAAAATCATTTATGACTTGCTCAAATTTGATTTGTCCTCAGACCTTAGAGATTTTTAAATACTTTCTAGATTATGTAATGTCTTCTAGCCCTGTAAATCCTTCTGCTTGACAATAAATAATGTGATCTTCTGCTTAAATGAATTTCTAGTGTTAACATTAGGTTTTCTTAATAATTCCCCAGTATGGTCACCATTATGTTAGCTTCATATAATTTGTAAGATTGGCAAGAACAAATAGCAGAGAACAACATCAAAACACTTTGAAGTCCAGGACCTAGCCTTCTTGGGCTCAGAGAGGGCTCTCTCTCTATAATTATGATTAACTGATTTAGCTTTTTGATTATATTTTCTGATTTTAGGCTAGTTATAAAGATTGGGGTTGTTTGTTTGATTGTCTGTTTGGTTGGATAGATAGAAATGTGGGAAGCTTAATCCATTGGGCCATGGAGTCATAAAGGGTTGAGTTGTACATCAACTTTTCAAGGGTTTTCACAAGGCAAGCTAACTATATCAAATGGATCTCTTTGGGAAGGTGAATATGAGATGGAAGAAAAATTGTGAATTCAGTAACGCTAAAGGGAAATTAATAATCCTTTAACTATACTTCAACATAAATGTAGAGCAGACTGTCTTTGAATTCTGCATTCAGGTCTTTAGAGGAAAAAATTCAAGATTATAGTTTAGTGAAATTAAAGAGCAGTTAAGAATTATTTAACTAAACTTTAGAGAAAGCCTTGAGACAATAGTTTGGTAAAACTAAAGAGCATTTAATAATTCTTTAGATATAATTCACAAATAAAACCTTCAAACAACAGTCCAGTAATACTAAAAAGCATTTAATAATTCTTTAGTTATACTTTGAGAGGAAAAGATTAAGATAACAATAATAGACAGAGTTACGGTGCTCAAGCAGCATATCTTAATCTAAAATTTATGTTTTTCTATCAAAGAAATTGATTTACAGTATGAAAAAACAAAGGGGAACAAATTAACATAAAAGGGATAACATCACCATTAACATAGTGTAATGTTCCTAATTTTTGCCTTCAATAAATTGGAACATTAGATTTTGATAATTTCACTTATAAGTTAAATAATTGGGTGAGGAGGCCCATTCATAATAAGAAAATGGATAAAATCCCTCTAGTATTAAAGGGGATCAGCCTTGGAACTAGATTTCACACCCTCATGTGTGAAAGGGGACATTTTGCAAAGTGGCTTGGTTAAGTTTGACCAAGTCAAACAACGTTGTGTATGAGGTGGAAATCACTACATGGGGCATCATAGAGATAGAGGAGGGAATATTCCTTTATGAAGGAAACCCTAATGGATGGGGCCCATGGATAAAGAGCCTTCACTTGCTATATATGGAGAGGAGGAGAGCCATTGTTATTCATCCTTGTATTATTCATTTCATGTCTATTCAGACATTGTGGATTCTTTGTTGTTTAGCAAGAATCGCCAGGATATTCCTGTTTAGGATTTTATCACCTTCTTGAGAGGCCCCTTGAGGGTTGGTTCTTCATTTTCCACATCTCTTGGCTCAAGGCCAAAGCATCCTCCTCCAGGACAACGTTATTGCTGCAACATCATAATACTTTGTTGTAGGGTGTTGCAGTGGAGACTCCACAACACCTCTTCCATCTTCTGTTTTTCAGACAGAGAGTCTTTCATTTCTTTAGGAGATCAGATTGGAAGCTTGAGAGATGATTTGCAACTCTTGGCACTTGGACATAGTGTTCTATACCACTCACTGCGCAGTCCCTCTTAGTGATTGCGTTATTTTCATGGAGTATCTGCAGTGAGGGTTTGCATATTGATTGGAGGGTGAGATCTCAAGTGTAAGGATCAACCTTCCACTTTGGAGATCCATTGGAGAAGGTCTACTTCAGATTTCTCATCATCTTCAGCCTTCTCTATTGAGTTCCAGATTAGAGTTGCTGCAGCTACCCAGCAATTCCGACATTTTTTCCATTTTGTGTATTTCAGCCAATCCTTTGGAGGATTGATGTATTTTTGCTTCTAAGGGTTAGAGCTTTGCTCCCCTAGTGTATTTGATCCATATATTGTCATATATTTTAGTTATTATGTAATATGGAGCAGTACCTCTTATAAACTACGTCCTCATAGCCAAGGGTTTCATATTTGCAGCTGTGTTTCTTCATTTCCATGTACATGTATGGTTGAGGCTTGCATTGCCTTTCTTGAGAGGTTGTTTCCTCAAGAACTTGTAATTTCTTTGCTGATATAACATTATTCATTGGCTATCTACATCTTCTTGTCTCACAGCTCATAAAGTAACATTGTATTTCCATTTCATGTGTTTACATTTGTTGCAGTCCCTCACAGGGCACATTCTGATGATATCTAGTAGTGGGAGATCTGTTTAACCACTCTAGAAGGATTTATTTTGTCCCAAATCTTGGATTTCAGTCTTATATTTATTGATCTAAGGGATCCAGGTCTTGGTATCAAATCCTGCTGCCTCCATTTCTGGAAAAAGAAATTTCCAGCCATGGATTTCTAGCTATTCCCAAAAATGGATGTTACACTGGTATCAGAGCCACTTTCTTGGCTTAGCCTGTGAGTATAAGCCCAAGAAGATCAGAATGTTGAAGAAGATGAGTTTATTCTCATCTATTTTCAGATCCAAAGGATACCTCTCCCAAGAGGTCAAGAAGATTGAAGAAGAAGAAGAGGAAGGACCATGCACTTCCTATTCTTATCAAGAGGAAGACATTGAGCATGGAAGACACTTGGATCATCAAATTCTGAGTGATTACCTTGTTGAGTATAGATCTCAACCTAGATTGTTAGTATGAATCTTTCGTCGTAAGAGATCACTTTAGCTATGCATAACAAATATCCCTAACATCGATTATGGCTACAAAATATATTTAGATTTGCTGCACAAATTCGGATCTAAGCACAAAAGACATTAAGCAGATAAAATATAATATGGCTCCATAAATCCAATAGACAAGACAAGGAGAATGTATTTGAAATAATTTCGTATTATATCAAAGAATGGGGCACCTGAGAGGAAAACAAGAAAGGTGTTTTCCGGTTCTCCTCAGTGGGATGGGTTCTTGAAAGTCCTCAGTGTTTCAGATCTAACATTTCTCTCTCTTATGGGTGTAGAAAAGAAAACATAGAACTCAATGGGAGTTCACAAAGCAAAATGGAAGATGGTGACCAAGAGTAGATCCAGAGTGATCTAATGCAATGAAGGTGATTAATGAATGGGGAAAACCCTTCTATTTATAACAAAATATTGGGGTGGTCTAGAACTCGGTGCATGAATAAAATATTATTAATCGAATTCTAGAAGCACCCTTTAGGAATATTTTATTATATTTGTTGGAGGGAAAAGAATTTTTGACTTGGGTCAATTCCTTTATTTATAAATAATAAATAAATAAATGATTTATTTATCATTTTAGGGAAGTGATGGGAATATAATTAAATATATAATGGTTTATTTAATTATTTATGATGATTTAGTCAAATTTAATTAAGAATATTATTTAAATAATGATTTAAATAACTTATTCTTAGGAAATAATTAAATAAATAAGGATTTATTTAATTAAGTTCCTTGTTTTGGGTTAAATATGACCAGGAAATATAAACAAATAAATTATTTTATATGGTGAAAGCAATTTTACTTAGGGTAAAATTGGTCCTACATGGTGTACTTGGGTTCATCTAATACTAGTAGGTTAGATGACCAAAAATTGGTGTAACAAATTTCCCCCCAACGTACGAGTGTTAGGAGCAAATCGTATGACCGAAGTATGTTGTAAGAACTCAATCACTAGACAACAAGAGGGAAGTGAGAGAGAGAAATGTAAGGTTGTCTGATGTGTGAAAGGACTAGACCCTGAGGAGACGAGACTTACAGGTGCAACAAGTCTCTAAGTTATGAAGTGGTACCTATGCTAAAGGCAGAAGGGGAGGCATACCTATGCCCGCTGAGACAAAGTACAAAGAATAAGGCGCCTGGAAAACCACAGAATGCGATAAGTACAAAGAATAAGGAACCTGGAAAACCACGAAACACAATAATGAAGCATGTGCTGCCGAAACATGAGCCAGATAAATCACAGGATGAATCCCACATACATGTGATGCCTGGAATAATCTTCAGGACTGATACAATAATATGGTAGTACATGAGATAAAAATATACCCAAATGCCCCCTACACACGGGGAAGGGCTCGCAAAATCTGACTAATACATGCAGATCGAAGAGGTGCTGCAAGCGGGTGAGGCCGATATCATCAAATGAGAGGAGCTACATCAAGGGAAGAAATGAAGAAGGCATCCAGGCATGTGGGGGGCTACCTGCAGGGCCACCCCCTCATGAGGGTTGAGACACTCACACATGCCCGGGAATCATCAATAGCTGCTGCTGCATCACTGGACCATCAAGTGTATAGATCACGATCATGCTGAGAAGTGCTTGAACCAAGGTACACTGCCCCCTAGACCTGGCTTCTAGAGTAAATGAGCTGATGTCGATAGAAGTAGGTCTGCCATAGGTGAGGCAATAAGGGAACCCCAACTAAGGCACGAGGGAAAATAGTAGAGGGGCGAATAGATAGACACTAATGATGATGATGGAATGAGGGATAAAAGCATGAGTACAATAGGGTAGCTCATGACGAAAATCAACACGAACAAAGACAAGTAAGGAGGCAAAGTGGTGCCCCAAGTACAAGTGTTGTTAGTGAAGAAATTCGATTTGGAGGAGGGTTATGGTTGAGGGGCATAGGTGCCCCCCAAGCATGTTGTGGTCATTCCAAAATGGATAAAGGGGAATCTAAACACATTTTAAGGATGTGGTGCGGCATTTGTTTTCGTTATGGTTATGCAGTATGAGAAAGGAAGTGGAGAATTACCAATCTCTTTTAGTACTGCATATATGAATCAAATGGAATTTAAGTTTTTGGGTTGGCATACTTGGTGTCACTATCCCAAAGAGGGGATTTGGAGATAATGAACTGATGCTCTCCTAGAAAACCTATAGGTTGGTCAACAAAAATGTCTAAGAGACTGGGTTGCGGATGTAAAATGAAGGAACGATAAGGGGTATCATCCCGAGAGTGATCTAAAGTGGTATGGGACTCTATAGGTTCTTCTAAATGTGGAAGAATAATTGTACTAGATTCGACATGATTAGATACACTAGGAGAGTTGTGGAGAATTACTTTTCCTGGTCTCTCAAATATGGGTGCCGCCTTACCCAAACATTGGGTTGCAATGTAATGTCTGTTCAAATGCATGGTTTCGATGTAAGGGGGAAGAGATAAAGTCAGGGGAGATGAGTCCGTCCATAATTTCATCATCGTGATAGAAGATGGGGTGACTGGTGGGAAAAAGACCACCTGACGCGGCGAAGCTACCTAACTCATCATCATGAGAAGAGAGGTTCACATGCGCATCATCACAAGGGGTGACCGAAGAGTAAGCAGATAAAGGATCTACCGATGTTGAGCCCAAGGTGATCGCTGAAGGAAGGTCAAGCGAAACAACAGGGGAGGATTTAGAGGGAATGTTCCCCGAGGGTCGCATGGATGATGATAGGTAGAAAATGGTGGATTAAGGCTGCGTCATCTTGACATCAGGGGGGGGAATGTCAATAGGAGTTGTCATGTCTGGTAGTGTTGTCGAAGAAAAATGCGCAAATAGGGGAGAGGTGAACTCGTTTCGCTTGGCCTCGAATTTGCGGACTGCGGCTAGAAAGTTGCGGAAGTCCTCGAGGCAGGGACAAAGGTGGGTGTAATGGCCATGGAGATCACACAAAGCACAGGGGTGGTTGGTGTGAATAGTCTTAGGGTCCTTGGCTGTGGTTGTGGAAGGAACAAAGGCTTCCGGGACCGTGGATGCAGGGAACGCGACATTAACCATGGGCTTGAGATGAGGCAATTCAGGACAGGTATGGGTGGCGTGACCGAAAAAATCACACAAATCACATTGGATGGTATGCTTTGGAGGCCGAGGCGGGGCAGGGTTTGTCGGGGCAGCCTTGTCCGTTGATGCCCCCTTGCGAGCTTTGCCCTTCTTACCTGAAGCGGTCGCAACAAGAGAGGGCTCCTGTTGAGGAGACAGAGGCATTGTTGCAGTGGGAGAAGTCATGGGGACCGGTTGAACCGGGGTCAAAGCAAGATAAGGTTTGGGTTGACCAGGAAGGGTTGCGGCTAGAGGATCAAGGTACCAGATGGGAATCCCTAGGGTCAGGTTAGGAAGAGAGAGGGTGGCCATGACAGGTACCGTGTACACTCCTGGTGGGGGAGCTAGGAATGGTATCTGACCAAAGGGGGAATGGACAGGAGAGATGGCTCCAATATGGTTGAGACCTAGTGGAACCGACCCAGGAGGATAGAGGGGCTCATGGGTACCATCTGTAGGAGAAGGGCCAGAAGGAAGAGGTTCGGTTGGTTGAGGCGAAGGGCTAGGAGCAGGTTGCGGCGGGCGAGGGTGAGGTTGAGGTTGCTGACTAGCCGAAGCGGGCTGTGTAAGGTCAACTCGAGACAATTGCATCATGCAAACATTTGCTAAGTTGGGATCAGATACAGGAGGAGGAGGAAGACTAGGGAAGGTTCCAAGCAAGGAGGAGTCTTTGTAGACACCGGGAGAGACATTGGTCAAATAATCGATGGTTTTCTTATTGGCTACAGAAGGGATGGTCGACTCAGGGGAGGTCTGAGACGTTGGCTCATGATATGTCAACTAGTCAATGGTGATGATCTTTCCATTATGAGGGAAAAACATCTTGCGGTGTACCGCAGATGGGACAACAGACATGGCATAGGTGTAGCTATGCCCCAAAAGAATGTGATAATCAAGGGGGGCGTCGATGACTTCAACATCAACACAAACAGTCTTGCCTACAAGAGTGATAAGACAATTACGGAATAGGCCAATGGGCTAGGAGGCGTGGCCATTGCACGCTCGAAGAGTGATCGTGGGAGGTGCCAACTCAGGAGATCCGAGTTGTTTCCAAACCGAAGCGGACATCACACAGGTGGATGCCCCCTCATCAATGATGCAGCGGGAATGTTAGCGTTCCAGATTTTGATTGGGATTTGGAAAGCTACGAAGTAGGAAGAGGAGGATACTTTGACTAATGGGCATTGAAAACAATTAATTGGTCATCTGCGGGATCTACAGCACCCAGGGAAGATAGTAGAGCTTTTCTTTGAGAGGGGCACGACTGGAGGAGTTCCAACATTGAGATGGCAGTAGGAGTTTTGGCTAGCTCATCTACTATGCTATATGAATGGGTAGCTCAGTCAGAAGCAACATTTCGGCATAATGGTCCCTTAGGAATCTTGGTATGAACCTCGGCTTTGGGCTGAGGGATAGGCGAGGGACCATTAATTATCGAAAGAGGCTCTGTAGAACTTGGAGATGGAGACTCAGAGACAGATTGAATGGGAGGGGTGGAATACTGATGGGACCGAGTTTGAAGGTTGAGGTCAATGGTGAGGGGTGGGGCAGAGGCCATAATGAGAATCTGGTAATCAGAGGAACTAGAAGGGGAAGGTTGAGTGGTTACCGGGGCATGAGGGGTTTGAGTGGCCACAAATCCTTGTTAAGGGAAAGGATCTGTAAACACAGCAGGTTGAGAAGTAGCTGGGGTGGGAGGGATAGTAGGGGAGGAGTGTTGTCCCCGCACGGTGGCCTGAGAATCCCACATCTACTGCATTTGTGGTAATAAGTGAAAATCGTGAGTGTAATGACCATAAACACCGCAACACGAACATGTCTTATTGGTGCGAAGTGGCCTGTCTGGCTTGGGCTGAGAACCCTATGGCTGGTTGGTAGTGTGAGGATCAATATTTGAAGGATTGGGTCCATGATTACCAGTGGCAGATTGATTGCCTTTCCTCTTTCTTTGAGAAGGAAGAGAATTGGTCACGCCCTACTGCGCAAATACTTGCCCTGGAGGGGGTAGTAAGTGCTGCGGCGGGGGTTGAGAAGGCAAGGGGGTGAGAGGTCCAAATGCTGGAGGAGTTGGGACACCAGGGTGTGGGTAAGGATAAGGGTTAGGATGGGCAACAGTGAGGTAAGCAGGAGTAGGGGCAAAAGGAGGAGGCATGCCGTATCCTAGATACATACTACCTGGAGGGGGAAAGGTGCTAGAGGTTCTGGCCCCTCCTGGAGGGAAACCATAGCCCATAGTAGGTTGGGCAGAGGTATGGGAGAGAGCTCCAACGATACCATCAGCAGAGTGATAAGCCCCCGGGGCGTTAGTGCTGCCGGGCTTGGGGAGGTAAGGAAGGACGGTATAAACATAACCAGATTGAGCATAAATAAGGTCATATTTTAAGTCTATTTGGAGGGCAGCTTCTTCGGTTTGAGGGAAATGGGAGGCGACATCTTTGCCAATGGGAGGTAAGAGAGAGCAAAGGAACCAGTCCATATAAACCCGATCTTCAAAGGGAAGAGCTCGACATAAGCTTCTTCTTCGCCACCATTCCTGGAAATGAGAAGAAAGGCGGGTCGAAGAGGATTGACGGAAGGAGGTTAAAAGCTCGGTACCAATGTCGTATCGGAGGGGGAGCTGGAAATAAGATAAAAAGGCTTGGGAAATGGTCGCAAAAGTGGTATGGGAGGAGGTGGCCTATTCAACATACCATTTAGAAGCTTCGCCGGTAAGCGTGTGTTGGAAAAATCTAAGATGAATGGAGTCTTCAGTAATGGAATTGGAGGAACACCACATATGGAAAGATCGGATATGGTTGGAGGGATCTTCACTAACAAGGACTTCAAACTTGGGAATGTCGGAGGGGAGCTTGGTTGACATAGCAGGCCAACTAACATCGTGGTGGATAGGGTCATTGATCAGCTGATTGAAGTCGGGGAGACTAAGGTCGGCCATATAAGGGAGAAATGGGGCAGTTGAGGTAGGTCCCAAGGTGGTTCCACTGGAAACAGACCTAGCAGTAGTACTGGGGTTGCTGCTGGTATTAGGCCCTGAAGTAGACATGGTGAAAGTGACAGTGGGAGAACCAGGAGTAGGGGGAGAACCTGAACAATTAGAGGAAGAGTCGGAGCGTGGACTCGGGGGAGGACTTACTCGATGATGATGGGAAGGAGGAATTAGACCAAGCGGAAACTGAGGGTGAAGGCCAAGAAGTCTCTGGGAGAGGCGCCTTGGGGGCGCAATGATGACGAGAAGAAGAAAAGCCAACAAGGGCAGGGAAAAAATCAAGCGAGGTCAAGGGCAGAGAGGTGCAGTGACAATTGATTTTAAAGTCTTTGCCAGGCGGTGTTAACCAGATGCTTCTTCACTTAGGGTCAGTGTGTGGCGTGCGTTAATTTTAATTGTTTAAACCCAGACGTTTTGAGAGTAAAAGAAAAAGTGTGCTGCGTAACTAAAAATAAATCTGCGGTAAATAAGATTGAAAGAACAGAAAATTAATAGCCAACAATGCATCAAGCTAACCCAAGAAGGCGGGTTTCTCAAAACAAGTCTATAAGAGGGAACAACTAAGCAAAGTACGCTAAAAAGAGGCCAATAGATCTAAGGTCGGGAGGGACTGGGATCTAAAGGGGAAATCTGCTGAAAAGTGGTGCAGAGAATAGAAAATAGGCAGAGGCAAGGTTGCTACTAAAAAGGAGATCAGCTAAAAATAGAAGAGACAAGGTAGTGGCCTTAGAAATGAACCCAAACAAAATGATATGAGGTGATTTGAGAGGGAGAAGAGATGATCTAAAGGGATCTGAAAAGGAGGTATCAGATCTAAGGAAAATAAGGCTGAAAATCTAAAAATTCAGACTTCTGAAATAGCAAAGACTCTCCCACAAAAAGTGGAGGGTACTAGAGCCCTAAGGGGAAAGATTCCCTCTTAGTTGAGTGAAGAATATCAGAAATAGGTCTAAATGGGCAGAGACAGAGGCTGGAAAACCTTGACATAAGATTCAGACAAACCCAGAAAAAGTGTTGGAAAAGTTGCAGAAAAAGGGCAAGTCGCAGGTTTTGACCTGTTTGCAGTCCAGGACGCAGATTTGGGGCAGAAAAGTGTGACCTCAAGGCCAGGTCGCACTTTTTGGGCCGATAAGTGCGACCTACAGATCCAGCTCTCTCGGCAGCAGATTTTAGAAAAATTTGTCGTCTCAGCTGTGGCTGATGTCTGTCACCTGCGCAATAAGGCCAGAAACACACGTAAGTTAAAAATTTGACTATTTGAGGGTGTTAGGGGGGAAAAAACACCATAAAAATAGGAAAAAAAGAAAATGGAAGAGAAACCCGAGGGTCTGAAACAGCTGTATATGCAGGAATAGATAAAACGACAACGGTCGCAAAAGAAAACCCGTGTGGAGTCGCCAATTGTTAGTATGAATCTTTCATCGTAAAATATCACTTTAGCTACGAAACCCGTGTGGAGTCGCCAATTGTTAGTATGAATCTTTCATCGTAAAATATCACTTTAGCTACGCATAACAAATAGCCCTAACCTTGATTATGGCTGCAAAATATCTTTAGATTTGTTGCACAAATTCAAATCTAAGCACAAAAGACATTAAGCAGATAAAATATAATATGGCTCCATAAATCCAATAGACAAGACAAGGAGAATGTATTTGAAATAATTTTGTATTATATATAATAATGGGGCACCTCAGAGGAAAACAAGAAAGGTGTTTTCCGGTTCTCCTCAGTGGGATGGGTTCTTGAAAGTCCTCAGTGTTTCAGATCTAACATTTCTCTCTCTTATGGGTGTAGAAAAGCAAACATAGAACTCAATGGGAGTTCACAAAGAAAAATGGAAGATGGTGACCAAGAGTAGATCCAAAGTGATCTAATGCAATGAAGGTGATTAATGAATGGGGAAAGCCCTTCTATTTATAACAAAATATTGGGGTGGTCTAGAACTCGGTGCATGAATAAAATATTATTAATCGAATTCTAGAAGCACCCTTTAGGAATATTTTATTATATTTTTTGGAGGGAAAAGGATTTTTGACTTGGGTCAATTCCTTTATTTATAAATAATAAATAAATAAATGATTTATTTATCATTTTAGGGAAATGATGGGAATATAATTAAATAAATAATGGTTTATTTAATTATGTATGATGATTTAGTCAAATTTAACTAAGAATATTATTTAAATAATGATTTAAATAACTTATTCTTAGGAAATAATCAAATAAATAAGGATTTATTTAATTAAGTTCCTTGTTTTGGGTTAAATATGACCATGAAATATAAACAAATAAATTATTTTATATGGTGAAAGCAATTTTACTTAGGGTAAAATTGGTCCTACATGGTGTACTTGGGTTCATCTAATACTAGTAGGTTAGATGACCAAAAATTGGTGTAACATAGAGGCTTCAAGGAGACTCTAGATTTTCCTCATTTCATCCAGTTAGAGGAAGAGAAAAGACCATGTAGCAGCAAAAAAATCAAAGGCAATAGATTTCTATTGTCTACCTTTGATGGGTCATCTACTGCAAGAACTTGGGTGAAAGAGTTGGTGGAATTTTTCTTTCTACATCCTGTAGTAGAGAAAGAAGTTGTTGAAATCTCAGCGTTGCACTTGGAGGGTGAAGCCTATGATTGGCGGAGCAGCCACTTGAGCCATGCAAGGGAGAAAACTTTTGCAAAGTTCATCCAAGGGTTAGTCAAGACCTTTGATGGTGAAGGGGCAAAGGAAGGGGAGACCACACCACCACTTGAGGAGCCTTGTGATAACGCTGTCACACTCATGGAGGAGCAGCCACATGCATCAACAGTTGGAGAAGCCAACACTTTGGAGGAGGGAACTCTTGTATCCCTACAAGAAGTTCCAAATGCACATCAAGGTACATCAAGGTATGAAAACATTTCCACAACCTATTGTTGCAGCAACTTCTTTAGAAAATTGTGGAGATTTGCTTTTGAATGACCAAGGGTCAAATCACACTGCTACCATAGAGAAACTTGGTTGCACTGTGCTGTGCAACATGAAAAATTTCAAGGAGGAAATAAACCATCATCTTCATGAGCCTTTGTTGGATTACATATCACATTGGAGGTTGGGGTTTGAATCCTTGAAGGATGATAGCATACATCTTGCAGTGAGAAACCCTTTCTCCCTTCAAGATGACACTTTCTCAATGAGCTCCTCTCAGCTCAAAGAGGAACTTCTACTTTCAGATCCAATACCTGATTGTTTTTGGAAGACTATTGATGAGAGGGAGGTCTCAAGGGGAGGTCTCATTAGAGGTGCACTTCAACTCACCATGGAGTGCAAACATTTTCTTCCTTTCTCACAAGAGAAGATAGAAGATGGAGGACATCTTAGGATGGATAAAATCTCTCATGCTTGTGTTGGAAATTCCTTGAGCCATACACATCATGATGGGAGGTTTTTTCCTACCACCTATTTGGGTCTTGATAGGATCTCATTGATCCTTGAGAATATTGCATTTCAAAATCCCATGAAGTGCAAAGACAAGAGTTTGATTTGGGAGGATGGTAGCCCTCATGGGAGGAGTACCAAGATGAAGAAAAGAAGGAGGCATCCACAAGAGGTTGAGTGGATGTGGTTGATAAGCAAGGAGCTGGGAGGCTACTTGAAAATTTATGATACCAGGCAGCAGGAGGCTTGGCTACGCTGGTTACTCTTGAAAGAGTTTGGCCATCACTTGACAAACACTCTTCCTAAGAGTAGGATGATGGATACTTGCATCATTGAGAAGCATAGAGTATGGATGCATGGTGTTGATGTGATACTGATATCATTCATTATGTCTTCATCACATGAGTTGTATGATGGAAGTATGGGGAGGCAGCAAAATGTTTTGTTGCTTTGCTTGTTCTTGGGAGAGAAAGAGCAGATTTTCTCTCACATTTTGCATGATGTTGCAGGAGGAGGAGATGGCATTATCTCCTTGGCTTTTGATGATAGAGAGGTACTTCCACCTTGGGAGGAGCTTCTTATGTATTGAAACATTATGGGAGACATCTTTGACAAGGAGCATGTCAAATAATGGAGCTATGAGTTGGCCAAAGATCATTTGCAGAGGCCAACAACGCTGTCACATGATTGCTTGGGGTTATTGATGGAGTTTCCCAAGGATCACTTCACACTTGATGCACTTGGAGGAAAAAGAGGAGGTGAGATTGATGGAGTAGTGGATGGAGACATCTATTACATTGGTATGAACTCACTTGTTATGATCTTCTTGACTTGTATTTCCGAGTATAAGGAGGGTGATCCTTATGCAACATATGGTTCAATTCTCTTCTTGGGAATGTACCATACTACTATGGAGGGATCATTCATATCCACATTCATAATTTTTCTCTCAACATATGGTAATAATATTGTTTGTACATCCATGGATTATATAACACCATATTTTGATGCTCTTACCATTCATATTTAGTGCATTGCTCCACAAAAGGGCAATTTTTTCATTGAGCTCCATGGACAAAATTGGGCCAACTTGTATGATGGAGACAACCATATTTTATATGGCCTTGGGCAAGTGTTTTATTTCATGTATGATCAGTTTATATACTCAGCAATTTTATATTTATCAGTATCTATCATGACATACATAACTATTCATGTAACACAAAACAACTTGCCATGTGATTTTCTGAAGCAGCAGTTTGAAAAACTGCGCTGTCACTTTTGGGAAAGCTGTTGGTAACTTCTTGCATCACTTGAAACCTTCAGAATTTTCTTCATTTTGTTGCTGATCATGCCTTAATTTTCTGATATGGATCAGATTTGTATAAGAAGCATGATTATGGGAGAGGCACATGAGTTGGATGTGTCCCTGAGTGGGAATAATTCTCACATTTTCTGCACTACATGTTCTAATGGGAGCATGGGAGGAGAGATGGACACCACTACTACATATGTGTTCTCTTTTGAGGTGGACCATGGAATTGATATTCATCCATTGTACAACCATGGGCAAATGTTTGATCTTCTATTGTTGTTATATTTAGCCATTTACTATTCCTTAGTAGATGTGATGGATATTGTATGTCACTTTCCATGTACCCTTTTGAGATTGTAGTGGTTGAAACTGCATTGCATCCTTGTGAGACATTTTTTGTACCATGTACCATCATGTATAACTTGCAGAAAAATTCTCATTGGGATGTTATATGATGATCATGTCCTATTCATCATGGATGGATTGTTTTGGGCGAGCTTGTTCTTCATTATTGGAGGAGTATTCTTTGGATGACTATTATTCACTTTGCCATTTGAGGGAAATAATTTTGCAGCCCAGGATCAACACACACTCTAAAATTATCATAAGTGGAGAGGAGGACAGCATGTGGTAAGCTATGGTGCTTGCCAAGTTCATATTTTTATCCCACCTTCATTTCCAGAGCTTGAGGTGGAAGGAGATTTTCAGGAGTTGCCATGTTGGGAGGTGACTCATTTTGTTTGGATGATTGCTTGGGGATGGAGAATCCACATGGGGAATATGTTCCTCATCACATTTCTAACTCCATGTCTTGAGTTGAGACTTTCCAGTTCTATCCTTGCAGTTGCTTAAGGACAAGCAACATTTGGGAGGGGAGGACTGTAATGTTCTTAATTTTTGCCTTCAATAAATTGGAACATTAGATTTTGATAATTTCACTTATAAGTTAAATAATTGGGTGAGGAGGCCCATTAATAATAAGAAAATGGATAAAATTCCTCTAGTATGAAAGGGGATCAACCTTGGAACTATATTTCACACCCTCCTGTGTGAAAGGGGACATTTTTCAAAGTGGCTTGGTTAAGTTTGACCAAGTCAAACAACATTGTGTATGAGGTGGAAAGCACTACATGGGGCAGCGCAGAGATAGAAGAGGGAATATTCCTTTATGGAGGAAACCCTAATGGATGGGGCCCATGGAGAAAGAGCCTTCACTTGCTATATATGGAGAGGAGGAGAGCCATTGTTATTCATGCTTGTATTATTCATTTCATGTCTATTCAGACATTGTGCATTCTTTGCTGTTTAGCAAGAATTGCCGGGAGATTCCTGTTTAGGATTTTCTCACCTTCTTAAGAGGCCTCTTGAGGGTTGGTTCTTCATTTTCCACATCTCTTGGTCCAAGGCGAAAGCATCCTCCTCCAAGACAGCGTTATTGCTGCAGCAACATAATACTGTGTTGTAGGGTGTTGTAGTGGAGACTCCACACCACCTCTTCCATCTTCTGTTTTTCAGAGAGAGAGTATTTCCTTTCTTTGGGAGATCAGATTGGAAGCTTGAGAGCTGATTTTAAGATCTTGGCACTTGGCCATAGTGTTCTATTCCACTCACTATGCAATCCCTCTTAGTGACTGCGTTATTTTCATGGAGTATTTGCAGTGATGGTTTGCAGATTGATTGGAGGGTGAGATATCAAGTGTAAGGATCAGCCTTCCACTTTGGAGATCCATTGGAGAAGGTATACTTCATATTTCTCATAATATTTAGCCTTCTCTATTGAGTTCCAGATTAGAGTTGCTGCAGCTACGCAGCAACTCCGACATTTTTTTCATTTTGTGTATTTCAGCCAATCCTTTAGAGGATTGATGTATTTTTGCTTCTAAGGGTTAGAGATTTTCTCCCCTAGTGTATTTGAGCCATATATTGTCATATATTTTAGTTATTATGTAATATGGAGCAGTACCTCTTATAAAATGTGTCCTCATAGACAAGGGTTTCATATTTGCAGCTGTGTTTCTTCATTTCCATGTACATGTATGGTTGAGGCTTGCATTGCCTTTCTTGAGAGGTTTTTTCCTCAAGAAATTGTACTCTCTTTGCTGCTATAACATTATTCATTGGCTACCTACATCTTCTTGTCTCACAACTCATAAAATAACGTTGTATTTCCATTTCATGTGTTTACATTTTTTGCAGTCCCTCACCGGGCACTTTCTGATGATATCTAGTAGTGGGAGATTTGTTTAACCACTCTAGAAGGATTTATTTGGTCCCAAATCTTGGATTTCAGTCTTATATGTATTGATATAAGGGATCCAAGTCCTGGTATCAAATCGTGCTGCCTCCATTTCTAGAAAAAGCATTTTCCAACCATGGATTGCTAGCTATTCCCAAAAAGGGATATTACATAGAGCTCAAGGATCCTATGAAAGTTATTGTATCATTGATATCCAGCTCAAAAATAGTTACAGTGCTCCAATACAATAATATTTGCAACCCAGAGTCTAAACAAAGTCCAACCAACCCACACTGATAATCAAAATGCATGCAGTATTTAACTGCATCTGAGGTGGTTTCCCTAATCTAGGGTGACAGACTACATTTACTACAAAGTGAATGAATTTTTGACAATTGTGACCATGCAAGGCCCAAGCCAAAAATATCTCTGAAAAACCTACTGTAATAATAAATTTCAAATTAACTCCTAAGATAACTTTAAAACATATTTGACTAACTGCCTGCAAAATTAACTTTTATAATAACTTCTAAACTGATGCTAAAATATCTGTGACTGTGGTATTAACTGTGGTAATACTGAGTGATCTTGAAATCTGGCTTTGTATTTTGATTTACCACTGCATAGTTCATAAGAGATGATGCATTGTTGGCACTGCAAAAATTAGTCTTTCACACTACTTATCATCTGACTATTTCTTAACTTTGTGCTTTAATTTTTAACCTGTCTTCATCTATATATCTCTTTACTAGCTTTGATATCACTTGTAATTTCATCTTTTACCTCTTTGTCTGTCTTTGCCTTAACTCTATCCTTTAACTCTGTCTTTCATTTGTTTTTCATATTTACCTTGACTGCTCCTTTTTTTGCTTTCATTCATTCTCCTACTAATAATCCTCTGGTGAATAAAGCCTTTAAACTGAAATCCAGAGAGTCTGGATTAAACAAGTCTTTGGGAACTAGAACTGAGAATTGTTTATTTTGTCTTCTGATATGCAGATCACCTACAAAAATCAAAACAATTGTTAAAAAAACGCAGGTCCGCAGGTAGGCGAGCAATGGTGTTTTGTCGCATGGTGCAGGGTGAGGCAAGTGGGTTTAACTTCATACATAGGATGGTTTAGCTACATGCGAGGAGGTGGTTTGTGGTTTTATCATGCGGTGATAAGTGATTTAGTGGTTTTAGTTGGAGTGGATGCGATGAAGCATGGGGACGACGTGTGGCAGATGGGAGGGGTTGTAAAACCGTCAATTTTTCAACCCCTTGAAAGTTGTAAACGATGGGCAGTTGGGGGTGCGAAAGGGACTGGAGGCCATTGGATCAGGTGGCAGAGATCAGACGATGGTCGAGTGTCGGATGGAGTATGAGTAGGTTTGAAAGGCATTAGGGAAATTTTGAGATCTAAAATGAGCCTCCTAAGGAAATAATAAAATAATATCTAAACCAATAAAATAATATTTATGAATTTTCAATTCACTTTTTGCACCACAATCCATGTAACCATAGTTAAATTCAATTCAAAAGTTGTACCAAAATAAAATTAATAATTTTTTTTTATTGATGTGACTATAAATAAGAATGAGATTTTCAATAAAAAATCATTATCATTGAACAAATAATGAATTTGTCCTTTGTACTTAAATAACTTAAAATAAAATATAAATATAAATTTATAAATTCTTAATTATATTATATGCAATTAATTAAAATTTATATTATTTAAATTGTATTATAACATGTAATTAATATACTATATAAAAATAATATAATATAATATAATAAATGTATAGGGATATGCATTATTTCTTTCAAGAAATATGAAATGATAATAATAATTTTTTATTCAAAAAGTGTGAAATGACATTTATTATGAGTACTTTACTTTGACTTTAAAAGTACTTAGAGCACTACCATGGTTAACCATGAGTTTTTATCCACCATTGAGAATGTGGCAAGAAAGTACCTTTAACTCAAGCAATGCCACCTCAACCATTAGGGATGATGTCATCCCCTACAATGTGATTGGTTCTCATAAAGTGAATTTTGATTGTACATTTTCCTTAGGATGCCCATTTTAGACCTCAAAATTCCCTTAATGGTGGAGTTGGGTGATTTAAACGAAAATGGAGGTTTAAATGAAATGAAGAGCGAGGTGGAAAATTATAAAGCGGAGGTGTTTAAATATAAGGTGGGGCCAAGGTTAAATGCATCGAGAGGGTAAATGAAATGACAACGGGGCTATTAAAGTGGGACCCAGGGTCAAATATGATGGGGGAGGGAATATATTTAAGCGGGGAATATAAGGTGGGGGAATAGGAATACTTTAGGAGGGGGTTTAAAATGATGTCAGGGGAATTCTTGTAGTGGGGCCCGATATTTTTTTAATTAAAAACATTGTAAAAGGTGAGTTTTTTACATGTTTTTAATGGAAAAGGGGAATTAGTAAATGGGAAAGGATATTAGTAAATAGGAATGAGGTTTTATCTAGGGGAAAGGGTTTAGAGTTTCAAATGGGATTTCAGAGCATGGGAGTGTCAGAAATAGGTAAAATGAAAGGTAATGTAGAGGGTAAATGAAAAATAATGAAGGCAGTGAGATGTGGCTTTCCATCATACTTAATTAGAAAAATTCTCCTCTTTTAACTGAATCAAATGGTAGATGGACTTATTTGACCCCTTTGTCACCCAGGATCTCCTTTCCTTTCTGAAAATAAATGATAATCATGGAATATTATTTTCAGCAGGAAAAATATAAGGAATAGGCAGTCATCTAGTGATACTGTAAAAATACAGGAGTCTAACACATCCTGCTTACAAAAATCGGATTTCTGGGCAATGCAGGAATATGAGAACACTATGAAGTGTTATAATCCTTCCACCTTGTCGCTTCAGCTTGAATTTTCCATGTCTGAAAATTTTGGCCTTCCTATCATCCCATAAGAATACATCACCACCATCATACTTCTCATACTCGAAGAACCACTCCCTATGGGGAGTGAAGTGAAAGGATGCACCTGAGTCAATAAACCATGCCTCATGATCTACATCTGTTTGAATAAGAAGCAAAATACACATCCCCACCTTCATCTGAGCTGGTTTTTTTCTCTGCAAAAGGAGCATCATCAGATCCATTTCCTTTCTCAAGAGTTTTAGATCTGTAGTCCTTTTTTTAGTGCGCTTCCTTTCGGCATTTCCAGCACACCTTTACAGGCTTTCTTGGATATTTAGATCTCCCACTCGGATTTTTTTTTTTTAATGTTCCGGGACCTTCCTCGTACAGATAAGGCATATCTATTTTGTCCCTCCAAGTTTCTCCGTCTCATTTCCTACGACAACAAGGTTGAGAAAATTTCATCAAAATTCAAGGTAGTTTTATTGCTACCTATTGCAATAACCAGATTTTCCCATGAATCTGATAGAGAAAACAAAAAATTGATGCACTTATCTTTATCTGAGTTTTTAATATCAACATATGACAACTAAATTACCACAGTATTGAAGGCATTCATGTGCTCTGTCACCGAATCTCCACCCTTCATCCTCAGGTTATACAACTTTTTTTGCAGGAACAATTTATTCACCGGAGTCTTAGATTGGTACAAAGTCCCTAACTTGAACCACAAAGTCTTCACTGTAGCTTCCCTAGATATATTCAACAATACCGAATCTTACATTCACAATCGTATTGTGCTTTTTGCCTTTCGATCCAACTTCGCCTAGTATTCATCTGACATTTCCATTGGTTTAGTGTCTGGATCTACCGTGATCCATTGATCTTTATCCACCAACATATCCTCCATCTTGATCTTCCACAACTAAAAAATTTGACCTTTAAATTTCTCGATCTATATCTTTCCACTGCTCTCCATCTTCTTTCACCGCAAGAATAGATCCCGCAGATCTTACACTCAACATGGTCTCCATAGACCCAAGCAAAAAAAACCTCAGCAACAAAGGCGTCCCCTTGAAGCTGAAACAATTGTGATACCAAATATAGGTTTTAACCCTGTACAAAAATTATCTGCAAATGAATTCTTAAAGACAGAAAATAAACAATAGTGAGATCATAAAACATAAAATAGATATACACAGAGATTTTTCCCCTAGATCCAAAAACCGGGACTACCAGCTTGATTTTTCATTATATTCCTTTTAGTGTTACAACACACAAACACACACACACACACACACACACACACATATACATGCCGAAGCATTCATAGACCCCAATCCATTAACCCTGGATTATAACATAACCGTAGTTCCCTTGAATAGATATAGAAAATACCATTGGATGAAAACCATCATGCCCCAAAACCATGTGCAAACCCATGCACAAAACCATAGGCAGGTCCACCCACCAAAAATAAGAAAAATAATTTCTTGGGGTGTTATCCCAGACCCCGCACAAGGGGCTACCTGCCCCTTATGAACCCCTAGATAGGGGGGATTTTTGCCCCCACCCCGCGCATGTGACTAATTGTGGAAATAATATAACACATACCCAAAAAAAGGCCCTTAGATTTGAAGGCAGTCTTCCACATATCGGAGGGTCCAATTGGTAACTGGTGATAGTTGAACTTCAAGTCAATATTGCTAAAATATTTGGCCCCCTTGAGCAGGTCATAAGGTAATCAATTTGTGGGATTGGATACCTATTTTGGACACTGATCTTTTTCAGCGCCTGATAGTCAATACAAAGTCTCCAGGTCTCATCCTTCTTCTGTACGAACATGATTAGGCTCCCAAAGGGTGATGACACATGGCTTGATGTTCCATTTATGGAACTAATACTGAGTATTCCTCTTTATTTCATCATTCTCCATAATAGAGCGTTGATATATCATTCCCTTGGGTTGCGGTGTGCCGAGGGTAATATCAATGGAGTGCTTGACCTTACAGTGTATAAGTACCCCTGTGGGTGAGGTGAAGATGTCCCTATACTCCTCCATGACCTTGTTCATCTACTGTTGTCGCGCGAGGGAACCCTGTCTGGAGGCCATGGCCACAATAAACTTCTTTCCCTATTGGCGAATCATAAGGAAAAAAAAAATTCCGATCTGGTAAATAATATTACTGCACTACTTCATAGTGATCAAAGTGATGGAAATAGGCGGTGCTACCTCCAGAATCTTGTACAAATTACTGCCCAAAGTAATATTAATAGTGCGAGTCCTAGACTCATACACAACATGTCACTTCCAAAAATATGGTTAGCCTAATAATACATCACAAAATTCAAGAGAAGCGACATGACACAGTACCCCATCTATGAAGAGCTTGATGTTGTAGGGAAGGCGACACTGTCAGATGAAGCAGAAAACTTGTCCTTGGTAAAGCCACACGATGGGGTACGAATTTGGGTGTGTTGTGGTTGGTACGACCAATCACTTCGCGAACTCTTTTTGAAATGAGGTTTTGTTGTCTCCCTTTTTCAACAATGAACTGCAGCGAAGAACACTTCACCCACATCTGGGAATGGAAGAGGTGTTCCCCCTCTTATGGATATTCATTCTCATCCTTCTAGATATTGGTGGTGGAAACAGTGGCACTAGGCTTTGGGTTAATAATATGCTTCCCTTTTTCATTCTCCTTGTCGGGTTTTGACTCATATTCAAAACATGCATCTGATTCGAAAGCCTTCAGATTAGCCACCGGTGACTTCTTGGCCTGACACTCACTTGTGTTGTGAGTGGGGCTCTTATGGAACTCACACCACTTTCCATGTCATTATTTTTCTTTGTGGTACTTTTATTTTCTTGTGGCTTTTATAGGTTGTCCTAGTCGCACTGCCTTGGATTTTTACTTTGTTTTATTGTTTGGGGGCGCCTTTCCCTTGCTTCGAATTCAAATATCCAAATTCTTGATTCTTTTGTCTAAATTTATGCTCGATCTTGGTAGCATATCAGTATGTTGCACCAAGCGAGGAGATGTAGAGGAACTCCATTTCCTCCTGAATGTATTTGTGCAAACAACTTCGGTACTTGAGCACCAAATTTTTCTCTCAATATTTGATACCCAACTTTGTGCATAGGGTATGGAACAGATTCTTCAGCTCATGCACATCTTGATCACTTTGTTGTTGTTGTGTAGTCCATTGTATTTACTTGTCCTCATTACTACCCATGGGGTAATATTGTTCCTTGATGGCATCTTGGAAGGAATCCCAAGTGGGTGGGACTAAAAACAATGAGTGTTATCTCTCACCCTTATATTCATAGTAGGTTTCCCACCAGTCCTTGACATGAGGGGTGGCTTTGAGGAGTGCAAAAGTAATCTTTTCCCTATTGGAAAAATCATGAACTGAAAAATATACTTCCAACATATTTAACCATGTATCTACGGTGGCTACATCTATTTGGCCTTCAAATATGGGAATTTAAAAGTTGAATTGTACCTTGAAGGGAGTGGCACCTCCAGAGTGACTACTAGATGAATATGTGTTGCCTGTGGGCATCGACCGAAGGATGTGGGAAAAGTTGTCCATCATTTCATTCCTTTTTTGCTCGAGGGCTTCTTCAAGAAATATTTTTAAAGGATCTCCAGCTCGCTCATATTTATTTTCTTCTACCATGGGAGGTGTCATGGTTTGTGAGGTTGGTCTTTCAAAGGTTCAACCAGTTTGATCCCTAACTCCTTTTACCATGACCTCGTTGGGGACATGCAAAGAAAAAAATAGAACCGCTGATCCAAAATTAAATAGGAACACAACTGAATATATATATATATATATAACTATAAATACATATATGTAGCATAAATAACACTTCATTTCATTAATAGCAAAGAAATGAAATATTCTTACAGGAAGAATAGAAATAAACTAGCTCAGGCGATGGTATCTTATCTCTAAGAAGAGATGTGGTGGCTACCTGCCTCTAAGCTATGTTAGAATGAGGCTCAAGGAAATTTTTATTATTGAACAATAAGATAAAACCTTAAACAACCAAAACCATAACCCCAAGAGATGGAACACCAAGAGTTTGTGGGCCTCGTTGGGGTTAGTTGGGAAGCTAATTTCATGGGGTCGTAACTTGATCATATTATATTCGTTTGGCGCATATGATACTTCGTTGGAAATATCTCTCTGAGTACTACAGCATTGACTGCAAGCCCTTTGCTATGGATATGAGTTTATTTGGACCTAAAAATACGTCATTTATTAAGGGATCAAAACTGCTCAAGAATTTCAGGACCTGAAAAACTACTGAAAATAGTAAATGCTACTATAAACAAGGAAATTGATGAAATTTGTTGGACACCTAATCCTCTATGGGTAAGTGTGGAAGCCGAATAGTCAAAGAGGATTCCATATGACCTTGGAATGTGGAATCCAAGGGTCACGTCATTGTATTATAAATATACATCATATTAATGGTAATAGCAACTCACGCTTATCTTTATCATTTTACCTATTCTTGCGTGTTTACCATGCTTGTGTTAAGCATGGTATCAGAGCCATGATGAGTGGCCTTCTTCCTCATTGTATGTTTATGTGTTATTTTTTCTGCCCTACATTGAATAGAACTCGTCTTTGTGCTAGAAAATGTGTTGGTCTCTAACGCTCCTCCTTCCTGATCATATGTCATATTCCTCACTCCTTTCTATGCATTGTAATTCCTGCCATCTTTTGCATGTGTTAGAGTGAAATCAAGGCCTGAAAAATATGAATATGTTGCCCATAACTCTCAGGCATGTCTCTTTGTAGTCCTGCCGTTTCTCGGTGTTCATAAATTCCTCTAAAATCTTAGTAGTTCCTCCTCATGCGCCTTTTTTGCTAAGAAGTTATGAAACCATTGCCAAGCTTGCTATCCTTTAGATAAAAAAACCTACACTCCCATACATAGCGTATGAAACCTTAGCACCAAAACTACCTCTTGGCCTACATTTCCATACTCTCCCACGTAGTTGGTATCACACCAACCACGAGACTTGTTTCTGCAAGAGGTCATTCTCCTCCATTAACAGCTTGTTCATGGCAGAAATATTTTTGTTCACGGTTTGGAGATGACAAGCTTCCTTGCACTGCTTCTCCCTACACCTGTGGTTTTGAAACCAGAATTTGATTTTATTGGGATATATATTTGACAGTAGTGGGCATTATCATATGAGCTATTGGTGATGAATGGAACTGGGTTTAGGACAATCATGGTAGAGTCACTCTAGTGCCTCCACTTGCTCAGCTTTGTAACGCACGTACTTCCCTTGGTCCATGCTTGATGAATTTCCCTCTTTTCCAGACGTCTTGTGCTCCAAACTGATGTATACACTCATAATCCCATGGATTTGTGCTCAGTATTAGCTCCAGAGATCCCGTGTATGAAAATAAAATGATGAAACACAAAGTTGCGCATACAACGATGTTGTTGTTGTTGTGTTGGCGATTCACCTCCTCCTCTGTCGTATAAGCTGAAGCCATTATAGAAAACATTGAATTACAATCTATAAGTTCCTTGATTCTTTCTGGTGGGATGCCTTGCCGAATCCGCTTGCTAGAGGTGAGCTGAGCGGGACATCGCTGCTCAACGGGATCATGAATTTCAAGAAGTCTAACGGGAAGACATCGAGATTTCTCAATGGTGGTAATACCGTGGCTCCAGCTCCATGATAATACCTCATATCATGGTGTTGGTTTCATATTTCTACCTATCCCCTCCACCATCAGCCCTTCCCCTCCACCTCTCACCTCCGCCCTCCTTGCTCCCTGCAAACGCTTCCACTCCACCGTTGCTCCTCCCTCTACCAACTCCTCCCACTGGTGACAACCCTCACCCATACCATAGCACTCCCCAACTCTATCACACCTCCCTTGACACCTCTCTTGGCACCCTCCCTCGTATCCCTCGGAACCACAAGGTCAAAACAACCGAAGTTCTAATGTTTTTTAATTGTATATGGGGGGTGATGCCAGAGGGCTGAGCTGCTAGAAATTTGGTGACAATGAGTTGTATTTTATACATTTAGATTGGCCTCAAGAACTCAACCTTAGCCAAGTTTATCTCATTGAATTTCTGGTTTTGATGTCGGCTCTATTCGAGTCGGTGCATAAAAATTGTGATAACAGTGAGTCCTAAGTTCCAACTAATTTATGTTTTGGTCAATAGGTATATATTTTGTTGCAGTCACCTTTTCCCAATAGGTAGTTGGTCCCACACTCACTCCTTGAACCTCCAAGCGCTCATCCTCATCGGCCCTGTGGTATCCACGCACCAATTTGTGCACCAATTTGAGGGCATCCTGCACATGCAAGGGAAAGTTGAGCAGCAGTTATGTGGCAAGGAAAACCCTCAGAAAAAAGCACATCAAGCAGTTGATCAACAAGAAATATGGTTTGTGGAAAATTGGTTTCATATTTGTTAATATCCAATACTATTTCGAATTTTTGCGCATCATATTTAGAAAAGAAAAAAAAGGAGGTGTACATTTTGTTTCATCCAATTGCAGTGTCATTGGGTGTTTCTTTTTCCTCACTTGTTCATGATAGTTGTGATCAATTTTTTAAGTGTAATTTTGATAATGGATAAAATAGCCAGAATTGGTGAAGTATTAGAGCTCTTAAAAACTTTGATACACTCCACTGATCATCATACAGTAAAAATCAACAAATCCGCTCTTGTTATTATCAAAATTGTCTACAAGATGCACATGAAAAAATTGACTTTTTGCAACTTGAACCTTAGTTACAACAAGATGAGTTGCAATAGTGTAAGCAACACCCTAAACTTGTTTTTGTTCAGAACAATAATTTTCAGCAATAATATGACGTTGATTAAGATCTACTACTAAATAAAGGAGTAGATTTGTATGCAAATGCAAAAGCTCACGCTTCACCTCCCAAGCCCATCATCAGACCTTGGGAAGAGATTGTCCATAACAAGCACAAAACAGGTCTTGGATATGACAAGGAATTGTCCTTTCATATTCTGGACTACTCCAACCCCATCAAATTTCAGAGTGTCGGATTTCTGTATGATAGTTCACCTTCATCTATTCCAAATCCTACTCCTCTTCCACAGCAACAACAACAACTTGTGAAATTCCAACATTGTGATTGAGCTGGCCATATGAAAGATCATTGTTTTGATCATCACCCATGAAAGCATTGTGGTCGGAACACACATTCTTCACATAGATGCTTCAGAAACAAGCCTCCTACAAGAACAAAGATTCAAATTGCATGGATCACTTCTTGGCAATGGGAATCAACAACCAAGAAGATGTTTAGGTCAGATGTCAAAACTTGTTCTATAATATTGAACAATCTTTCAGTTGATTTTTCACCATCATCTCACCTTGTACCTGATAGGGGGGGAAATGGTGGTCATCTACAAGATTTGAAGCCACATCAGGTGAGCCTGAGCCACAATCTCTCATTCCAAATTTAGAGTTGTAGACAGAGACATAACAGTTTAAGTGAGCCTGAGCCACAACTTGTCATTCCAAATTCAGAGTTGTAGCTAGAGACACATATGCCCATGAGCATTCATTTTTTTGGTGGACAGCCTTAAACCATCTATGCGAGGTTGATATTCTTCCTCTTCAAAGAATTCAGGACACTCCCTCTAGCAGAAGGCTTCAACTTCTTGCCAGTTTTGGTAGAGTTCCAGGAAATGCATCAAGCATTCTAGAGTTGGTGGTGATCCTGAAATCATCGCAGGTTGTAGACCTCCCTTCTTTTAGGTTGAAGGTCTCTCTCTTCAAAATATGAGGAGAAATTCCTCTAGCATAAGACCTCATCTTCTTTCCAGATTTGGAAGAGTTTTGGGAACTGCACTAAGCATTCCAGTGTTGATGGTCATTCTTAAACCACCTCTTTATGCCAACATTTCAGAGAGCTCATTTAGCCTAAGTGCTGCCATGCATACTTTGCACATTTGTATTACAACTCTCTTCTTGGACTCACACATACCCCTTTGGATAAAGGGGGGGAATTTTGGACACCTAATCCTCTATGGGTAGGTGTGGAAGCTGAACAGACAAAGAGGAGTCCAAGTGTCCTTTGAATGTGGAATCGAGGGTCACCTCATTGTATTATAAATATACATCATATTAATGGTAATATCAACTCACACTTATCTTTATCATTTTCCCTATTCTTGCATGTTTACCATTTGTGTGTTTAACAAAATCGACTAGAGGTCTAGGTGGAATAGGCAGGTGGCCACCAATATCCACTTGGATCATCCAAGAATTATTTTCAATTATCACTTGTTTCACAAGATGAATACATCTGTCACAACATGATGTGTTTGCATTGTTTTTTTGCAATGATCCAATCTATCTACCAGGAAACTGGACACGAAATCTAGGAACAACCCAACTATTTATCACTGAATTTCGGCTGGGTGTGCGTAAGGTGACCTTCATCTTATTTCACTTTCCAAGAAGTTATCTTACAACCATATATATGCAATAACAACTACGACAAAAAAATCATAAGTAGAAGAAGTACTTAATAGTAACAATGATGACATCATGAAAGAAGAAGGAACAATGTGGACAATGAAAGGTAAGAATTAATCATCCAACTTATAAGACTGATGATATGCACTCCAGAAGCCAAAAATTAAACATAAGAAAACTGAAATTCTAGACCACTCAGAATATATGCACTTTTAAGACAATATAGATGTGAGACGAGATAGAAGTTTGACCTTCATACAATGGTCCACAATTGACGTAGAAGCGTCCCTTTGTTGCTCAATCTCGAGGGAAATTTCTAATGCTAATAATTTTTAGCACATATCCATAATACTTCATCAATTTTCATTTTCCAAATTAGAACAACATCGTCCTTCATGTCGAGTTCACCAATTATAGCCAGAGAAAATAACATAGAGGAGGGCAAACAAACAGTGGAGCACTCAGCTTTGATACCATGTCAGACTAAGGATGGTGCACAAAAATTCCAATTATTATTCATTAATGAGACACTTCAATTTATTACAAGGAGAGACAATTATTCAACTATGGGTTTATTATTTTTCCCACCAAACCTACTGTTACATATTTACAACCAATTATGTTTTACCATAATCCTGAAGGATTAACGTGTCTAACACAACTTAACAATTTTATATTTTGGTTTAAATTTGACAATACAATTTATAGTAATATTATATTTTTTGTTATTAAAATTCATTGTTGAATGAATAAATGAATTCATTATCTTGAAATTGCTTGGAATTCCCAAATTTTATAGATTATAGAATTCAAATTTACAATTTCAAAAAAAATCCAAAATTCGAATTTACCATTTCAAAAAAAAAACCTACTAATTTTTTTGTGAAAATTGCAAAACACAAAAATTAAAAATTAAAAATTAAAAATAAATAAACTATGTTTTTAAAATTAAATCAAATAAAAAAATTTAAAATAGGCCATATTTAACTTATTCAGCATAGAACCATCTTAACTCGGGATCTACCTAAGTGCCAAGAGGGATCAAATCTCTAAGTATGAAAATTTTTTTTTGAATGCAAAACTTAAGGAAAGGTTTGGACATCAACATATTTGATTCCTCTTGGATCTTGGTAGATTTGAAGTTAATATGGATCTATGTTTATTTTGAACAAAAAACTAATAATATATATATATATATATATATATATATATATATATATATATATATATATATATATATATCTATATATATTTATTGTTATTAATATTTAAAATGTTACATGCCAACTTCATAGTAAAACATGAATGAATTATAAATTTCCCTATTTAACCTATTAATGAAACAAGAATTCTCTCTCTTTCTTTATATATAAAATCCATACTAAATTTTTTTAATTATAAAATGTTTATATGGTTTAAGTTGGGCTTTGTGAGTACTATTTTGAGTGAATTAAATGGGTCCTACAGTGTTGGGTCATTTCCTTGTTTGAATAAGCATCAGTTGATCAAATTCAGTGTCTAGTTTCACACTCCTGGTTGTCGAGTCTTCTAGTCTTCATGTTATTTTTCTCTTGTCACTATGGTCAATGGAAAAAGGGTCTTAGTCGAGGAAGTTTCATCCTCTATCTCAGCTGGTGGGTATTTTATAAATTTTGGGTCATATTTCTGGAGCTTTTGTGATGATTTGGTCTGTTGGTATCCTGGCCTTGTAGGAGGTGGGTCGCATATGTTCTCTTTTTATTTTGCAACTAAAGGCATACATAACAGTTGCAATAAGTGTTCCCTCCTGAGTCTCAGCTATGTCGCTGAGACAGAGAATGTGGTTTTGTTGTGCTATTCAACAACCCTTCATTATTTTTGTATAATTACCTTAGAAAATAATGGGGACCATTTTTAATTTTTAAATTAGAATAAGAAAACACTTATGTAGGACAAAAATTTCTCATCCGAAAGTTTTACTTTGATTCTATTGGTCAGAGAACTTAAGAAAATATGCCCAAAACCCAAATCACATACTGCATATCACAATTGAAATAAGCGACACACAAAGCACTCCTTTCAAATATTGCGATGCGATATAATTTGGGTACATAAAACAATGTGCAAAGGCTTTTAAACCAAAAATAATGCTAACAAAGAAAAATGCCTCCCCGAAGGATATTTTTATATTAAAATCATTAGTAGGACCCGCCTTACCACCACGTCACCTTTCTCTATCGCACAATCGCAAAATATTTCTTACCATCAATGATCCCTGCTCTTAAACCCTCGATGCGATATATCGCATCACAGTTCTGCTACACATACTTTCGAATAATCACTCCACCACTTTTTCGATTGTGATATTGCTATCACATCGCAAAAATTACAATGCACTTGCCCCTCCAATGCTTCAAAATTTTGAAATCGTCGATAAAGAGGTTATAGTTAATTAACATAGAAATCTTAATCACATATTAGTAAAATGAACATATCACATGTTTTAAAGTCATACTCTGAAAGAATTTTGTGATACAAGGTTTTAATTAAGTGTTGAGTTGTCCAAGAAAACCACGTGAACTCGCGTTTTTTATCATTACTCAGGAATAATGGTATTGATGGTATCAAGCCCCCAAAGTGATTTGATAGCTTGTTATTTGATTTTTTGTATTTTGTGCATTTAAACCATATTTCCCATCATTTCAAGCTTTTGTGTTAATCGCTCCCGCATTTGAAAGTATTGTTGTTTATTCTCTTTATATCCTACCGTAGGCTAGTCCAGTGAAGAAAAAATCTTGTGAGATATCAAAATCTCATAAGAAGAACATGAAACCCATGGCTCTTACACACATGGTGCCTCTCGGCTCAGAAGTAACAGATATTCCTCTTCTATTCTCTGATACAACATGAAATCAAGGAAGTGGTTCTTCCTCATGGGAATCCATGTACAGGTTGTTTGAAGATGAAAATCTAAGAATAATTGAAAGGGTAGTCACAGATAACACCCCAACTTCCTCTGAAACTTCTTGCAGTGATGTTGATAATTCATTCCTCCACCGAATTGTCGCTCACCCTAAAATTCTTCCCTTTTCAGATATGGTGAAATCGATAATCGAAAATTTGAACATTGGAGAGAGGGAATTCTTGACTTTAAGAGACATGATAATTCGGTATTTCAAGGCTAGATATTTAAAGAAAATGTATCATATACCTGACCCACAGAAGTTATATGACAAGAATTTCCTTGAAAATTTTCCAAAGGAAAATAAACTAGCGTAAGACCCAATAAGGTAATGGAGGCACAACCCCAACAAGCACACATGTGACAATAAGGGTATGTAGTTTGTGCCTTCTCTTGCTGGTATGTATTGCTATATCTTTGTTATGATGTGTAGACTGTTTTATTACCCTAATAAAATTATATTTTTTGTTGAATGGTTCCTCTTATTGAAGCTGCATCAAATTCTTCTATTATGGATTGGGGTACCATCCTTTCCAATAACATTGTCTCCAATATCCTTGAATATAGAAAGAACAAGAAATTCACCTCCAAGATAGTTCCTCCCTTTTTTATTGGTGCTTATATCATGGATGTAGTATGTTTCACTTCAGATTTTCCAACCATGGGATGGAAATGGACCATACAAGACCCTAATCCTATCCATGTTTACCATAATATCCTATGGGAGTCCAATTATGAGTCTCATTTTTATAGAATTTTTCATGGTGTTATTTTACGCTTGTTTCAAGTCATTTTTGGAGAAAAGGCCCCAATATTGTAAAAAAATTCTAAAGATGACTTCACAGCCATAGGAAGGTGTTTTGGAGAAGAACTATTTACCTATGTTAGAGTTTATGTGAGTATTTCCAAGCCCCATGTTCTCCCACTGTATGTACCAAATAAACTCCTAGCCAGAGAAATTTCTTATCAAACAATAGGAAATGGGTTGACCAAAGCCTTAAAGGAAGCTAAAAAGTCTGCCTAGACATCATTTCCTATTAATTGTGGAGTCTATGCTTTAGACAACTATAAACATGCTAGACTTGAAATCAAACAAATTGAATGTTTGAAATTATCTACCATACCTAACAAACAGTTTGACCCAAATAAAGTGGCTCAAGACTTTACAGCCCAGGTAAAAGTTAGACAATTTATTCATGAGCCCGATGACTATGATGATCTATTTGAGTCTGCTGAGACATATTCACAGGTTGAGAAGCTGGCAGAGATTCGGTTGAATCCAGGACATCTTGTTGAATTTAAAAAATACAGGAACAAGAGATTTGATAATATCCCTCTAGACATTATGTGGGTATCTCAACCAATTACACAGAAATAATAGGATTTGGAGCAGCCTGCCAAGGACACTGAAGTCCTATAGGAAACACATGAAGTTAAATCTATAGAGTAACAAACTGTTAATAATTTCTTTAGCTATAATTTGGATGAGGTTTGGAACCAATTTGACCAGTGGATTAAAGGAAAACCATAGGAAAACACTTTTGAACTTAAAGAGATAAGCAACACTCCTAAAGATAAAAAATAGACCTTGTTTACCTTTGGGGCTTTTGACAAAGCAGTCGGTACAGATGAAATTTAATTCATCCTAGTCTTCCCCTCGTCATAAATGTTTCTCAGGATAGAGGAAATCCCTCCTCTCGACATATTCTACATTCCGAAACATTGAGCTATAACAAGAAGACAGAGAAAGAGAAAAAAAGTTAAGAAATCTCAGGCATTATTTCCTTGAGATATACCAATGGAAGTGGTGTGGAGAGATCCACAAACTGATCCTTCTGAAGAATTAACAATATTATCATAGTTTGCAGGTGCTTATGCAACTGATACAATTGACAAGGCATCATAGGCCCATCATTTAGTCAAAGAAAAATATGACAGAATCCAACACTTAGAGAAGGATTTGTTAAAAGAGAAACAAAGTATTGCTCATCAGTTGTAGACACAGTTTTCACAACTTCAGCAAATATTTGATCAATTAAAACTACAACATCAATTTGACATCAATGTTAGAGATACTGAAATCCGACAACTCCAATTCACAATTGAACAAATGAAGGAAAAACCAAAGATAGAAGACTTCAAAAATGAAGATTTGGAATTGAACGCCCTATTGGCCCAAAACAAGTAGGATTCTGTCAAAAATTGACAATCATCAATGATCTGTGTGACAAAAGTGATTCACTAATGAATCAATGATCTGATCTGAGGTCAAATTTCAATGACATTGATGAAAATATGTCGTAATTCATTACTTGGAAATAAACAACAGAGGGCAGAAAATAAAATCTTCCCAGAATAAAGGATTCTCACAAAGAAATCCTCTTTACTAATTAGGACATACAACTCAAGCAAGCAGAAACATAAATATTCAAAGCAAGGGATGTTGCTAACAACATCATTGACACTATCAAAAATAATCTATTTGGTTCCAATCTGATTCATGAATGCCCACTTGGTTCCCTTCCTAATGTCAAATTTTTAATGAAATAGTGGCAGGAAAAGTCAAAGGTAATGGAAGAAATCATTAAGAAGATGGAAAAACTCGACTGGGAAAAATACTGGCAGTATCTTGTCAAGCCACACAACCAATGGCTAATGTTGTGTTGTTTTTCTAACACATCCCCCCATATGCTTCCTGCATTATCAGATACCGTGTATACTGGACAGCTACGCTTAAGGCTAGCTCAGCCCCCTGGAGTACATCCTATTAGCCACCTATAAAATTTGTCATATCAAATGGTGGCTAAATCATTTTTTGAGCCTTCAAGAAACAAGTTTTATTGCTAAAAATGTTATCTTTTGAAGTCTCATGATGATATCTTATCCTCTGATTAATCTTTACTGTTGTTTCCCTTTTGATTATGAAAATCTGTTGTTTTCATAAAAATAGACTGCTGCAAAAATCCCCATTTTTCCCTCATTTAACCCTTCCTTTCACCTCCAATTAACCTTCATTTTTACCCCTTTATTCCCCATAAAATTCCTTCATTTTTCATTTTTTCTCTTCTTCCCTTCATAAAATCCCTTTTATAAGGTTTAAAACTTGCTTTTGAACCTTACCGAAACCCCCAAATCCATCAAAAATCCTTGAAAATTTCATAAAAAATAAGTTTTTTTTTTTTTTTTTTTTAATGGACCTAAGCCCCTTTGGGCCAAGTCCTAAACCACTTCCCCACCACATGCCCATGCCCTAGAACTAGGCGCTAACCCCATCGGGTGCTTATCGCATTGGAAACTATTGATGCACACAAGTCTTTTTATAATGTTAAAGTCCCGATGCCGATTGGCCCTTTTTATATAAAGCCCCGAGCCTTTGCCACTTCACAAAACCAAAGGCCCACAATCAGGTGCTTAAAACTTATGAATGAACCCTATACGATCATATTTTTCCTTTGTATCTTCACAAAAACCCATTTTCCTATGTTTTGCATTAAACCCGTCGGTGTAATGTTTTGAATGATAAGAACCTTTGATCCAAAAGACGATCGACGATCCACAGGATCTTGCATCAGAGTTTTTCGAATGGGTAGATTGAAAGGGTCCGCACCATTGTTCTGATGCGATTGTCCCTTTTATATGTTTGAACCCCGATCCCTTTATCATTTTGATATATCCTAAAGGCCCCACAATCGGGCGCCAAAGCCTCATTATATAACCTGCCCCGAAGCTGTTAAACCTTTGTTTTTCATTAAAATTTGGGTTTTCATATGTTATAAAGGGTTTCCACCGGTTCATATTTTAATGAATCCTGACCATTGATCTTGAACTAATCAACGATTGGGAGAATCTCGGATCGGGAGATTTCATTGGGTGCACTTATTATTTTATTGGCAACATCCGATTGGCGATCTCCTGATCAATTATCAACTGTTGATCTCCTCCCCACCTTCCCAGATCCGACGGTTTCCATTGCTCCCACTCAAAGCACTTTCCCCGCTAAGAACTCCTCCGATTCATCCTCCACCATCGATCTGATCTGCAGATCGACGGTCCACAATCAATCGCATCGGTACCCTTTTGTTTTTCCCCCGTCGATCGCGAAATCTAAGATTGCATCTCGGCCATCCACGTGTCAAGATCTGACGGCCCAGATTGCACCCCTCGACCTTTGATAAAAAAATGAAGCCCCACTTTATAAAGTTTTTCAAGGAGATCCCAACCGTTGATCTCTGCAGATCAACGGCCCATATTAACCCTTTCTTCGCCCCGCATATATATTCCATTTAAACTCCAGATTTGATCTCAACCGTCCAAATCTCTGATCCAATGGCCTAGATTGAAACCGCCCCACCTATTTCCATCCTTGCTTCTTGTCCATATCATGCTCACTCCCCACCATTCGATCTGAGGCCCCATATCTAATGGTTGACGCATGTTTTCACGTAAATTCAAGCACGAAGGTTAATTTCCCAAGAGCTGCATGATATAAGTGGTTTTCGGAGGCCACGTGTCATCCGGGAATGCATATCGCGTTCAAAAAGGTGAAACCACCTTTCTCCCATTTTTCGACGCGATACCACCAGTTTCTCTAGCCGAAACCGCCCTTCCCATTTACACTGTGTTTTATAGCATTCTCTCCCTGCCGTTGATCTCTGCAGATCAACGGCTCAGATCCAATCAAAGCATTTAACTATCGCCCTCCAAATTTTCCAAGGGCCTTTGTAGACCATTCTCCACCGTTGATCTCGTGGGCCGATCTCATCCAACGACCCACGATCATCCAGAAACCCCAATTTTATTTCCTGTGCATTTTACCTCTGCCAAAGGAAATTTCCCTTGTTTTCTTTGTATTTCTTCTATTTTCATGAAAAGTCGCCCTTCTCCATTATATTTCCCTGATTGATCTTGACCGTTGATCAAAACAGATCTACGGCCCGGACTTAATCCTATGCACCATTCTTCCAACCACCTCCTTCTAACCCCCGCAAGCAAATCTCCACCATTGGATGCTTTCATCCAATGACTGCGACCTAACCGCAACCTCCAAAGCAGTCTTACCCCAAATAACGGAGGGTTTATTAACTTTTCTTGGTTTTTGTAGGATTTAGAAGGTTTTTCAAAATATTATAAAGGAAAATAAAAGTCGAGGATGACGATCCTCCAGGATTTCATTTATTAAAGAGTATCCATTCACAGGGTTCGACTCCACGTTTTATCGGTGCCTCATGAGCACTGATGAACATTATGAAGCCCCTGGGGCACCTGCACATCAACAAGACACAGTAAGAATTAAATTAAACAGAGAGTATCAGTGTTGAAGACCCAATCGAACTAGAGATGAAAAATTAAATATTAATTATACAGTTTAGGGTGGATTACGGCTAAGATCGAAAATCAAAAGCCTAATCCACTAAATTAGACACAGTTAATGAGTAGAAGACAAATTTTGGGCCTGACTAAGCCTAGTACACAGAATCAAATCAAATTAATAGTGTTTAAAGGAAAATCAATAATATCTATCAGACAGAGGACGCCTCCATTGCCACATCAGAGGCTAATTGATTCCTCTCAGCTACCAGATTGCCACCTGTAGCCTCAAAGCATTCAATAGGGGCCGAGTAATGACTAGAATAGAGGATATTTTCCTCAATATAGCTGAACAGTTATTCCAAGCCAAACAGAGTTATTGCAAAGATGACACAGAGCCTTAAAGTCAACAAAATCTCCCCAATGAGCTTAATACTTAATTTAAAAACAATTAATACAGAGAAAATATCTGTAATCTTCTCCATTGAGCCCCTCAAAGGCCAAGAAGCATTAATCTGTATTAATTGAACCTTGAAGATCTATTATCCCATCCCACCTCCTCATTTCTTCTATAAATACTTCTGTAGAAGATGAAACAATGTTGGTTGCAGAACTTTGAAATATACATGTGCTTAAAACTCCTACTTGTAAATAGTGTTCAAAGGCTCTTGAAGCTCTGTTTGTGATTAAATAAGTTAGGCTGAGAAGTGAAGATGATTTCTGAACTGAAACATTGGACTTGAAGATTGTAACTGGTTTGACATCAATATATAAGTTGATTTATGGGATCCCGGTCTATGTCAACGGTGATGTTTTTCTTATTGTAAATTTTCATTTTATTTCTATTTCCATTTTGTTCATATTCTTTGATAAATAACAACAAGCATAGAGTTTGGATTTAATTTTTACAGTACCCTTCTCTGACTGATAAGCTTTAGCTACATGTTTTCTTCCAAATTGTGTTGTTTAGGAATGATTTAATTCAGTTTAAGCAGTTAGGAATGCTGGCGTTCCCTTGTCCTACTGTCTAAGATAAATGTTGTTCTTGAATGTTATTTTCAGTTTATGTTAAGTAGAGATGAACTAAGGAAGTGATGGTGAGCCCTGTCCTTTAGTTTTATCCCCAAAAACTATCTGAAATTTTCCCTAAGAATGTGTTGAAAGCAGGCTAGGTTCAAATTCGTTGCCTGATCTTAGACTATTCCTTGTCATCTTATGTGTTTGTCTTGAAAGTTTAATAAGTAAAGCAGAGCTAGAGAAGTCTATGGTAAGTCCTGTCCTCTAGTTTCTTCTCCAACAGTTGCTTTTAAAGTTTCCCTTTGTGTTTAAAATGTTTTCTATTGAAAGTGCATCAAAAGCTGGTTAGTTTTGAAGTACTTACCAGATCTTAGATTACTTTTATGTCTTTCTTAAGTGTATGCCGAAAGCAGGATAGTTTCAAAGTACTTACTTGATCTTGGGTTGCTCTTTGTTCTTCATTTGTTTAATTCCCCTTCTTGTTGTATCATTTCATTCCATAAAATCAACTTTAAAGAGATCCTTAGACATATATGACTTGCCCCATGGACCACTCTTGAAATTGTTGCGCAATTAAACCCTTTTATGACTCCATAGCCCAATGGACTAAAAACCAACGTTATATCTATCTTTTTAGCCAAAGCTTGTTCTGATTGCTTGCAACTTCACACCTTTGAAACTCTTTTCATTTAGGACTTTCCACTCAACTAATAATCATGCTCAACCATCCAAAAACCAACAAAAACCCTCAGTATTCATAACTAGCCTAATATCATTACCCAAAATCCTTAAAGATAAATCCATCTTTGCACTTATTGGAGAGATCCCTCTCCGGATTCAAGAGGGCTAGATCCTAGAATCCCAAAGTGGTTCAAGTGTTCTCTCTGCAGTTTGTATTTTCCAATCTTGCAAATTACAGGGAGCTAACATTTCTGGCGACTCTGCTGGGGATTTTGAGTTAATGAGAATCTAAGTACACTTTAAAGACTTAGAATGCCCATGATCTCTATAGATTGGTATTCATAATAAACATGGTGGTGGAACCATAAAACATTTAACCTCCTTAGGAGCTAAAATTGTTTCCACCTGGTGACTCCACACTCTGAAATTCCCAAAAGACCAAATGACTCCAGTGGTAGAAGACTCTGAACTGGTTCATAAGATACAGTGACCTCTTTTTCTAATTTGCAAACATAGATTTAGATATAGACCCAGAAGACAAACATATGATCATAATGGAAAAATTGATGTACATGCTTGGAAGAAGGGTGGATAGGTTTATGGCTAATATAAACATTGGCGATCCAGAGCAACATAAACCTGTCCTTGAGCAAACAAAAACTCTACTGCTACAAGACATGTATGATGAAAAAGATTATAGAGAAAATAATCAAGAAAAATTTGTAATCATGATGGAAAAGATGATTTACATGCTTGGAAAGAGAATGGATAGGTTGATGGCTAATATGAATATTGATGATCAAGGCCAACCTATGCTTTTCCCTGGTCAAATACAAGCCCAATCACTTCAAGACCAAGATACTGACCAAGACATGAAATATGATCAACACTTCATAGAAGATAATGAGCAGACTTACAAAGAAAGAAATGAAGAAGGTTGTCAGGAAATGCTTGATTGCCTGCCTATGTCTTGTACTATGCTGATAAGAGAACTTCATGACCAAAATGCAAAAACATATAGTGAGCCGTGCTTTGATGAAACAAGTAGCCACTTTCAAAACGCAAAATCGGATGTAGGAGGAGAACCAGCTTATATAGGCACTCCCCCTCTGTATTATGACTCATTTCAGATTACACAAGAAAAGTGGCATCCTGATAATGTAGAAAAAACAACTCATGAACCTTATATGCAAACTGAATATCATAATAATCATGAGAAATTTTTTACATAAGAAGATCAGGAAACAATAGAAAATCCTCAAAGTTTTCCTACAAGTACAAGTGAAGTTCCCCTAGAAGAGGCTCAAGAAGACATTAGGCCTCAAAATAAGCCAACACAAGAGCAAGAGGACTGTTGTACCTCTTTTCTAAGCAAAAAGAAAATTCCTTCTCTCTTAACAGAGGAAGAGATTGGTCTAATATTGGACAGACAACCATCGTCCAAACCTTCATGTGAACCAAATGCTTCTGCTCATCTACCTAATCCATCTTGTTGTCTTGATACAAAAAATACATTTATAGATAAGCTAAAAGAAGAGAAAACTTATGACCCAATATGTTTGATTGGTGAAATTTCTTATGCTGATGATTTTCCAAATTTTAATCAGTCTGATGATGATGATGAGTTTTAGGTAGAAACTAATCACGCAGGGAAACCAGCATTCGATTGGTGTTATGAGTTTCACCATCGTCAGCTTGAAAGCAGAAATCAACCATTTCAATCCATCACAAATATCTTTCACATTATTGGGAATCAATAGCCTTTCAACTCAAAGGGTGAATAGAAAAGGAATGAAGAAATTTTTGAGCAAGTCGAAACCAAGGAGCCTTCTATTGAAAAAGAGAAAACCTTTGAAGACACCCTTGCTCAAGAATATAACAACCTATTCATAGAGTTCAGTCCACTGAATCTAAGCATACTAGGGCTACAAGAGGAAAACACTGCCAAATATGATGAATCCTCCAGTTCAGATGATGAAGAAGATGAGGGAGAAAAAAAAATAGAAGAATATCCTACTGAGGATATACCATATTTTCAAGAAGAAACTTCTCCCATCATTGATATCAATCTGCCCTTCAAAGAACCTGAATTTATATCAAAAGCAAGCGTAGATTTAGAGAAAGAAGGAATTTCACCGCTTGTTTTTTTGCAGGTAAAGAACGATGATGCTTCCAAGCAATGTACTGAAGAGATAGTTCTCAAAGCTCAAGTCTTGGAAGCAGAAAATATACCAGGCATGGAGGGCCAAAAGGAAGAGAATCTTCATCTTTTCTTTGTTGATCCTTTGGAAGAGTGTGTGGAAGTCCCAACTGGCTTAAATTATCAAGCATGGATCCTTTGCAAGAGCCAAATGCAGGAAAAGCTGTCACCCTCTGTGATAGTCTTTGTTTTGAAGATTAATCTTCAAAATGTCCTATGGATACCCTTGACAAGCAACCATAATTTCTTCTTCTTTATGACACTACTCAACTGGCTACATTGGCACTTTTGTATCATATGATAATGTAAATACTGTTGAGATCAACATCGGAATACTGAAATAAAACATACAAAACACACAGCAGAAACACACATAAAAACAACAGATTTTTAACGTGGTTCACCCAACCAATCTGGGCTACGTCCACCTAACAGGGCATCGACAATCTCATTAATCAACTGCAGAAATACAATAGCAGAGTTTCTCATCTGCTCAGCTCTTCCTCACAGCACATTCCTCATTATGCACACTTGCCTCTACGGGCTTACATTTTATAGTTGGAAATGGCAACAAACTCATAAATTCTCTCACAAAAAATATAGGATGCATTAACTCCTCATCAGAAACTGATGGAGCCAATGTAGCAACAAATCCTATTGTTGTCACCTACATGAGATTTTCCTCCAGATTTAATTAAAAAATAAGAAATAAAATCTCAACAATCTCCACCTTGAAAACAATTAGCCTGATACCCTGTTTCATTATTATTTTTATCTTTTCTGCAAGCCAAGAGAAGCCAGACACCATCGTAGCTTCTCTAACAAAACTGGTTTCGTGAACATGTCTGCACAGTTTTCCTTTGTATGCACTTTTTCAAGAGAGACTCCCCTTTCAGTGATAACCTATCTTACAAAATGGTACTTGATAGGTATATGCTTTGATTTACTATGATAGGCCAGATTTTTAGCCAAATGAATTGCACTTTGACTATCACAAAATAACTTGATGTTATCCTGTAACCTACCAAACTCACCAATCAAACATTTCAACCAAACCGCTTCTTTGCAAGCATGTGAAGTAGCTATGTATTCTGCTTCTGTAGTGGATAAAGCAACAATGTTCTGTAGCTTTTACATCCAGCTAATAGCTCCACCTGCAAGAGTAAATATTTACCCTGAAGTTGACCTTCTCTTATCCAAATCACCTGCAAAATCGGAATCAACATATCCGCAAACAAATTCACTACTTCTGTTATAAGTGATACAATAATCACTTGTGCCTCTCAGATACCGAAGCACCCATTTCACTGCTGACCAGTGTTCTTTTCCTGGATTTTCCATATACATGCTGACAACCCCAACTGCATGTGAAATATCTGGTCGAGTACAAACCATCGCATACATCAAACAACCTACTACATTGGCATATGGAATTCGAGACATATATTCCTTTTCTTCGTTAGTGTTAGGACATAAACTTGAAGAAAGCTTAAAATGGGAAGCAAAAGGGACTGAAACAGGCTTCACATTGTTCATACCAAACCTCAAGAGTATCTTCTCAATATACTTCTGTTGTGATAGCCACAGCTTACCATTACTCCTGTCTCTGAAAATCTCCATGCCCAAAATCTGTCTTGCTGCTCCTAGATCTTTCATATCAAACATCCTAGCCATCTGAGCCTTTAACCTGTTGATCTCTGTTATGCTTTTTCTTGCTAAAAGCATATCGTCAACATACAACACTAAGATAATGAACATTCCATTACTTAATTTCTTAAAGTAAACACAATGATCATATTCACTTCTTATATAATTTTGACTCATCATGAAAGAATCAAATTTCTTGTACCATTGTCGAGGCGACTGCTTCAGACCATACAATGATTTCTTGAGCCTGCAGACAAATTTCTTGTTGTGATTTTGAACAAACCCTTCCAGTTGTTCCATGTAAATCTCCTCATCTAAATCTCCATGTAAAAATGCAGTTTTAACATCTAGTTGTTGTAATTCTAAATCAAGTAAAGAAACTAATGCTAACACAATCCGAATTGAAACAATTTTTACAACTGGTGAAAATATCTCATGAAAGTCAATTCCTGCTTTCTGAGAAAAACCTTTCGCGACCAGCCTCGCTTTGTACCTATTTTCTGTATCATCAACACCCTTCTTCAACTTGTAAACCCACTTACATCCCACAGTTTTCCTATCTTTAGGAAGTTCCACCAGATCCCATGTGGCATTCTTGGCTAATGCCTTCATCTCGTCCTTCATAGCCTCTTTCCACTTACCACTGTTAGAACCTTCTACAGCTTCCTGATAGCACAAAGGTTCATCATCGTTAGCAGTTAAAGCAACTGAAGTAACATAATCATCATACCTTTTAGGAAGACGTCTGATTCTCGTAGACCTCCTTAAAGATGTTTCTGGTACTTCCACAATTTGCTGATTATTTTCTGTAGGAACTTCTTCATGATCAGCCTCTGAAACACGTTCATGATCTACATCTGAAACTTGTTCATGATCTGAATCTGAAACTTGCTCATCTAGACTATCATCAGTATTTGAACTGGTTTCAAACTGAATGTGTTGAAGCTTAGGTTCATTATCCTGTTTCAATTCATCATCTACATCTGGATTTTCAATTGAAGATTCATTAAATTAACATCTCTATTAATGATGATCTTGTGAGTAGTAGGATCCCACAACCTGTATCCCTTAGTCCCATCACCATATCCAACAAAGATATATCTTTTTGATTTAGGATCTAATTTAGAACGCTGATGTTTCGGAACTAGAGCATATGCATCACAACCAAAAAATTTCAGTTTAGAATAATCACATGGATAACCTTTCCATACCTCTTGAGGAATTTTTCATCCTATCGCAGTTGATGGTGATCGATTTACCAAGTAACAAGCTGTAGAAACCACTTCTGTCCACAATTCCTTCTGCAAATTGGCGTTACTAAGCATACTTCTTGCTCTCTCTAAGAGAGTCATGTTCATGCGTTCAACAACTCTGTTTCGCTGAGGAGTATATACAGTGGTTTTATGTCTTTCGATCCCAGCATCCTTGCAATAATTATCAAATTCCTTTGAAGTAAACTCACCACCATTGTCAGTTCTTAAACATTTAATGGTTCTTCCAGTGATGTTTTCAACTAATTCTCTAAACTGTTTGAAAACTGTGAATACATCAGACTTCTTCTTTAACATGTAGACCCACACTTTTCTAGAGAAATCATCGATAAAAGATACAAAATATGACGATCCTCCATATGAGGTTGTAGGAGATGGACCCCAAACATCAGAATGGATATAATCAAGGATTCCCTTACTAGTATGTTTTCCAGTTTTAAACTTCTGCTTTCTTTGTTTCCCAAACAGACAATGTTTATAGAAATCTAACTTAGAAGATTTTAAACTAGGAAGTAACTTACGATTAGATAAAATTTTTAATCCTCTTTCGCTCATATGGCCCAACCGTTGATGCCATAAACGAATAGAATTACTGTCGTTTTCAGATACTGTAGACGCATGATCTGACTCTGTTCTTCCTTCTAACTGAAAAAGATTTCCAACCTTCTTTGCTTTCATTACTAGTAAAATTCCTTTATAAAATTTCATTACTCCACCTTGAATAAAGGTTTTATATCCATTAGTGTCTAGTACTCCTAGTGAAATGAGGTTTTTTCTTAGTTCAGGTACATGTCTTACATCAGTTAGAATTTTATTTTTCCCATCAAACATTTTAATCTGGATGCTTCCAATTCCCACAATATTACATGAGGCATCATTTCCCATGTAAACAACTCCATCATTGATTGATTTATAAGTTTTAAACCACTCTCTATGAATGCACATGTGATTTGACGCACCAGAATCTAATAGCCAATGTTGATCATGATTAGACAAACTAACTGATAACACTTCATCACTCATACCTGAAATCGATGCCGAACCTGTATCTGTCGTGTTTGCTTCTTTCTTCTCTGTCGAAGAGTCTCCTTTGGACGTTTGTTGTCTCTTCCAATAGTCCTTCTTCAAATGTCCTGATTTGCCACAAAACCAGCACTTTACCTTACTCTTCTTCCCTTTTGATTTTGAACGCGAGTTGTTGTGCTTACTGAAGCGTCTTTCTTTAGAACGACCTCTGACCATCATTTCTTCTGATGTAGAGGTTTCTGAATTTGACCTCTTCCTTGTTTCTTCGGACAACAAAGCTCCAACAACATCATCAAATTCAAGGGTTTCTGATGAAATAAGACTTATAGAAGTAACAAAATTATCCCATGACTTGGGCAACGAGCATAATAAAGTTACAGCTTTATCTTCTGATTCAAATTTTACTTCTATACTTTCTAATTGCACCAGGAGAGTATTAACGGTATTCAGATGATCAGTTATCGTCGTACCTTCATTCATGCGCAAGCTATACAACTGTCACTTCAGAAGAATCCTATTGGTTAAGGATTTTGCCATGTACAACTTTTCAAGCTTTGTCCACAAACCAACAGCAGTTTTCTCTGACACGATGTTAAACAAAACATCATCCGCCAAACACAGTCGAATGCCACTCAGTGCTCTCTCATCCAAGTCACTCCATTCATCATCTGTCATGGTGTAAGGCTGTTTGGATTTTCCCAACAACGCCTTCGCCATGCCTTGTTGCACAAGTAAATCATACATCTTCACTTTCCAGATCTCGAAGTTGTTTTTGCCATTGAACTTCTCGATCTCAAACCGGGCACTTTGTGTTTTTGCCATGTTTAATAGCTCGTGTCACAAAATCTCCAATTGCAACTTTTTAATGAATGAAAATGCCATTCACCTTATAAAATGCCTTTTTAATAAAATCGATTTAATTTTTTTTAAGAACCACCACTCAAATTGATACAAATCGATTTATTCTTAAAACAAAACCACCACTTCCAAAATCGATTTATTGGGACCACTTCATAAAATACCATGTGCAAATGGCATTATTAAATGTCAAATCGATTTTAAAGAAATACTATAATACAAATCGATTTATTCTAATGGGCCACCCTTCTAATATAATCGATTTAATTTTAATGGGCCACCCTTCTAATATAATCGATTTATTGTTTTGAATACACATTGACTCAATGTAAAAGATTTAAAGAGTCAATTCAATACAAATATAAATCGATTTTAAAAAACAAAACGACTTCATACAAATCGATTGCTTTTCTTGGCATTGAGTAACAAATTTATAAAAAAAAAACTTTCAAATCGACATTAATTGTATTTCTACTCACGTTTGTTCAAAGCGAAGATCTCCTTACCATGCATACGGCATGTGCAATTGAATAAACCTCCAATGGATTTTATAATTTAATTCACCACTAACGCAGCGTTCAACCCCTTTCAACACAGCGGTGGACACGCTGGCAACCACGACACTTTTCAACACGGCCTGTTCACAGCTTATAGCAAAGACAAAATCTCACGGCGCTGTGGACAACCTCCTCACAGCAATCGGCATTTCTGGTCATAGCTCACGGCGTTACAGCTTTCACACAGCCGTTTCAACTGGAATTCTCCGCGCTCAGCAAAAGAAGTGGCCTCATCGCCTTTCAGCAGACCACGGATTCTTGAACAGAGCTTTTGCTCAAGAACTAGGCACCTCAAACAATGCACACATGAAACCTTTGATAACCAGCGTATACCACTTGCTCCGATACCAAATGTTGAGATCAGCAGCGGAATAATGAAATAAAACATACAAAACACACAGCAGAAACACACATAAAAACAGCAGATTTTTAACGTGGTTCACCCAACCAATCTGGGCTACGTCCACCTAACAGGGCATCGACAATCTCATTAATCAATTGCAGAAATACAATTGCAAAGTTTCTCATCTGCTCAGCTCTTCCTCACAGCACATTCCTCATTATGGACACTTGCCTCTACGGGCTTACATTTTATAGCTGGAAATGGCTACAAACTCATAAATTCTCTCACAACAAATATAGGATGCATTAAATCCTCATCAGAAACTAATGGAGCCAATGTAGCAACAAATCCTATTGTTGTCACCTACATGAGATTTTCCTCCAGATTTAATTAAAAATAAGAAATAAAATCTCAAAAAATACTCCAAGTTAGAATAGGTTAGATAGAAATGTCAATAAAGCTCAACCTTTGAGCATTTAGATAGTTGTTGATTTTTGTCTTCAAGGAAAAAGAAAAATACAAAAAAAATAGAAAGAGAAAAGAGGGCAGATTGTAAAAACAAGAAAGGTACCACCCCACACCAAAAAAGAGAAACAAAATCTGAAAGTGTGCAAGCTCAAATGCCACTCCTAAAAAACACACTCCTATTTAGTCATACGGCCTAATTTTGACTAAATAGTTTTAAATTTACTGCTAATAGGTCAGTGAATTCTATTTTCCAAACAACTTAATCTTGGCTTATCAGTTAGGTAGATTAGGATAGAAAATAGAGGTTCAAACAAGCTCAAAATCCAAACCTTAGTTTTTCAAAAGAAGAATGACTCTAATCTCTTTAAACCATGAGTCAAAAATACAAGAAAAATGGTTCTAATAAACTCAAAATCTGAACCACAGAACAAGGGAGAAACAACTTGAATAAACTCAAAAAAAGAGCTGAAGAAGAAAGAAGGTCTTGATTAGAAATTTTAGATCTTAAGCCTTCCATTTTGATTTAATTTTCTGCAAAATAATATCTATGTGCAGCTTGTTTTTTATGCCATAGATCAAGCAACAAGTTAGACTGTTCAAACCTGACTTGTATGCTTTTAAATTTCTCTTTTAAAAATTAGAGAATCAAAATCTGTTAGACTGTTTAATCCTAACAGATAGTAGATTAGGTAGAGAAGCAGATGTAGACTTAAGAAATAAGAAGTAGACTTAGATTGGTTTTTTTCTTTCAAAAGAATAAAATGTTTGTAAAAGAGTTTTCCAATACAAGTGCACTCTGAAAGAAGAAAAAATGTTAGATCAGTAGGATTGGGTAGGTAAAAAGCTTGTGTTGATGAAGTTCCATTGTTTTTCATGGCTGCTAATATTTTCAGAGAAAAAGAAGATCATCCAAGTGAAGAAAAAAAGCAGCCCAATGCATGATGCACTGATCAGCCCCCCAGAGAATGCAAGTCTGAAGTTCTTGATGCCTTCAAGAAGGCACCATCCCCATGTGGAGCCACTGTTAGCCACCTATAAAATTTGTCATATCAAATGGTGGCTAAATCATTTTTTGAGCCTTCAAGAAAAAAGTTTTATTGCTAAAAATGTTATCTCTTGAAATCTCATGATGATATCTTATCCTCTGATTAATCTTTACTGTTGTTTCCCTTTTGATTATGAAAATCTGTTGTTTTCATAAAAATAGACTGCTGCAAAAATCCCCATTTTTCCCTCATTTAACCCTTCCTTTCACCTCCAATTAACCTTCATTTTTACCCCTTTATTCCCCATAAAATTCCTTCATTTTTCATTTGTTCCCTTTTTCCCTTCATAAAATCCCTTTTATAAGGTTTAAAACTCGCTTTTGAACCTTACCGAAACCCCCAAATCCATCAAAAAACCTTGAAAATTTCATAAAAAATAAGTTTTTTTTAATGGACCTAAGCCCCTTTGGGCCAAGTCCTAAACCACTTCCCCACCACATGCCCATGCCCTAGAACTAGGTGCTAACCCCATCGGGCACTTATCGCATCAGAAACAATTGTTGTGTGCGAGTCTTTTTATCATGTTAAAGTCCCGATGCCAATTAGCCCTTTTTATATAAATCCTCGAGCCTTTTCCGCTTCACAAAACCAAAGGCCCGCAATCGAGTGCTTAAAACTTATGAATAAACCCTGTCCAATCATATTTTTCCTTTGTATCTTCACAAAAACCCATTTTCCTATGTTTTGCATTAAACCCGCCGGTGCAATGTTTTGAATGATAAGAACCTTTGATCCAAAATCCGATCGACGATCCACAGGATCTCGCATCGGAGATTTTCGAATGGGTAGATTGAAAAGGCCCGCACCATTGTTTCGATGCGATTGGCCCTTTTATATGTTTGAACCCCGGTCCCTTTATCATTCTCATATATCCTAAAGGCCCCGCAATTGGGCACCAAAGCCTCATTATATAACCCGCCCCGAAGCTATTAAACCTTTGTTTTTCATTAAAATTTAGGTTTTCATATATTATAAAGGGTTTCCGCTGGTTCATGTTTTAATGAATCCCGACCGTTGATCTTGAACCAATCAACGATCGGGAGAATCTCGTATCGGGAGATTTCATTGGGTGCACTTATTATTTTATTCACAACATCCGGTTGGCAATCTCCCGATCAATTATTAACTATTGATCTCCTCCCCACCTTCCCAGATCCAACGGTTGCCATTGCTCCCGCTCAAAGCCCCTTCCCCGCTGAGAACTCCTTCGATTCATCCTCCATCGTCAATCTGATCTGCAGATCAATGGTCCTCAATGAATCGCATCGACGCCCTTTTGTTTTGCCCTTGCCGATCACGAAAGCTCTGATTACATCTGGGCCATCCACATGTCAAGATCCGACGGCCCAGATTGCACCCCTCGACCTTTGATAAAAACATGAAGCCCCACTTTATAATGTTTTCTGGAGAGATCCCAGCTGTTGATCTCTGTAGATCAACAACCCATATTAACCCTTTCTCTGCCCCGCATATATATTCCATTTAAACTCTAGATTTGATCTCAACCATCCAAATCTCTGATCCAACAGCCCAGATTGAAACTGCCCCACCTATTTCCATCCTTGCTTCTTGTCCATATCGCACTCACTCCCCACCATTCGATCTAAGGCCCTAGATCTAACGGTTGACGCGCGTTTTCACATTAATTCAAGCGCAAAGGTTAATTTCCCAAGAGCTATGCGATATAAGTGGTTTTCGGAGGCCACATGTCGGCCAGGAACACATATCATGTTCAAAAAGGTGAAACCACCTTTCTCCCATTTTGTTGTGTGACACCACCAGTTTCTCTAGTTGAAACCGCCCTTCCCATTTACACTATGTTTTATCGAGTTCTCTTCCCGCCGTTGATATCTGCAGATCAACGGCTAAGATCCAATCAAAGAATTTAACTATCGCCCTCCGACTTTTCCAAGGGCCTTCGTAGACCATTCTCCACTATTTATCTCATGGGCTGATCTCATCCGACGACCCACGATCATCCAGAAACCCCAATTTTCTTTCCTGTGCATTTTACCTCCGCCGAAGGAAATTTCCCTCATTTCCTTTGTATTTCTTCTATTTTCGCGAAAAGTGGCCCTTCTCCATTGTATTTCCCTGATTGATCTTGACTTTCGATCAAAGCAGATCTACGGCCCGGACTTAATCCTATGCACCATTCTTCCAACTACCTGCTTCTGACCCCCACAATAAAATATCCACCGTTGGATGCTTTCATCCAACGGCTGCGACCTAAGCGCAACCTCCAAAGCAGTCTTACCCCAAATAATGCAGGGTTATTAACTTTTCTTGGTTTGTGTAGGATTAAAAAGGTTTTTAAAAAGATTATAAAGGAAAATAAAAGCCGAGGATGACGATACTCCAGGCTTTCATTTATTAAAGAGTATCCATTCATAGGGTTTGACTCCACGTTTTATCGGTGCCTCATGAGCACTGATGAACATTATGAAGCCCCTGCGACACCTGCACATCAACAAGACACAGTAAGAATTAAATTAAACAGAGAGTATTAGTGTTGAATACCCAATGAAACCAGAGATGAAGAATTAAAGATTAATTATACAGTTTGGGGTGGATTACGGCTAAGATCGAAAACCAAAAGCCTAATCCACTAAATTAAACACAATTAAAGAGCAGAAGACAGAGTTTGGGCCTGATTAAGCCTAATACATAGAATCAAATCAAATTAATAATGTTTAAAGGAAAATCAATAATATCTATCAGACAGAGGACGCCTCCACTGCCACATCAGAGGCTAATTTATTCCTCTCAGCTACCAGATTGCCACCTGTAGCCTCAAAGCATTCAACAGGGGCTGAGTAATGACCAGAACAGGGGATATTTTCCTCAATACAGCCGAACAACTATTCCAAGCCAAATAGAGTTATTGCAAAGATGACACAGAGCCTTAAAGTCAAAAAAATCTCCCCAACGAACTTAATACTTAATGTAAAACCAATTAATACAGAGAAAATATATGTAATCTTCTCCATTAAGCCCCTCAAAGGCTGAGAAGCATTAATATGTATTAATTGAACCTTGAAGATCTTTTATCCCAGCCCACCTCCTCATTTCTTCTATAAATACTTATGTAGAAGATGAAACAATGTTGGTTGCAGAAATTTGAAATATACTTGTGCTCGAAACTCCTACTCTTAAATAGTGTTCAAAGGCCCTTGAAGCTCTGTTTTTGATTAAATAAGTTAGGCTAAGAAGTGAAGATTATTGCTGAACTAAAACATTGGACTTGAAGATTGTAACTGGTTTGACATCAATATACAAGATGATTTATGGGATCCTGGTCTATGTCAACGGTGATGTTTTTCTTATTGTAAATTTTCATTTTATTTTTGTTTCCATTTTTTTCATCTTCTCTGATAAAGAACAGAAAGCATAGAGTTAGGATTTATTGTTTACAATACCCTTCTCTGACTGATAAGATTTATCTACATGTTTTCTTCCAAATTGTGTTGTTTAGGAATGATTTAATTCAGTTTAAGCAGTTAGGAATGCTGGCGTTCCCTCATCCTATTGTCTAAGCTAAATGTTGTTCTTGAATGTTATTTTCAGTTTATGTTAAGTAGAGATGAACTAAGGAAGTGATGGTGAGCCCTGTCCTTTAGTTTTATCCCAAAAAACTATCTGAAAGTTTCCCTAAGAATGTGTTGAAAGCAGGCTAGGTTCAAAGTCGTTGCCTGATCTTAGACTATTCCTTGTTATCTTATGTGTTTGTCTTGAAAGTTTACTAAGTAAAGAAGAGCTAGGGAAGTCTATGGTGAGCCCTATCCTCTAGTTTCTTCTCCAATAGTTGCTTTAAAGTTTCCCTTTGTGTTTAAAATTTTTTCTATTGAAAGTGCATCAAAATTTGGTTAGTTTCGAAGTACTTACTAGATCTTAGATTACTTTTATGTCTTTCTTAAGTGTATGCTGAAAGCAAGATAGTTTAAAAGTACTTACTTGATCTTAGGCTACTCTTTGTCCTTCATTTGTTTAATTTCCCTTCTTGTTGTATCATTTCATTCCATAAAATCAAATTTAAAGAGATCCTTAGACATATATGACTTTCCCCATGGACCACTCTTGAAATTGTTGCACAATTAAACCCTTTTATGACTCCATAGCCCAATGGACTAAAAACCGGCGTTATATCTATCATTTTAGCCAAATCTTGTTCTGATTGCTTGCAACTTCACACCTTTGAAACTCTTTCCATTTAGGACTTTCCACTCAACTAATAATCATGCTCAACCATCCAAAAACCAAAAAAAGCCCTCGGTCTTCATAACTGGCCTAATATCATTACCCAAAAGCCTTAAAGATAAATCCATCTTTGCACTTATTGGAGAGATCCCTCTCTGGATTCAGGAGGGCTAGATCCTAGAATCCCAAAGTGGTTCAAGTGTTCTCTCTGCAGTTTGTATTTGCCAATATTGCAAATTACAGGGAGCTAACACATCCAATGTTGGATATCTACGAGCTCAGGCAACGAATGACAAAAGAAACAACATTTCACTCCTAAGCTCATCATACAAATGAATTCTATTTTTGTCTTATTTTCTCTTATTTTAAGGAGTTGTTTAAACCTCCTCAGAACTTTTTGTATTTGCTATTTTTATATTTCTAGTATTTAATATATAAACCCTTTCATGTATACTAAGAAAGGTCCTGAAATTTTGTAAGGAAGGCTTTGGAAAGCTTCAATTTTGTACTTTTTGAACTATCTTAATAGAAAGACTGGACCAGGGTTATTTCTTCCATGAGAAAAGTAAAGATATATATAGTACTTCTATATTTATATTGATGTTATGTTTTTATGTGATTAATAGTCATACTTATTTTACATTGTTTTGTTATATGTATCTCTTAAATACAATTGAGCATTAATTCACTATTGAACATGCAAATATTTCCATCTTTTGATATATGTACATGACATGCAGCTATTGAATGCGATATAATTTAATCAATTAACTTGATTAACTATTTAGTAAAATTAATTAGCCATAACTTTTTTTCACTTTTGTCAGTGTTTGATAATCTTCATTCTCATACACTAAAGATAAACTTTCAAGATCACATACAAAGGAAACATAATTAATCCCATGATATAGATAGGTATATATATACTTTTTAGCTCATTATCACTCCCATTTTATCAAGTCACGTTCAAATATAAATACCTCACATCCACTCAATTATACTTATTGTGAAATTGGTCACATCATCCCTAGTCAGAGCTGCTATTCCAAACGGAAAAGGAATGGTTTTCAAGTTCCCGACCGGATGGTCATCCCCTGATGTTGTTCCAACAAATTTCTAGGCATCAACATTTTTTTATGGTAGAAGGAGGGCCTACTAGACTATGAATGGAATTAAGGTCTAATCCTAATTCTAAAGGCCATCAAAAGAGTCAATCTCCCTCCAAATCTCTTACAAATTCAAGGTCACATTCAAAATCGCCTCCCTTTAGGTATGGATTTGTTCAATCATATCCTAAATATCCTAGCACATTTCCTAAGATAATTCCACCAAATTACATTCTGAAATCACCTGAAGTTTAGAATATTATTAAAAAATTAGAAGATATTTATATTTTAGGAGAAAATCATATGCAATATGAAACTTTTGAAGGAAGTGTAACCTCAATTTTTCAAGGTATAGGTGTATTGACTAGGTCTCAAAGTGAAAAACTTGGAATAAATCCATTTGACTTTCCACTTCATTCTCACCAAAGAAAGACACCTACATCAGAAACTGAAACATCCACTAGTGATATTAAATCATCTTCTCCTTTAGAAAGTGCTTCATTAACTCCTCCTTCATTTCCATCTTCCCAACCAATCACTTCATCTAGTCATATCTCTTCAACCCAATCAACTAGTGTTGCCTCAAGCTGTACTATTTCAACAGTTGTTTCTTCTACCACTACAGCAACCTCTGGAACTACTAGAACATCTTCCATTCCTATAGGTCATACAATGGTAGCTAGACCATGGACTAATCCAGGAGGTTTTCAATTGGCAGGACCTCTTCATGATTTACCTAAGCACCTGGAAAGATGGTTGCCCAAGTATAATCTTGATGATGGACTCCTTGCTGAGGAATACCTTCGTAATTTCATGCTAGCCATGAACCTCAATGGATTATCTGAAGAATAATGTGTAGTTAGTTTATTCCCTTATACTTTCCAAGGATCAGCAGGATCATGATACTTTTCTCTACCATCAGGCACTATAACTATTTGGGAAATATTTGAGGAGAAATTTTTAACCAAGTTTGGTGATGATCACACTACTACTACTCTTATAAATTATCTTTCTAATATTATAGATAATTCAGCAGAAAATATCAAAGACTTTAATTCCAGGTTTAATAACTTGTTAAAAAAAATCCCAACTACATCAAAGCTTGGTGTTGATGTACAGATCAAATGGTACATATCCTCTCTTCCTTCCAATATTGTAATTTTTGTAGATAGAGCTAACAAAGAAAATTTAGTAGAGAACATGAAAGAAGACATCTTTTGAAAAGAGAATACTTGCATTAGAAAAGAATACTACCCAGGAAGAAAGAAAAAACAAGGTTACATTTAAGGATGAACCAAAAAAGAAAACTCCTAAAGATCCTTTTGATCTTGAAGGATTGCAAAAGGTCCTTAAATCCATGTAAAATGAGATGGTATAAATAAAAAATCAGATAGCTAAGTCTTCTTGTAAAATCACTTTTAGATCTTTCAAGAAAGCTCAAAAATCAAATGCTCAACCACCTAATATTATATCCAATTTTGAATCTCATCAGGATGAATACAAGGATGAAACAACATTATCTACTAAAGAATCTCAAGATGAGGAACTTATTGAAGTACATGGGCTATGGGATTTCATACTCCCTAATTCTGATAGTGAAGATGAGCACATAACCTTACCTATTAGCACTAGAAGTAAAGTTCCCATTGATTCATCACAATCAATCCAGAAACAGAAAACCTCATCCCCTGTTACTAAAGATAAAGTCATCAGTAAAAAATCTCCTTCCATGTCTTCTCAATTAGTCCCATATTCTTCATATTCCCCGTCTACATCAAATACCTTGGTAGTCTCTAACAACATTGAATATAATATAGTGTAAGACATGAAGAAAGTCAAATAAAACATCTCCCTACATGAGGTAATTAAATTGAAACAACAACAAAAGTTTTTCTTAATAGAATTGAATGCAGTTCTTGCTTTTCCTCTACCTTCTCATGTTACATCCAAAGCCTCTAAAGGAGTAGGTAAACCTCCTAATTATGCAACATAAAATATTGATTCCTCGGATGCCATTTTAATTGGGGATATATCCAATTCACATACTCCTCCTTTCCTTCTGACTTTTGAAATTTTCAATAAAAATGTGCACAATTTCCTTTGGGGATTCTTCAAATATAGTGCCATATTCAGTTTGTCTGAAATTAAACATTTCTCCCAAAAATTTGTTGTTCACATTTTTCAACTAGATATAACCAAAGTCAAGGTTTTAGGAGAAATGAATTATGTTCTCATTAGACTTGCTTATAATTCAAAGGTGTGTCAAATCATTGACAAGCTATTTTTTGATATTCTTGATTTTTATGATATAAATCTTAGCAGAGATAGGTATGAAAAAATCCATGGCTATTTTTCATAGATTTGTCACATATGTGGCTTCCTTACAATGTAAAGCCAAATCAAATTTGAGTTGACCGTGAAAAACACATGAAAAACTCAGTAACTGGTTTTGAAGATGAAAATGAGCTAGTGACCTTTACCAATAACATCTTGGGGAACTACTCTGCTGAATCATTCTTAGGTAATTTTAATGCACAAAAATCCTCATTTTTAATCAATTTTGTTACTTCTCAGATCAAAAACTTTTCACAATCCGATTATTCTAAATGTGTAAATATTGTAGAGAAACCATTAGTTAAATATTTATTTTGGACTTTGTATTTTGATGGTTCTATATCCAAAGATGGTGTAGGAGCAGGTTGTATACTAATCAGTCTAGAAATAGAAAAAACAATCCTACCTTGTAGATTAGAGTTTGAATGCACGAATAATACTACTAAAAATGAGGCACTGGTCCAAGGATTGTCTAAAGAAATAGATTTGAATGTCAAATATCTTCAAGTATTTGGAGATTATGAAATTATTGTAAAACATGTAAGAAAAACCATTCATTGCATTTCTGCCCATTTGAAGCGTTATTAATCTTCGGTTCAAACCCCCATTTCTCATTTTTTGGCATTTAACATTTCACCTATCTCAAGACTTCAAAATGCTAGTGCTGACCTTCTGGATAATGTAGCATTTAGACTTATACCATATGAGGATTATGGTCCAGATAGGTTTTCCATTGAATTAATTTTTTGACCATCCATCCCAGACAATTTCACCAGCTAGTGTGTGTTCAATGATTATGAAGATAGTTTAACCTTTTTAACATCTGAAGGATCATACGATGATCAAACAGTTGATGAGGATGAACACGAAACATAGTTGAAACAAAAAAAATGATGAAAATTCTTTACCTAAATATGTGGTTAAACTTGAAGATCTCTTTGAATTAAAATATAGATTTAATAAGGTTACTAACTCCAAACTTCAATGTTCAACTTTGAGGTTTGAACTAGTAAACCTTGGAACTTATCTCAAACCCCAAAACATCAATCTAGGCCTAGGTCTCTCACCATATGAGATATTAGCCTTCATTCATTTATTAAAAAGATACAAGAGTGTTTTCCCTTGGAGCTATGAAGATCTTAGAACATATGACACCTCCATTATCCAACACACTATCCCAATGATATATAATGAAAAACCTGTACAACAAAAATTAAGGAAAATTCACCCCAATATTTAAAATCAAATCTGAGCTAAATAAATTCCTTAAAGCTAAAATAATTTTTTGTGTTAGGAATTCCAAATGGGTGTCACACTTAGTGCCTATGAGGAAGAAAAATGGTGACATATGCATTTGTATAGATTTTATAAATCTCAATAAAGCTTTCAAAAAGGATAATTTCCCATTATCAACCATGGAACAAATTTTACAATCAGTTGCATGTTTCGAGCTCATGTCTTTCCTTGATGGTTTTTTAGGATACAATCAAATCCAAGTTCATCCAGAAGATATATTGAAGAATACATTCAGAACCAAATGGGGGACTTATGCTTATCATAAAATGCCTTTTGGTCTAATAAACACAGGGGAAACCTTCCAAAGAGCCATGGGCATAGATTTTAGAGGTCTGATAAAAAATATATATGTTGTTTACTTGGATGACATAGAAATATACTCCAAGAAAAGAAGCAGCCATTATCATGACTTAAAACAGATTTTTGAACGTTGTAAAAAGTATGGAATTTCATTAAATCCAAAAAATTCTTACTTCGCTCTCAATGAAGGAAATTTTTTTAGAATTTATTGTATCCAAAGAAGGCATTTGTATTAATTGTGAAAGGATTAAGGCGATCCCTGAAATTTCTTTTCCACATAACAACAAATCCATGTAGTCTTTTCTAGGATAGATTAATTTTGTCAAGATATTTGTCCCTGAATTTTCCATAAAATTTCTTCCATTACAAGCCATGATCAAGAAAATTTCAATATTTAAGTGGGGCCACAATGAAAGAGAAGCATTTGATTCAATAAAACAAGACATTATAAATGATCCCTCTTTAACTACTCTAAATTTTTATGATAATTTTATTTTATATACTTTCACTTCTGAAACATCATATGATGTTGTTCTAACACAACTTAATGAAAAAAAAAATTGAGGCACCCATATTGTTCTTTAGTTCAAATTTTCAAGGTGCTCAACTAAATTACTCAAGGTGGAGAAACAAGCTTTTTTTGTTTCCAAATATATAAATCACTTCAGGCCTTTTCTTCTAAAAACACACACTAAATTAATAGTCCCATTCCCAACAGTAAGACAGTTACTTATAAAAAAATAATTAGGAGAAAAGAGGGAAAATTCGGTCATAGCTCTGTAGGAATATGATATTGACATTAAACCATCTAAAATTTTTAGAGGACAAGGTTTTTACATATTGCTAACTAGAGCTTCCAACATATAAACTTATGAGGACCCAGGTAATAATGTAGACATATCTGAGGTAAGCCTAACTAATACTGAGTCCCAATATGTTGATCTTATATTTTACTTAAAGAATGGATATGCTCCCCCCAAACTCAATTATAAAAGTAAAAGATCTTTGAGGCTAAAAACTAGTCGATATGAAATCATTAATGATGTGTTATTCACAAAAAAACTATAATTTTGTATTATTAAGATGCCTTGAAAATTTTGAAGCACAATTGTTTTTGCAAGAGATCCACGATGGATCAGCTGGTGGACACTTCGAAGGAGATACCACTACACATAAAATCCTGCATGTAGTGTATTATTTGCCAACTCTATTCAAAGGTACCCATGCATATCTAAGAAAATACAATACTTGTCATATTGCAGCACGAAGAAAAAAAAGACCAACCTTACCTCTTCAATCGGTCAACATTGAACAACCCTTTGAACAATGGGGACTGGACATTATAGGTGAGATTGTTCCTCACTCTTCCAAGCAACATACGTATATCCTTACTACTAGAGACTACTTCACGAAGTGGGTGGAAGAAATTCCACTAAATGTAGCCATTTCTGATGCTATTATCAAATTCATTGATCAATTCATTATTACTAGGTTTGGTTTATCAACTGCACTTATGTTCGACAATGCAACTTACTTTGCAGATAATAATATGGCTAGATTTTCTCTTAAGAGGGGATTTAAACTTAAGTACTATGCTAACTACTATCCCCAAGGGAATGGTTTAGCAGAGTCAACCAATAAAAACCTCATAAGAATTATTAAAAGAACTGTTGACCAGAGCCAAAAGAATTGGAAGAAATCTTTAACCTTTGCTCTATGGCCCAACAGAATAACCCAGAAGGCCTTTATAGGTAATTCTCCCTTCAATCGGTATATGGGAAAGAGGCTATCATTCCTTCAAACCTATCGCTTCCTTCATTATCCCTAGTCCAATTAATTGAAGAAACACCTTCCTCTTCTTTGCAATTAATAATGTATGAAATACTTAAATTAGAAGAATGAAGGGAAAAAGCCAAGCTTACTACACATGCACACCATCAATAGATAGTTAAATCTTCTTTTGATGCAATTTCTGTTACCCAAAAATATTTTCAAGTTGGAGATATTGTCCTTAAATAGGACAAGGCACATGAAAAAAAAGGAAAGAATAGTAAATTCTAGAAAATATGGCTTGGACCATTTCAAAGTGCTGAACAAATAAGCCCTTTAGCTTTTATAGTACAAGATCTATAAGGAAAGAGAGAATCGCTTCTTGTTAATGGGCTTATTCTGAAAAAATTCTCTTCTAGAACAACATTTATTCTATTGTAAATATGTAGGTATTTCCATTTTCATATTCAGGTTTATAGAAAATAATGTTAAGTAACATGAATTTGGACTTTTATTAACATCTCTAATTATCTTATGATTTTCCTCTTTGAAGGTAAATTTTTTTTTGGAAAAGATTACACAATTGAAAATTGGATAAGTTGCAAGTTCTTTCAAATCTCAAACTTTATAAAATATTTTGATCTTATTATCAGTCAAGAAAGGTTTTTGTAAAAAACTAAAGACTATTTTGTAACTAAGCATATTTAACTCTAAATTTTCATACAAAACTCTTAAGGAGTAAATGATTCTCCCCTTCCATTAATCATACTTTTTTAAGAGTTTAATTCAAAAATATATAGAGCTTAAAATATAAGAGGTCTCATCACAAACCTTCTTACCATGATCATTGGAAAATAATAGGCTGACATTACCACTACTGAATACCAAACCAGGGTACTGGCTTCTTTATTATTTCAATCATAAGACAAGGGGCCTTATCACAAGTGAGGCTTGTTAAGCTCAATTACAACTAGTGAATGGCATTGTCACTATTTGATCACCAAACCAAGACAATGGATTTTTAAGTAATTCTAATATATATATATATATATATATATATATATATATATATATATATATATAAGTATTGCAATTTTAAATGGATGGTATACTCGATAATTTATGGTTAATAGGTAACCCTGTCGAGGCTATGAACACTTGTGACAAATTGAGTATATAAAAAAGGATAAGTTTCAAAAGCCCCCTACTTTATCTTTAAAACTGATTAATGACTGATATAGATAGTCAATGACTTTAATCTATAAGAGTTTTTAAATAATATTACAATAAAATGAGTTTTTATTTTTTATTCAGAGTAATTTTATTTATCCAACATTTCGAAAATAGATTCCTTTCCTTCATCATTTTTACTTATTAAAGTTTCACAAATTTCATTATTATAAATCAGAGATAACTTGTTCTTCCAGTGAATTGCCATTTTTTGTGCTATTTAACTACCCCCCACTATTTATGTATAATTACCTTAGAAAATAATGGGGACCATTTTTAATTTTTAAATTAGAATAATAAAATACTTCTATAGGACAAAACTTTTTCATCTGAAAGTTTGACTTTGATTTTATTGGTTGAAGGACTTAAGAAAATATGCCCAAAAGAAAAATCGCATACTCCATATCGCAATTGAAAGAAGCAGCACACAAATCACTCCTTTAAAATATTGCGATGGGATATAAGCCAGGTACATAACACAATGCACAAAGGATTTTAAACCAAAAATAACGCTAACAAAGGAAAAATCCTCCACGATGGATATTTTTATATTAAAACCATTTGTAGGACCCGCCTTACAACCATGTCACCTTTCACTATCGTGCAATCGCAAAATATTTCTTACCATCAATGATCCCCGCTCTCAAACACTCGATGCATATATCGCATCGCAGTTCCGCTACAATATTTTACAACACTCAATCCACCACTTTTTCGATTGCGATATTGTTATCGCATCGCAAAAATTACAACGCACTTGCCCCTCCAATGCTCAAATATTTTGAAACCGCGGATAAAGAGCTTGTAGTTAATAACATAGAAGTTTTTCTCGCATATCGATAAAATGAACATATCGTATGTTTTAGAGTCATACTCCAAAATAATTTTATGATTCGAGATTTTAATTAAGTGCTGAGTTGTCCAAAAAAACCACGTGAACTCACTTTTTTTATCATTACTCAAGCATAATGGTATTGATGGTCTTAGGCCCCCAAAGTGATTTTATAGATTACTACTTGATGTTTTGGATTTTGTGCATTTAAACTATATTTCCCATCATTTAAAACTTTTGTGTTAATCGCTCCCGCATTTGCAATTATTGTTGTTTATTCTCTTTTTATCCTACTACAAGCTAGTCCAGAGAAGAAAAACTCTTGCGAGATGTAAAAATCTCAGAAGAAGAACAAGAAACCCATGGCTCCTACACACCCGACGCCTTCCGCTTAATAAATAACTGAGATGCCTCCTCTATTCTCTGATACAACATGCAATCAATACAGTGGTTCTTCCTCATGGGAATCCATGTACAGGTTGTTTGAAGATGAAAACTAGAGAATAATTGAAAGAGTAGTCACATCTGACACCCCAACATCCTATGAAACTTCTTGCAGTGATGTTTCTAATTCCTTCCCCCACTGAATTGATGCTCACCCAAAAAAAATTCCCTATTTAGATATGGTGAATGGATAATCGAGAATTTGAACATTGGAGAGAGGACATTCTTGACATCAAGGGGCACAGTAATTAGGTCTTTCAAGTCAGAAGATTCAAAGAAAATGTATCATATACCTGACCCACAGAAGGTATATGAAAATAATTTCCTTGAAAATTTCGCAAAGGAAAATAAACTAGCGTCATACCCAATAAGGAAATGGAGGCACAAACCCAACAAGCACAAGCACGAAGATAACGATATGTACTATGTGTCTTCTCTTGTTGGTCTGTATCACTATATCGCTCCTATGATGTGTAGATTATTTGGTTACCCTAATACAAGTAGATTTTCAATTGAATGGGGTCCTCTTATTGAAGCTGCATCAGATTCATATATTATGGATTGGGGTACCATCATTTCCAATAATATTGCCTCCCAAATCCTTGAATATTGACAGAACTGGAATTTCACCTCCAAGATAGTCCCCCCCCTTTTCATGAGTGCTTATATCATGGAAGTAGTATGTTTCACTTCAGATTTCCCAACCATGGGATGGAAATGGAGCATACAATACCCTACACCTATCCATGTTCACAATAATATCCTATGGGAGTCCAATTATGAGTCTCATTTTTATAGAATTTGTCATTGTGTTTTTTTTCCCATGTTTCAAGTTGTTTTTGGAGAAAAGGCCCCAAGATTGTCAAAATAAGCCAAAGATGACTTCATGGCCATAAGAAGGTGGTTTGGAGAAGAACTATTTACCTATGTTAGAGTTTATAGAAGTATTTCCAAGCCTCATGTTCTCCAATTGTATGTACTAGATAAACTCCTAGCCAGAGAAATTGATCATCAAACAGTAGGCAATGGGTTGACCAAAGCCTTAAAGGAAGATAAAAATTATGCCTAGCCATCATTTCCTATTAATTGTGGAGTCTATGCTTTAGACAAATACAAACATGTTGGACTTGAAATAAAACAAATCATTGTTTGAAATTATCTACCATACCTAGCAGATAATTTGACCCATACAAAGTGGCTCAAGGCTTTATAGCCCAGGTAAAAATTAGAAAATTTATTCATGAGCCCGATGACTATGATGATCTGTTTGAGTCTGCTAAGATATATTCACAGGTTGAGAAGCCGGTAGATATTCGGTTGAATCTAGGACAACATGTTGAATTTAAAGAATATAAGAACAAGATATTGGACAATATCCCTCTAGACATTATGAGGGTATCCCAACAAATTACATAGAAAGAACAGGATTTGGCGCAGCCTCCCAAGGACACTAAAGTCCTATAGGAAACACATGAAGTGAAACTGTTAATACTTTATTTAGCAGTAATTTGGATGAGGTTTTGAACCAGTTTGACTAGCAGATTAAAGGAAAACTAGAGGTAAACACTTCTGAACTTAAAGAGATAAGAAACACTACTAAAGACAAAAAATAGACCTTCTTTATTGTTGGGGCTTCTGACAAAGCACTCAGTACAAATGAAATTGAGTTCATCTAAACCTTCCCCTCTGAGAAATTGTTCTCAGGATAGAAGAATCCCTCCTCTCGACATATTTTACAGTCCCAAACATCGGGTTGTAATGACCAGACATAGAAAGAGAAAAAGAGTTGATCAATCCCAAGCATTATTTCCTGGAGATATACCAATGGAAGTGGTGTGGAGAGATCCACAAATGGATCCTCCTAAATATTTAACAAGATTGTCACAATTTCCAGGTGCTTATGAAACTGCTATAATTGACAAGGCGTGAGAGGTCCAGAAATATGACATCAATGTCAGAGATACTCAAATTTGACAACTCCAATTCATAATTGAACAACTAAAGGACAAATCTCTTATTAACTGAAATTTGTTATTAAATTCTTGCTGTGTTGATGTGTTTGAATGTGTTTTCATTTTCTTATGTTGTTTATGTTATTCACAATCTTGTCGATCTATTGCACTAAGTAACATAAGTTTCTCTCATAGACGTTAATAATACCTTTTTCATAAATACAGATCAAGTGGTATCAAAGCTTAAGGTTAATTTTTAAAGGTTTGACAATGTAATGTGAAGATTGAATGCTTAATAATTCAAAGTCCAAACGAGGAGAAGGAGAACTTTTTGAAGCAAATCCGGAGATTGGAAGGGTATTTTCACAAAAGAAGATGACGAAAGAAAACGTATTGGGAACATAAGCTCAATTCTTGGATAGCTTCATGACAATACATGCGATGGTAGAAGAGATGTATAAATCATTTTAAAAGGGCAAAGGTGAAGGCACTTCATCACCTAAACTAGACAAATAATCAAGGGAAAAACCTCTTTCATTATTTCCACCATCTCCTCCATCATCACCATCATCGTCATCATCATCCTCTTCTCATAAATCTAGTTCTTCTAAAAATAAGAAGAAGAAGACATCCTCTTTGATAAAATTAGATGTAAATTTTGATTTTCCAATTTATGATGGTGAGCTTAACGCTGTAAATCTTGATAATTGGATAAGACAAATTGAAGTTTATAGCAGGGTACAGAAAGTTGTTTCAGAAAGAAAGAAGATCTAGCTTGCTAGCCTTCATCTTGGAGGAACCACACTTGTTTGGTGGGAATGTAAGACACAAGTAGATCTTCAAAAACATGGTAAAATAATTTTGACATGGAATGAATTTTTTTCTGCTATTAAAAAATAATTTTATCCTTTGGCTTATATGTAACAAGGTATGATGAGTTGGCAAACATTGCATCAGTTAAAGGGTAAAAGTGTGCAAAGTTACACTTAGGAATTTCGTAAAAGAGCTTTGACACTAGGCATATCATTGGAATCATCAGAAACATTGTTGAAATACATAGGTGGCTTACATAGTTATTTGAGGCATACCATACTAATGTTTAATCCGACTAGCTTAGATGATGTACCAGTTCAAGAAAATCATCTAGAATCTAGGGGTAAAAATGTATCTCATGATGTTGGAAAGTCATCTAAATCTATTGAAATCAAGAATAAGGAAAAGAAGAAACAAAAATGGAAGGAAAGGAAAGTGAACATTGTGAAGAAAGAAAAGCCAACATGCACTCATTGTAAGAAAGAAGGACATGATGAGGCACACTGTTGGGCATTGCATTGAGAATTGAAGCCTAAGAAGTTCAGGAATAAAGAGCAAAAGAATGTTGTTTCTATGCAAAAGGACTTGGGATCAGATTCAGGAGACGAAACAACACTGCTACAGCTACAAGTATAAAAGGTAAAAATTCTCAAGCATCTACAAGTACTTCTTCGCATTCTGTTCATAATGAAAATGAAGAGTGGAAAAGAAATGAGCTATTTCATATTAAATTTGTTTCCAAGCATAATAAAATTGATACTTTGTTTGATAGTGGCTCTCAAGCTAATTTGACTGTTGAATCAAATGTAAATAAATTGGGTATTGAAACAAAACCTCATAAAAAGCCATACCCATTGGGTTGGGTCTGTGATAAAACTAAACTACAGGTTACGAAACAATGCAAACTTCGTTTTTCAATTGGATCGAAGTTTGTAGATGAGGTTGAATTAGACATAGTCCCATTGGGTATATGTGGAATTGTATAGGGAGTCCATACTTGTATGATAGAGATGGTGTCTTCTATCAAAGGGCGAATAAGTATCAACTTACTAAAGTTGGAATGGAATATGTATTAAGAGCTCATAAACTCAAAGATAACTACACTCTCATAAATTCAGGACAGATGAAAAGAATTATAAATTCAAGTAAAAAAAAATTACTTATGATTGTAAAAGAAAAGGATCTTGATAAATCCTATGCTTTTTAAGGTTGTAATCCTAAACAAAAAGCAGATTTAGTTAAAGTTGTTTTTGAATATGATATTATGTTTCAAGAACCTAAAGGGATTCCTCCCAAGCAATAGATAGAACATGATATTTATTTGCAACCAGATGCTCCTCTTCCTAACATTGGAATGTACAGGTTATCAGCTCTAGAGAATGCAAAAATAAAGAAGCAGGTACAGGAATTGCTCGATCAAGGGTTTATTCGACCAAGCACTTCACCATGCGGATCACCTATTGTGTTGGTACGTAATAAAGATGGTTCATGGAGAATGTGCATTGCTTTACGATCATTAAGTAAAATAACAATAAAGAATCATTATCCTCTTCCTTGCATTGGCGATTATTAGATCAATTGAAAGATGTAGTTTACTTCACTAAGTTAGACTTGTGAAGCGGCTACCATCAGATCAGGGTTTCCGAAAAAGATGTATGGAAGAGTGCTTTCAAAATGAAGCAAGGGCTCTATGAATGGATGGTTATGCCTTTCAGCTTGACCAATGCACCAGCTACATTCATGTGTGTCATGAATGACGTTTTTAGGCCATTTATAGATGATTTTGTAATAGTCTACATAGATGATATTCTTGTTTTTAGTAAGACATGGGATGAACATATAAAGAATGTAAAGCAGGTTTTAGATGTGTTAAAAAGATAAAATCTCTATGTAAAACTATCAAAATGTGAATTTGGCAGGACATATTTAAATTATTTGGGTTATATTGTATGAGGTGGTGAATTGAAGATAGATCCCTCTAAGGTCGAATTCATTGTAAATTGGCCAAAGCCCAATACTGCTACAAAAGTTAGAAGTTTCTTAGGGGTAGCACAATACTGGAGAAATTTTATTTCTAACTTTTCCTTGATTGCAACAACTATACATGATTTGACAAGTGTGAAACAGGTTTTTCAGTGGGGAGGAAAACAACAGAAAGCCTTCGACACATTGAAAGAAAGGATTAGTACAACACCAGTACTAGAACTGCCAGATCTTCATCATCCATTTGAGATCGAGTCAGATGCAAGTGAATATGCCATGGGGGTAGTGTTGATGCATCATATAAAGCCTATATGCTTTCATTCTGAGACATTCACATGATCAATAGTTAACTATCCTACATACGATAAGGAATTATATGCATTAGTACAGAGTGTTAAAAAGTGGAAACATTACAAATTGGGAAAAGAAATAAGCATACATATAGATCGTCAACCACTACAATATTTACACTCACAAAATAAATTGCAACAATCAAGACACTATCGTTGGATGGGTTTCTTATAGCAATTTCATCTTGTAATCAGATATAATAAAGGCATACATAATAAGGTTGCAGACATGTTATCAAGACCAATCATAAATGCATCCACAATTATTAAGCATAATTCACTAATGCACGAAAGCTATATTGAACAATATTCTCAAGACACATATTTTAAGGATGTATATGCAACTTTAAGTCATGGCAAGCAGGTAGAAGAATTGGATTATTTCATAAAGAACAAACTATTATATCATTTGGGAAAATTATGCATTCCACAAACTGAAAGAGTTAATGTGATTTGAGAAGCACATACTTCTCTAATTTCAGGTCACTTTGGTGTAAGTAAAAAAATTGCACAATTACAAAGATTCTGCTATTGGCCACGAATGAATGAAACTGTTTCAAGATATATTAAAGGATGTACTATGTGTGCTACAAGGAAGCTAAGTAATAGAAAATTAGGCTTGTACAATCCACTTCCAATTCCTTCTTGTCCTTGGGAAATTTTATCCATGGATTTTGCTGGGGGATTGCCAATGTCTAGAAAAAGTCATGATTATTTGTATGTAGTTGTGGATAGGTTCAATAAGATGTGTATTTTGACACCATATACTAAACATGTCACAGCTGAACAAACTGCAAAGTTGTTGTTTCAAAATGTATGGGTTCATTTTGGGTTACCCACCTCTATTGTATCTGATCGAGATTATAGATTTATTGGGAAATTTTGGTCAAGTTTATGGGAACTCATGGACACAAAGTTAAAGAAGAGCACAACATTTCATTCGCAAACTGACAGCCAAACTGAAGTGCTAAACACGACAGTGGTACAGTTGCTTCAAGGTTATTGCAGCAAGCATCCTAAACTTTGGGATGAGCATTTGTTTTATGTACAACATGCTTACAACCATGCAAAACATTCTTCTACTCAAAGATCTCCGTTTGAGACTTGTTTTGGTTTTGTACCAAAGTCTGCCTTGGATATTGTCTTTGGTAAAGAAATAGTAGTTGATGGACACAACGATGTGGACAAAGCAACCAAGTTCATTGAACAGATCCAGGAAATTCACCAGGTAGTACAAGAATAGCTGGAAAAGAGCCAAGAAAAGTATAAATCGAGGCATGACAAGCATCAATTTGAGCATAGTTTTCAAGTCAGTGATCAAGTCTGGTTGTACATTAGCAAAGAAATACTTCAAGGGGAAGGTAAAAAGTTGAAACCAATTAGATATGGTCCTTTAAAAATTCTTGACAAAATTGGTGAGAATGCTTTCCGCCTAGATCTACCAGTTTATATGCCGATTTATTCAGTCGTAAATGTTGAAAACTTGCGATTGTATGAGCCTTCAATGATTGAAGATCTAGAAGATCAAAGTCAAGTACCTTCCATCAAATATTTTTCACCAAATTGTCTCAATGAGTTGCAGGAGGACACGATTCTCGATAGGAGGATAAGGAATTCGTGACGAGGAGAAGTTGAGTATCTTCGATTTGGAATTAAATGTACAAATCCAAGTAAATCATGATGAATAGAAATTGGAAAAGTGAAGGAAACATATCCTCACTTACTCGACAGCTAAAACCAACTTTTGGTGGTCCAAAAGATTCCAGTGGGGAGGAGTGATCCAAAGTGGATTCAGTTTTGCCTCTAGATCAAAGCCTTCAAATGCAGATGAGAATAGGATCAAGTTGAAGTGCTCATCTATAGGATTCCAACGGTGTGAACAACGCATAAAACCAAGTTCGTATGAAGAAGATGTGGCCAGTCAAAGTTTATGAAAAACTAGGGAAAAATGACAAAAATTCAAAGTCAACGGTCAAATTCAATGGTCAGGATGATGTCAGCAGGACACGTGTCATCTTGGGAATGCACCACATGTCCAGGGTGATGTCAGCAGGATCGATGACGTGTTAGATTTTGATTGGATAGAATGGGGCAATCCAGGGCTGATACGTGGCGGCCCAGATTTTGCCCAATTTGGCCTCATTTCCAAAAATTTGGGGATCAGGGAGGATCAAACCCCTGACCTCCTTAAATGCTAAGATTTCATCGGACTCCTCTTAACAGTCGAGTTACTGTGTCCCTTGGCATTGAATGTAAAGGTTTTGTATTTATGTGACGGGATTGTTTCTCTCGGAAAAAGGCCGCATGGTCGGGGTCAACCCCACGATCGCCGGACCTTTTCATATGTTTAAGTGTTGCATTTATATGTGCTTTAACCACTAGATAGGAACCTTATCACATGTCTTAATGCTGTGCCAAATGTTATGTAACTTCCAGAACTTTATGATAAGTTTTAAATGTTGTGATATATATCATACCATATATGGTATTTAAACCACCAGATATAACACAACAGATGGGATAAATCAATGTAACTGCCAGAGTATGGACAGAAGGGTCAGATGGGGGTTTCAACCCGCCAACCTTCCCAAACGCTATATAACACAACGTCTTCACATAAGTCCACCAGTCGATACGCCAAAGCGGTGCTTCTTGTAACCAAGCCACCCGAAACCGCCAGTGCGCAGTCCAAGGCAGATTTATGCAGGGAAGGTGGTTTTGTGCAGGGCAGAGGTGGTTTTGGATTTCTCTAGGGGGTATGGAGGTCAAGATGGCAGAATATAGGCAAGTTTATACTTATTTTAACCGAAATTTCAAGCCGGTCTCAATGGTGAGGTCCATTTTCTCATTTGAGCTTCTATTTTTGAGCTCATACCTGTAAAATCATTTTGAAGACAAAATAAAGCGGTCAACACTAGAAGCTAAGGACCCGAAGATGTATCCAGGAAGTCTGGTGAACTTTGTTATTAAATTCTTGCTGTGTTGATGTGTTTAAATGTGTTTTCATTTTCTTATGTTGTTTATGTTATTCACAATATTATCGATATATTGCACTAAGTAACATAAGCTGCTCACATAGACATCAATAATACCTTTTTCATAAATACAGATCAACAAACCAAATATAAAAGAATCCAAAAATGAAGCTTTAGAATTGAAAACCCCGTTGGCCCAATAATAAGCAACATTATATCAAACATTGACAATCATCAACGATCTTTGTGACAAAAGTGATTCACTGATGAATCAATCGTCCGATCTGAGGACGAATTTTGATGACATTGATGAAAAGATCTCATAATTCATTACTTGGAAATACATAATAGAGGGAAGAAAATAAAATCTTCCTACAATAGACGATTCTCACAAAGAAATCCTCTTTACTGATTGGGACATACAACTCAAGCAAGGAGAAAGAGAAATATTCAGAGCAAGGGAGGTTGCTAACAACATCATTGAAACTATCAGCGATAATATATTTGATGCGAATATGATTCATAAATTCGCACATGGTTCCCTTCCTAATGTCAATTTTTTATTGAAACAGTTGCATGAAATTCAAAGGTAAAGGAATAAAGCGCTAAGAATATGGCAAAACTTGACTGGGAAAAATACTGGCAGTATCTTGTCAAGCCACACAACCAGTAGCTAATGTTGCAATGTATTGTTGATACATCCTCCCACATGATTCTTGCATTATCAGATGCAGTGTATACTAGACAGTTGTGCTTAAGGCCAACTCAACCCCCTGAAGCACAACTAATGTTGGATATCTACAAGATCAGACAATGAATGACAAAGGAGACAACATCTCACTCATGAGCTTGTCATACAAACAAATTCTATTTCTATCTTATTTTCTCTTATTTTAAGGAGAGTTGTTTAAACCCACTTAGAACTTTGTGTATTTTCTATTTTTATATTTCTAGTATTTACTATATAAATGCTTTCATGTATACTAAAAAAGGGTCCTAAAATTTTGTAAGGAAGGCTTTGGAAAGTTTCACTTTGTACTTTTTGAACTCAACTTAATAGAAAGACTGGACAAGGGTTATTTCTTCCATGAGCAGAGTAAAGATATATCTGGTAATTTTATCTTTATATTGTTGTTTTGTTATACTTATAGTCATGGTCAATGCATGTGATCATGAGATCTATGCCACTTTTTCACGCTAGCCTCCAGACTACTGCCTAGAACTTCCTGTAAGTCTCTAGAATCATGACAATGATGATAACAGTGTTAAACAATCAAATCTTGAGAAATATCTTGACCTATACATGCCTAATACATGATACAAATTTTGTAAAACATATGATAAACATAGAAGTTATAGGTCATGAAGGTATATACGATCATAAACTTTTTAAATTCATCTGAGAATCACCAAGAAGGCTATATGCCATCTCTAGCTAGCTGCAATAACACCTGTTAGCCCATGCATTCAACAACCATACAATAACTTATCAAATCATGAAGATTCATAGTGAGAATACATCATATAACCATAATATTATTAGCATATAACCCGAATAGAAGATATGACAAATAAGCCATGATATCACCATAATAATCAGTAAAAATCCTCATAGATCATAATATAAAATAACTCATATTAACATATTCAAATGCCAACCAAGTCAGGGACTTCCACGTACTACCCGACCATAGATTGGCTGAACCAAAATCTCTCTTTCATCCAATCACCCTGATTCCACACTCCAAGCATGAATGTGGGATCATATGGGTTAAACCAAAGTAGAACCAACCAGTGCTTCCAAAGGCCAAACCACCTCTACCACAGTGATTCATTAGAGAAATTTTGAGTTCTAAAATGGGCCTCCTAAGAAAAATGTACAACCAAAATAAAATTTATAAGAATCAATAGGATTCAAAATGATGATGTCAACCATAGGGTATGATTCACCATTTTTGGAGTAAAATGGTAAAAAGATTGAAAAATGATAAAATAATAAAACTACTTTTTCAACTAGTATTTTAAACTTGTCTCCCTAATTTTTTACTCAAATTTCGAGAGAGATTACTTGTTGGATGTAGAATTTGATTCCTAATCTAAGGAGTACCCATATTTCATAGTTTCGATGGACCCTATTACATGAAAAATGAGAAATACATGAAAAAAATTACTCAATCATGTTTTTCATGTATTAGGGTCCATCGAAAGTATGCAACATGGGTTTTCCTTGGATAAGGAATCAAATTATTCATCCAACAAGTGTTGTCGCTTAAAACTTGAGTAAACCCATAGGGAGATAAGTTGAAAATACGGTTGAAAAAATAGTTTATTCTTTTTTCCCTCTAAAATTTAATGATGTAATGTAATTTTATTTTACTATTACCACTATTATTTTATAATTTCCTTAAGAGGCTCATTTTAGACCTAAAAATTCCCCTAATGTCACTTGAACTGATCTAGAAATCACTAAACACTAAAACAAGAATGGATGCCTCTAACTTCCTTCTGAGCTTTAGAGGAATTTTCCTATCTCCACCCATCTGTCAACAGTTCAAGGAGAAGTCTTGTCTACACCCTTGACCCTTGGGAATTTTCCCAAGTGATCTGAAAGGAGTGTATTAGTTTGTTGCACTAAGTGTCCTTTCAGTAATAAAAACATGTACAATTTGTTTTCATTTGTTTGCTTAAGGAATGAGTATTTTAACCATGAAAAAAATATGAATGTCTGAGCTTTAAGCATGAAAATAAACCTAAACAACACTGTACAACAGTGTATAATAGAGAAATAACATCACACATAAGTTTTAAACAGCAGACATGATGAAGCAGTTCACCCCTCCTGGGCTATATCTACTAGTCCAACTCCCAATGACATGTCCCTCTTTTTTATTATTCTCAAAATTGTAAATACATGTGTTTAGAAGCCTCTAATGGTTGTTTTCTCTACACTAGTGGCTCCAGAATGCTTAAATTAGCCTAGATAGTCTCTTCTTTCCCCCAAATTGGTCGAAAATTGACCTCCCAAAGCTTTTTCCCAGTAACTCCTAAAAACCCTCCACTAAAAGTTAAGAACTACCCCTATGTGTGGTTCAAAATAGCCAATTATCCCAAATATATTGGCACGCTATTGGCTCCGCCAGCTAAACCATTAACACTGACTGTTGAGGGGTAGGGGTGGCCACATGCCAACCCCCGAAACCTCAGTTCCCATAAATGTTAGGTGGAGCTTCAATTGAAACCCCGAGTGAACTGGAGTTAGTTGCTATGTTTACCTTAACCGGTGGCTTAACAGTCACGCCTAACCTTGATGTCCGAGTCATGTGGTAGTGCATTGTCATCATGAAAAGTGTTACGGTTAAGATAGTTGGTGGAATTTCTAACCACGTGGATATATAGGTGAACAAGCTTGTCAGAGCAGTTTCATGTCACGGTTGTGGAACCGTCGGGCCATGTGATATATGCTATGATTTAAATTTCGTTCCATGTGACCAAAAACTACAGGGCCGCCAATAGGTTGGGACTGCCAGCGGCCCCCCCCCCCCAAACTTAGAAACCTTTACAACATAAATTTAAGTGGAAAACCTATAGGTTAAGTAACACCTAATAGTCGAGTTGGTCAGAGTCTTTCGCGGGCGCCATGGAGGTCACAACGTCGAACCCCCTAGACTCCACCAAAATTTTGGTCAACGGTAAAGGGGACACGTAGCAGCCTCTGGGCTTGCCATGTGTCACCCATCCATAGGTGCACATAAAATTCGTACAACCCATCAAATGGCCTAGAAATTTCCACTTATCGCAACATGACTAGATTTGAGAAAAGGGAATAATCCCAGAATATGCCACCCATGATGACTGTACCTACATGCTAACTGGGCATCCCAGACACTCTTGTCACAAAATTTTAGTTGTTTAGGAAAAATATCAAAACGTGATATATTCCCCATACGACATCGGTTTTTCAAACCGTTCACCACGCCGAAATCACAAAGACGAGACCTATCCAGACGCTCATGTTCGGTACAGTTTCAAGCACTTTCAATTTTGAGAAAAACACATGATCTCCTGATCACACCTCCCCATTGGGAAGCGTTTGGACCCCAAAAGACTTTAATTACCTGTTCAGAAGACGAGGGTACAACTCCCTCACCTTTTCAACTTCCATCCACCTTGCCTTACTTGGTTTGCTGCCCTTGAGCCCAATTCAAAGATAATCGACACTTCCCCTCTTAGAAGTGTGTGTCCTACTGTCAAGGATGGTATCCTCCTCGAGATCATCTAGAAATTATGGCGAGAAATCTTCTATAGATGGTAGCTGAATATCACTCTGATCATCAATCAAAGGAGGCTCATACAAACATAAATTTTCCACATTTACAATGGAATACATTTTCATATATGAAGGCAAGTCAAGTTGAAATGCATTATTGCCAACTTGTTTGATGATCTTGAATGGACCATAGCGAATGGGCTTGAGCTTTTTACCTTCTCCTTGCATCCTTTATTTGCTTATGTGCAACCATACCTCATCTCCTTCTTGAAACTTGTGATAAACTTTATGTTTTTCATGCCTCTCCTTGTATTTTCTTTGACTCTTCTCAAGTTGTTCTTGAACTTGCTGATGAATAATATGAATTTTCTTAATGAACTTTCGAGCCTTGTCAATATCAATATTCCCATCAATTGAAACATCCTTCTCCAAGATGAAGTCTAATGGTGATTTTTGAAAATAACCAAAGCAGGCTCCAAAAGGTGAAGTATTTGTAGAAGAGTGCTTTTCCTAGTTGTAAGCGTGATGAATGTAATGCAATTGTTCATCCCACAACTTGGGATGTTTGCTGCAATATCCTCTCAATAGATTCACAATGTTTATGTTCACCACCTCGGTTTGGCCATCAGTTTGGGATGAAAAGCAGTACTCCTTTTCAACTTTGTGTCCATCATCTTCCAAATATTGGACCAAAAATTCCCAATGAACCTGGAATCCCTGTCAATAACAATAGAAGTTGGCAATCCATAATGAACCCATACCTGTTGAAAATAAAGTTCAGCAGTTTGTTCAGCAGTAATGGTTTTCTTACATGGCATAAGTATACACATTTTACTGAATCTATCCACAACTACATAAAGATAATCTATTTTTTTCTTGACATAGGTAGACCTCCAACAAATTCCATGGAGACACTCTCCCATGGCCTTGATCGTACCGATAGTGGCGTGTACAACCCAAGCTTCCTATTGCTAGGCTTTCTTGTTTCACACATAGAACAACCTCTTATAAAACGTAACACATTATCTATCATGTAAGGCCAATAGCAATACCTCTGTAGATGCGCCACTGTTTTGCTTACCCCAAAGTGTCCAGAAATAAGAGACAAATGAGCCTATCTCATGACACTAAGCCTCTCTCCTTATGGTATACACAACTTCCCCAAATGAAACAAAAAATTGTTATGCATGTGATAATCATTTTCCTCAACTTGATTCCCTTCACTCAAACTAGCATACACATCTTGAAAATCAGCATCATGTGCATATTGTTCTATGTAAATCTTATGTACAATAGAATCATTTTTAAGTAAAGTAGAAGCACTTATAATTGGTCTTGAAATCATATCAGAAAATTTATTGAAAATACCTTTCTTGTACCTTATAACCAAGTGAAACTGTTGAATAAATCCCATCCACCTGAAATGTCATGATTGCTGCAATTTTGTTTGCGACTGCAAGTAATGTAATGGTTGGTGATCGATATGTATAATCGTCTCTTTACCCATCAAGTAGTGTTTCCACTTCTTGATGCTTTGTACCAATGCATACAACTCTTTTTCATATGTAGTATAATTAGTTACAGCACCATTGAATGTTTCAAAATGAAAAGTGATATGCTTACGAAAATCGATAGGCTTAACATGTCATAGTGCTACCGCACTCATGCCATAATCACTAGCATCGATTTGTATCTATGGTTGTCTCAAATTTAGTAAATGAAAGGACCAGAGCTGAACCCATCTTGTCTTTTAAAGTTTCTAAATATTGTTTTTGTTTGTCTCCCATTGGAAGCCTTGCTTAACACTTGTCACCGCATGCATTGGAGATGTTATGGCAGAAAAGTTAGCAATAAACTTTCTCCAATATTGAGTTGCGCCTAAGAAGCTTCTTACCTTAGTTACTGTTTTGGGAGTGGGCCAATTCAAAATGGCTTCCACTTTAGAAGGATCAATTCTCAACTCGCCTCCTCCTTGTGTCCCAAATAAACCAAATAAATCTTTCCGAATTCACACTTTGACATCTTAAGAAATAATTGCTCTTTCTTCAAAACATCAAGTACCATTTTCACAAGCAAAACATGTTCTTCTCTTGTTTTGTTGACAATGAGTATATCATCTAAATACACAATCACAAAGTTATCAAGAAATGGATGCAAAACATTATCAATAATACGCATGAAAGTCGTCGGTGCATTACACAAACCAAACGACATAACCAACCACTCAAAGAGTCCTTGTTTGGTTTTGAATGCAGTCTTCCATATATCACTTTTTGCAATTCTTACTTGATGATATCCACTTTGTAAATCTAACTTAGTGAAAAACTTTGCTTCTTTCAGTTGATCTAGAAAATCATCTATCCTTGGGAGTGGGTATCGATTCTTTACCATTATTTTGTTCAAAGCTCTGAAGTTTACACACATGCGCCAAGTCCCATCTTTCTTAGGAATCAAGACTATGGGTGAACTGCATGGCGAAGTGCTTGGCCTTATGAGTCCCTTGTCCAACAAGTCCTTGATTTGCATCTTTATTTTAGCATTCTCCATTATCGACATGCGATACATGCCGATGTTTGGAAGAGGACAATCTTGTTGCAACTGAATCTCATGTTGAATCTCCCTTTTTGGAGGCAATCCTGTTGCCTCATGAAACATCTCATGATGTGCATCAACTACATCATATAAATCTAATTTCAACTTAGGATCACAATCTTCAAATGACTCATGATTAACATCAGCTTTAGGCTTAATCATTAGAAGAACAAAATTTTTACTTGAATTCACCAACCTCTTTACCTGTCCAACATTTACCATTGCAATATTTGTCTTCTTGTGATGTGCTCTAACAATGAACTCCTTGCCATCTTTGAATAAATGGTATTTGTTCTCATGGCAATGGAAGATTTCTTTCTTGTCATAAAAGTAAGGACTGCCCAACACAACACCTGTAATATCAAGCAGAACCACATCTAATTCAACTATGTCAACAAAATGTGCAGTTATTGCAAAGCGCAATATGCACTTCTTTGAAACTTGTAAATTTGCATCCTTACAAATCCATCCAATTGGATATGGTTTTGGATGTGGAATGGTCTCAGGATTAAGTTTCTTGACCAAGTCTTCAGAGATTAAGTTTGCTTGTGACCCACTATCAAACAACGTGTCTATCTTGGTATGTTTGGATATGACCTTCACATGAAACAATTCAATTCTCTCTTCTTCATTTGGAGCTTGTATGTGATAGTTTGATGTACTAGTATTGGGTTTTGTTTCAATTTATTTCCCCTTCATGTTCTTCAATCCCATGGCTGTAATTTTAGTTTCATCACCTGAATCCCCTCCTAATTCATGTTGAGTTGTAGTTGTAGTTTTCTGCTTCCCTTTGTTATTGTTATACTTGGGTCTCTTTTCAGGATGTAATTTCCAACAATTTTTCTCTTCTTGGCCTTCTCTTGAACAATGTTTACAAACCACTTTTTCTCCCACTTTCTTGACAGATGCATTCTTTTTGCCCTTGCCTTTTGAGATCTTCTCTTTGTTTTTCCCCTTAAAAGGTTTCTTCCTACTTTCATCAGTAATGTTCCCAATTTTTAGCCTCAAGCTAAAAAGAACATTATAGTTAGCATTAGATGAATAAAAGGGGTAGGGAGGCCCATTAACCTCTTTAGAAGGAAAAATAACATTATTCATGTGAAAATTGGAAGAATAAGCAGCTGGATTGAGCACCTATGGGTGTGAAAAGGATTGGATCATGTTGATATAGTCACCTTTGACCAAGTCCACATGCACTATCTAGATACATTGTATCTCCATGATGGACTGTGCAGTTTTAATGGAGAACAACTTGCATGAGTTGGAAGGCACATGTGGATGGGACCCATTGTGGAGAGGATCACTTGGTATATATGAAAAGGAGGACCACCATTGTATTCATGCTTGGATTATTATTTGCTTTGGTCTATTGAGACTTTGCTTCCTCTTGTTGTTTAGCAGGGTTGTAGTGTTGTTTAGCACAAGGGTGTTCCCGGTCGGGAATCCCTACCTCATCCTCAAGGAAGGAGAGGTTCTTGAGCTTCATTTCGAAATTTCGAAATTTTGGCCAAGCTAACTCCTTCGCCCACAAATACTGCTAGCCGTTTAGAGCTCGGTGTTACACTATTTTTTTGGTCATCTAACCTACTATCATTAGATGGGACTCAAGTACACTATAAGACCAATTTTACCCTAAGTAAAATTACTTTCTACTATGTAAAATAACTTAATAAAACACATTTAATATTGTTTATGGTCTAAACAGGAAACCCCAAAAGGAAATATTAAACAAACCTATATTTGTTTGATTTTCCTGGTCATGTTTAACCCAAAACAAAGAAATTAATTAGATAAATCCTTATTTATCTTATTATTTTCTAGGAATAACTATTTAAATATTATTTAAATAATATTCCTTGTTAAATATGACTAAATCACCCATAAATAATTAAATAAATCATTATTTATTTGATTATCTTTCAACCACTTCCTTAAAATGATAAAAATCATTTATTTATTTATTATTTACAAATAAAGGGATTTGACCCAAGTCAAATACTTTTTCCCTCCAACAAATATAATAAAATATTCCATAAAAGGTGGATCTAGATTTGGTTAATGTTATTTTAATCATGCACCAAGATCTAGAATGACCCAATATTTTGCTATAAATAGGAGGGTTTTTTCTACCATTCTTCACCTTTTGTTGCCTATGAGATCACTCTGGATCTAAACTCTTGGTCTAACTTTGAGCCATTATCATTGTCATATTTTCCATTATTTGTTATGTGAGCTCCCTTTGAGTTCTATCTTTGTCTGGGTTTTCTACACCAACAGGAGAGAGAAATGCTAGATCCGAAGTGCTGAGGACTTCCAAGAACCCATCCCATTGAGGAGAATTGGAAACATCTTCTTGTTTTCCTCCCAGGTGCCCTTAATACAAAAAATTCTTTCAAAAATTGTTCTTGTCTTGTTTATTGGATATATGGAGCAAACCCTTCTTTTTACTGCTTAATGTCTTTCTATGCATAGATCTAGTTTTTTGCAGCTCTTGTCTTGATCAACTAACTGCAGATCTGAAGATATTGGCAGCCACTTTTGATGTTAGGGCTATTAGTTATGCGTAGCTAAAGTGGTATTTTTTCGTACACTTCGACAAAGGATTCATACTAACAATTGGCAACTCCACACGGGTTTTCAATTACGACCGCTATCGTTTTTCATATTCCTGCATATCCAGCTACTTCAGACCCTAGGGTTTCTTTTCAGATTTTTGTTTTTCCTATTTTCATGTTGTTTTTCACCTATAAAACCCTAAAACATTAAAATTTCTAACTTCCGCGCATTTCTGGCCCTATTGCGCAGGTGACAGACATCAGCCGCAACTGAGACAACAACTTTTCTGGAAATCTGCCGCCGGGACACCTGGAGCTTCAGGTCGCACTTTTTAGCCCAAAACCTATGACCTGGACCTCTAGGTCGCACTTTTCAGCCCAGTATCTGTGACCTGCACAGAAAACAGGTCAGAACCTGCGACCTGCCAATTTTTCTGCTCTTTTTCTGCAATTTTTCTAGGTTTTTCTGAAGCTTCTGTCAGGGTTTTCCAGCCTCTGTCTCAGCCCGTTTCGACCTCTTTCTGATCTGTTTTTCTCATCTAAGTGGGAACATAGCCCCCTAGGGCTTCAGTACCCTCCACTTTTGGTGGAAGAGTTTTAACTGCTTCAGGTGTCTGTTTTCAGAGTTTCAGCCGCCCCTTTTCCAGATCTGATACCTCCTTTTCAGATCCCTTTTAATCAGCTCTCCTCCCTTTCAAATCACCTCCTGAAGATTTGTTTGGATCTACCTTTAGGGCCTCCTCCTTTCCCCTTCTGCTTTTTGCTGATTTCCTCCTTTTTTCCAGCCACCTTGCCTCTGCCTCTTGGCTGTGATCTGCACCTCTTTTCAGCAGCTTTCTCCTTTAGATCCCTGTCCCTTTCGACCCTAGATCTATTGGCCTCTTTTTAGTGTGTTTTGACTAGATTTTTTTCCCTCTTTTAGATTAGTTTTGAGAGACCCGCCTTCTTGGGTTGGATCGATGCACTAGTAGCTGTTAATTTTCTGTTATTTCAGCATTATATATTGTTTTTTGCAGCATTATTTTCAGTTACGCAGCACACTTTTTCTCTTGCTCTCAAAATGAAAAGGGTTTAAAAATTAAAATTAACACACGCCACACACTCACCCTAAGTGAAGAAGAGCCTGGTTTACACCAACAGGCAAAGACTTTAAAATCAATTGACACTGCACCTTTTTTCCCTTGTTTCGACATTGTAATCACTTGATTCTGCACCTCCCTGCCTTTGTCAGTCGCTCTTTTTCCCCTCGTGTTGTGTTTGTGTTGTCACCATTGCGCCCCCCAAGCGCACATCCCAGAGACTTCTTGGCCTTCACCCTCAGTTTCCGGTCGGTCAACCTACTCCTTCCCGCCGTTGTCGAGTTAGTCCTCCTTTGAGTCCGCACTCCAACTCCTCTTTTGATTCATTGGGTTCTCCTTTTACTTCTGGTTCTCCCCCTGTCACCTTCACTATGTCTGGTCCAGGGCCCAACGCTAGAATTAATCCCAGCCCTAATGCCAGGACTACTACTAGCGGAACCACCACAGGAACTACCTCGGCTGCACCTTTGCTCCCTTACATGGCAGGCCTCAGCCTCCCCGATTTCAATCAGTTGATCAATGACCCTATCCACCATGATGTTTGTTGGCCTGCTATGCCAACCAAGCTCCCCTCTGACATCCCTAAGTTCAAAGGCCTTGCTGGAGAAGATCCAACCAACCATGTCCGATCTTTCCACATGTGGTGTTCCTCCAATTCTATTACCGATGATTCCATCCGTCTTCGGTTGTTCCAATGCACACTTACCGGCAAAGCTTCTAAATGGTATGTTGACCAAGCCACCTCTTCCCATACCACCTTTGCGACCATTGCCCAAGCCTTTTTATCCTATTTCCAGCTCCCTCTCCGATATGATACTGGTACAGAGCTTTTGACTTATTTCAAGCAAACCTCTTCGACCTGCCTTTCCACTCATGTACAAGAATGGCGAAGAAGAGGGAGCTTATGTCGAGCTCCCCCCTTCGAAGATCGGGTTTATATGGAATGGTTCCTTTGCACTCTCTTACCTCCCATTGGGCAAATATGTCGCCTCCCATTTCCCTCAAACTGAAGAAGCCACCCTCCAAGTAGCCTTGAAATATGACCTGATCTACGCTCAGTCTGGTTATGTTTATACTGTCCTTCCTGACCTCCCCAGGCCCGGTGGCGCTAACGCCCCGGGGGCATCTCATTCCGCCGATGGTATCGTTGGAGCCCTTTCTCATTCGTATGCTCAACCTCCTATGGGCTATGGTCTCCCTTTGAGAGGGGCCAGCACCTCTAGCACTTTTCCCCCTCCAGGTAGCATGTATCCAGGATACGGCATGCCTCATCCTTTTGCCCAACCTCCTGCTTACCTCAATGTTTCCCAACCTAACCATTATCCTTATCCACAGCCTGGTGCGCCAGCTCCTCCAACATATACGCTTCCACCTCCCTTGCCTCCTCCGCCCCCGCAACAGCACCTACAGCCCCCTCCAGGGCAAGTCTTTGCACAGCAGGGCGTGACTAATCCCCCTTCTCAAAGAAGGTGGAGAGGCCATCCAAATCAATCCGCCCCTGGTATGCGTGGACCCCATCCTCAAGGTACTGACTCTAACACTGCTAACCAGCAACAGGGCACTCAGCCCAAGCCGGACAGGCCTCTTCGCACCAATAAGCCTTGTTCATGTTGCAGTGTTTATGGTCATTACACCCACGATTGTCCCCTCTTACCATAGATGCGGCAGATGTGGGAGTCTCAAACCACATTGTGAGGAAAACATGCCTCCCCTCATGCTCCCCCTAATGTGGCCACTACCCAACCGGCTGTGTTTACCGATCCTTTCCCCCAGCAAGGATTCGTGGATGCCCAACCACTTGACGGACAACCTTCGCCACTCAACCTTCCCCTTCTGGTTCCTCTGATTACCATATCCTCATGATGAACTCTGATCCATCTCCAACCTTCGACCTTCACCTTCAAACTCAGTCTCGCCAGTACCCCAAGCCTCCCGCTCAGTCTGCCCTCGAGTCCCCTTCTTCAGGTTCTACAGAGCCTCTGTCGACATCCAATGGTCCCTTACATATCCCTCAACCCAAATTTGAGGTTCATACCAATATTCCTAAGGGACCATTATGTCGAAATGCTGCTCCTGGTCGAGCTGCTCATTGCGTATAGCATAGTAGATGATTTGGCACAATCTCCCGCTGCCATTTCCACATTGGAACTCCTCCAGTCATGCCCTTCCCAAAAGAAGGCTTTGCTATCTGTTGTGGGCGCTGTAGATCCTGACGATGACCAAATGATTGTTTTCGATGCTCATCAATCAGACCATCCTCCTCTTCCTGCTTCCGTCGCCTTCCAAATCCCAGTCAAAATCTGGAATGCCAACGTTTCTCAGTGTATAATTGATGAGGGGGCATCCACCTGTGTGATGTTCGTGTCGATTTGGAAGCAATTCGGATCTCCTGAGTTGGCCCCTTCCACGATCACCCTTCGAGCATGGGACGGCCATGCCTCCCAACCCATTGGCCTTTTCCGTAATTGTCCTATCACCCTTGCAGGCAACACCATTTGCGTTGACGTCGAAGTCATCGATGCCCCTCTAGACTACAACATTCTATTGGGGTGAAGCTACACCTATGCCATGTCTGTTGTCCCATCCGCGGTTTTTCGCAAGATGTATTTTCCTCACAATGGAAAGATAGTCACCATCAACCAGTTGAATTACCATGAGCGACCGTCTCAGACCTCCCCGGAGACGACCATCTCTTCTGTAGCCAATAAGCAAATCGTCGATTCCTTGACCAGTGTCTCTCCCAGCGTCTACAAAGACTCCTCCCTACTTGGAACTTTCCCTGGTCTCCCTCCTCCTCATCTCTCTGATCCTAGCTTTTTGAATGTTTGCATGATGCAATCGTCTCGAGCAGTCCTTACGCAACCCGTTGTAGCTAGTCAGCAACCTCAACCTTGCCCACCGCAATCCTCTCCTAGCCATTCTTTGCAGCCAGCCGGCTCTCCTCCTTCTGACCCCTCTTCTATCCATGAACCCCTCTATCCTTCTGGATTGGTTCCTCCTCGCCTTAACCACCTCGGAGCCGTTCTACTCGGCCATTAACTCTTCGGTCAGATACCATTCTTCATTCCCCCCCCCCCTGGAGTGTACTCGGTACCTGTTATGGCTACCCTCTCTCTTCCCAACTTGACCCTGGGAATACCTGTCTGGTACCTTGACCCTCCAGCCACTACCCCACCCGGTCACCCCAAACCCTACCTTGCTTTTACCCCGGTTCAACCAGTCCCCCTCACTTCTCCCGCTACCACGGTGCCTCACACACCACCACCAGCACCATCTCCTATTGCGACGGTATCACGAAAAAGGGGCAAAGCTGACACAACAACCAATAAGGACCAAACCGCACCGACAAACCCTCCCCCTCCTCGACCGCCAAAGCGCGCTATCTAGTGCGCTTTGTGCGATATTGTCGGTCACGCCACCCATACGTGTCCTGAATTGCCACATCTCAAGGCCCTGGTCAACGAGACATTTCCGGAATCTGATCTCTTTGAAGTCTACGTCACTATCCCTGATTCTATCCCGAAACTAAAAACCTTGCGCACAAATCACCCTTGTTCTTTGTGCGATTTCCATGGCCATTACACCCACCTCTGTCCCCCCCTTGACGAGTATCGTTCCTCCTTAGCCACGTACCACCAATTCAAGGCTATGCACGACACGATACCTTCTCACTTGATTGCAAGCTCTACCCCGAGGGACCCAGAGGATCTTCCTACTCCCATCCACATCCCCCCCCCCAGCCGTTGAAACAACTGAACCTTCATCCACCATGTTTTACCTATCGTCATCCTTGAGAGCTGATTCGCCTAACCCCCTACCTATGAACACTTTCAGCTCCACCTCGGTCGACCTTGGATCTCCCGACGTTGCCCATATGAGCCCTTTTTCACAAAATGACCAGTCAGGTATTGCTATATCATCGGGTGAACCCCCTTCCTCCAGTCTTCCCATATTCTAGTCAGATGAAGACATTATGGAAGCCATGACCCACCCTGACTTTCCCTGGGATGATATGCACCATCGTGCATACTTCCTCCCACAGCAGTCCCATGACCAATATGCTGTGGAAACCAAAGACTTCATCCCACATGTAGTCGACTGGTTCAAAAATCCCATCCCTGCACCTGATGCTTTCGAAGAAGGAAACATGGCCAATATCTCTCCTACCATTAAAATTGACATTTCGGTCAAACTGGGAATCGAAGAATATGTCACCTTGGGCGCCCAATGCACCCCGGAAGAAATTGAAGCTTACACTAATATTTTCAAAGAATTACGCGATGTTTTCGCCTGGTCCTACTCCGAAATGCCCAGACTCGACCCCGCCATCATCGAACATCATATCGACACATGGCCTGATGCCAACCTAGTCCGTCAAAAGTTGAGACCCATTAATCCTTCCAAACGTGATGCTATCAAAGCCGAAATCGATAATCTCAAGCAGGTTGGTTTCATTTACCCCATTGAATACACCACTTGGGTGTCCAACCCAGTTCCCGACCTCAAGAAACAAGGCACCATCCGTGTCTGTACGGACCTTTGTGACTTGAACAAAGCTTGTCCCAAAGACAAATTCCCCACACCGTTCATTGACCAAATCATTGAAAAATGTGTGGGGCATGAGGTTCTATCCTTTATGGATGGTTTCTCTGGATACAACCAAATCGTTATCCGTCCTGCTAATCAACTTAAAACCGCGTTCATCAGTCTGTGGGGAACTTTTGCTTACCGGGTCATGCCTTTCGGCCTTAAAAACGCCGGCGCCACTTTTCAACGGGCCATGTCTTATTTTTTCCATGACTTAGCTCATATTATCCTTGCTTATTTAGATGACCTCACTGCATGTTCTAAACATCGGGCGCAACACCTCCACGATCTGCACACTGTCTTCCTCCGATGTCTCAAGTATAATATCTGCCTTAACCCGTTGAAATGTGTCTTCTGTGTTCCTACCGGCCGTCTCCTAGGCTTCATCGTATCCAAAGACGGTATCACTCTTGACCCGTTAAAAGTCCAAGCCATTCTTGAACTTCCCATCCCGCGTACCTTACGCCAGCTACAAAGTCTCCAAGGCAAAGCTAATTTTCTTCAACGGTTCGTTCCTGACTATGCCACCACCGCACATGGGTTCCTTAGACTCCTCCAATCTAATATCCCATTTGTATGGGATACCTATGCTCATGAGTCTTTCGACGCCCTCAAGCAGGCTCTCACATCCACTCCCTTGATCTGCCCTCCCGACTTTGATAGGGACTTTATCCTGTACATCTCCGCTTCCACCTATTCGGTCGCTGGAGTTCTTATCCAGGAAGATGACAATGGTATCGAGCATGTGATCTACTATGTCAGTAAGAACCTCGTAGGACCCCCTGTTTCCTACTCACATGAAGAAAAACTAGCGCTGGCTGTCGTGTTCTCGGTTTAAAAACTTCGTCATTACATCCTCACGCGTTCCACCAAGGTTGTGAATAATTCCAACCCCATGGCTTTCCTATTGAGTCGCCGCATCCTCACTGGGAAGTACGCCCGTTGGGTCGTGATCCTTCAAGAATGCGACCTCGAATTTGTCACACCAAAAAGTAAGAAAGGTTTAGCCCTCGCTGAACTCATTTCTGAATTACCTACTGGAATGTAGGATCCCCCAGTTAATGATGATTTTCCTGATGAGCACTTATTCACCATTACTTCGGACGATCCTTGGTACGGCGATATTCTCACTTACTTGCGAACCCAAAAGTTCGCCCTTCACCTTGATCGTGACGCTCGACGACGTATACGACACCAGGCCCCCCACTACCTTCTTATCGGTGATGACCTCTATCACCGTGGTATAGATACTGTCCTTCGTCGTTGTCTCACACACGCTAAAGCTGAATAGGTCCTCAACGCCTGCCATAGCGGCGCTTGCGGTGGCCATCTCTCCGGCCTTGCTACTACTTAGAAAGTTATGCGCGCTGGGTATTTTTGGCCTTCCCTCTTCAGTGATTGCATTGAGGCAGTCAAACACTGCTCCAACTGCCAACATTTCACCCCTAAGGCGCGAGCTCCCCCAGCTCCCCTCCATCCTGTTGTCTCAACTGGTCCCTTTTGCAAATGGGCCATCGACTTTATGGAGTGTCGCTCGCCATCCGCTGGTAACCATAAATATATCATCGTGGTGGTTGACTATTTCACAAAATGGGCTGAGGCTATGCCAACATTTAACAACACGGCAGCTACCGCAGCCCTCTTTTTCTTTAATCACGTTATCGCTTGATTCGGAGTTCCGAAACAACTGGTCTCTGACCATGGCCGACATTTTGAAGATGAGATATGGCATGAGCTATCCTCACTATTGGGTTTTGAGCACCAATATTCCTCCTCCTATTACCCCCAAGGTAATGGCCAAGTTGAAGCAGTCAACAAAGTCCTGAAGACCATGCTTCAACGAATGGTGAATAAGCACAAAACCAACTGGCATCTTATGCTCTTCCCTGCTTTGTGGGCCTATCGAACTTCTATTAAAACCACCATCGGGTTTACTCCTTTCCACATTGTTTTTGGAGAGGAGGCAGTCTTACCGATCGAGTGTGAAATCCCTTCCCTGCATTTGGCCGTTGAACTTCTCCCTAACACCCAACCTCTAGAACAATGACTTATCATGCTTGAGGGCGCCTCCGAAGACCATCGTGTTGCATTGCAAACCATGGAAGCGGCCAAAAAACGCACCAAAGCTCAGTATGACAGAAAAGTCCAGCCTCGTACTTTTCACGAAGGCGACCCTGTTCTAGTATATGACCAGGCCCATGACGTCCTTGGTCATGGGAAGTTTGACTCATTATGGCTAGGCCCTTACATCATCAGTAAGGATCTTGGTAAGGGGGCATATCTCTTAGAGGACTTCGAAGGCAATCCCCTTCCTAATCCTCACAATGCACTCTATCTTAAGAAATATTACCTTTAGCATTTCCCTTCTGAAATGCATGTTTTATTTTCTTCCAGATAGCCAGCATCTTTTTTGTTTTCGTACTTTGACACTTCACTAGGACACATTTTGTCCCCGATGGGTCACTTCAGATTCCCCCAAAATCGAATTTCCTCACTTACAACACTTGTACTTGGGGCACCACTTTGCCTCCATACCTGTCTTTTTTTGTGTCGATTTTCGTCATGAGATATCATCTTGTACTCATGTTTTTTGGGTCCCCCATGGGCTCTTTTCTGTGTGGCAGTACCATCGAGTCGCCCTTGTTTAGAGCATCCAAGTTGAGTCATCATCGCATTCATGGAGTCTATCCCGAGTCCCTTTGTACCCCACTATAGTCCTCCATCCTTCATTGCTTGATCCCTCTCTTGTGTCGCACATTATGGCCTTCAGTCCCACTGTCCCCTATCCCTCATGATATTGTGTCAGTCGCTGCCATGTCATTCATGCCCTTTATGCTCTAACAAGGGAAGTCGTCCATTCGCTACTCAGTCCCCTCCATTTCATCATCATCATTGGTATTAGTCTGTCAGTCGCTCGACTATTTTCTCTCGTGCCTTAGTTGAGGATCTCTCATTGCCTCACCTATGGCAGACCTCCTTCTGTCGACATCAGCTCATTCATTCCAGAAGATCGGTCTAGCGGGCAGTGTACCTTGGTTCCAGCTTCCACTCTTGTTCAGTGCCTTAGATCAGGCAAAGGGCTTTCTCATTACCCTTTTACTTGATTGTTTCTCAGTTCTAGCTCCTTTCAGCATGATCGAGATCCGTATACTTGATGGTTCAGTGATGCAGCAGCAGCTCTTGGTGATTCCCGGGTGTGTGTGAGATGTCTCAGCCCTCATGAGGGGGTGGCCCTGCAGGTAGCCCCCCACATGCCCGGATGACCTCTTCATTGCATCCCTTGATGTAGCTCCATATATTTGATGATGTCGGCCTTAGCCGCTTGCAGCGCCTCTTTGATTTGCATGTATCAGTCAGATTTTGTGAGCCCTTCCCCGCTTATAGGGGGCATTTGGGTTGTATTTGTATCTCATGTACTCATATATTATTGTATAAGTCCTGGCTGTTATCCCAGGCACAGCATGTATATGGGATCCCTCATTGTATTTTTATCTGGCTCATGTTTATGCCGGTTGTACTTTATGGTTCGGTCCCTTGTTTACTGGACACACTATTCTTTTGTACTTTGTCTCGGCGGGCATAGGTATGCCTCCCCCGCCACCTTTAGCACAGGTACCCTCTCATAAAAAGAGACTTGTTGCACCTGTAAGTCTCGTCTCCTCAGGGTCTAGTTCTTCAGCACATTAGTCTACCTCACATTTCTCTCTCTGACTTCCCTTTTGATGTCTCGTGATTGAGTTCTTACAACGTACTTCGGTCATACGATTTGCTCCTAACACTCGCACGCTGGGGGGCAATCTGTTACACCATTTTTTGGTCATCTAACCTATTATCATTAGATGGACCCAAGTACACCATGTAAGACCAATTTTACCCTAAGTAAAATTGCTTTCACTATGTAAAATAACTTAATAAAACACATTTATTAGGTTGTTTATGGTCTAAACAGGAAACCCCAAAAGGAAATATTAAACAAATCTATATTTGTTTGATTTTCCTGGTCATGTTTAACCCAAAACAAAGAAATTAATTAGATAAATCTATATATCTTATTATTTTCTAGGAATAATTATTTAAATCTTATTTAAATAATATTCCTTGTTAAATATGACTAAATCACCCATAAATAATTAAATAAACCATTATTTATTTGATTATCTTTCAACCACTTCCTTAAAATGATAAATAAATCATTTATTTATTTATTATTCACAAATAAAGGGATTTGACCCAAGTCAAATACTTTTTCCCTCCAAAAAATATAATAAAATATTCCATAAAAGGTGGATCTAGATTTGGTTAATGTTATTTTAATCATGCACCAAGATCTAGAATGACCCAACATTTTGTTATAAATAGGAGGGTTTTCTCCTACCATTCTTCACCTTTTGTTGCCTATGAGATCACTTTGGATCTAAACTCTTGGTCTGACTTTGAGCCATTATCATTGTCATATTTTCCATTATTTGCTGTGTGAGCTCCCTTTGAGTTCTATCTTTGTCTGGGTTTTCTACACCAACAGGAGAGAGAAATGCTAGATCTGAAGTGCCGAGGACTTCCAAGAACCCATCCCATTGAGGAGAATTGGAAACACCTTCTTGTTTTCCTCCCAGGTGCCCTTAATACAAAAAATTCTTTCAAAAATTGTTCTTGTCTTGTCTATTGGATATATGGAGAAAAACCTTCTTTTACTGCTTAATGTCTTTTTATGCATAGATCTAGTTTTTGCAGCTCTTGTCTTGATCAACAAACTGCAGATCTGAAGATATTGGCAGCCATATGTGATGTTAGGACTATTAGTTATGCATAGCTAAAGTGGTCTTTCTTCGTACACTTCGACAAAAGATTCATACTAACAGCTGGGTTGTGTTGCAAGGTGCAGCAACGGAGGATCTCTTTGAGTAATTTCTAGGCTTGTTTTTTAGTGGAGAGCTTGTCTATCCATTGGAAGATTATTAAGAAGGACTCCGGGGCATATTTTCATATCTTTAGAATCATGCCAACCATATACCATCCCTCACAGCGCATTTTCAGTCCAGATCTGTGTTGTTTTCAGAGGTAGTTGTTGGGAGGGTTCATTAAGCTCATCAGGAGGGTCTATTTTTGAGTAGAGGGATCAACCTTCTAATTAGAAATACCATTGGAGGAGGACATAAGTATTTCAAATATGTCATAGCCTCATTCTATATCAGATCCAGTTTGTAGTGACACATTAACCCCAGGGTTATTTGTCACGTTGTATGTTTTCCGGCATTTCTAGCAATCCTTTTCGGGTTGGCTAGAAATCTTGTATTGGAGCCCATATCTTCATTATTTGGCATTTATTTTGTTTCCTTTAGCAATATTTCATGTATGTACATTTGTAACAGAAGCTACACTAATATAGACTACACAGTCACTGCTCTCTGGCATTCTATATAGTTGCAGCATCTCATGTATATATTGCTTTGATCATTGGAGACTTGTTCTTGTGGCTTGAGTGGCATGTCCCTCATGATATTTTGTACATTGTTTCTGATCCATTAATAGAATGATGGCTGAATATTGTTCTCTCTCAGGACATGATCATATTTTTGTGTTTAAAATATTGTGTTCATGTATTTCTGTAGCTCCACTTTTGGAATATCTTAAGATATTCCCAATAGTGTAGATTTTTCCTATTTTGGAATATTACAATGGTATCAAATCATAATATTGGCTCAGCCTCTGGATCTCAGGCCATTACACTTTCAGGAGAGATGAACAGAAAAGAGAAGGCTCCAGTATGTGAAGGGAGAAAGGAAGACAAGCTTACAAAGCTTCTTCCAAAATCTATGCAGAGCTTTCAGGGAGAGCTGAAGGAAATAATAATGGAGATGGGATCTCCAAAGGAGTTCGGATCTAGAACTGAATCAATATTTTCACCTAGTGAATGTGAGCATGCAGTTGCACACCATGATGCACAGTGCAGTCAAGTGCCCAGATCTATCTTGAGATGGATGAAAGGAGGAAGAATACCTAAGAGGAGGACTCTTAGTGATTTGTTGCATGAGTATGATTCTCAAACTAAGAGGTTTAGAGATCATACTGATTTCCAGGGGTTTTGGAAGATCCAAGTGGAGGAGAGAAAGTAGTAGGATGTAGATAGATTTATTCTATCTACTTTTGAAGTCTCACCCACATGTTCAGCTAGAGCTTGGGTGAAGGAGCTAGACTCCTAGTCTCAGTAGCACCATATTTCTGAAGATGAAGCCATCAAAGTTGCACCGCTGCATTTCAGAGGTAAGGCCCATGCATGGTGTATTTTTGAATCTTGTTCTTTAAAAAATGCAAACACTTCCTCTTATGCAAGATTCATTGAAACATTGGCTGGAAGGTTTGGTGAAAAACTTCCTAAGACACATGAGCAAGGGAAACTTGAGAGAACAAAACCCTTGCATGTGATGGAGGAGACTCAACTTCAGGAAACCATGAAAAAAGCTGACATCTTGCATTACACATTGATAGAGGCAAGACCTCTAGTTCATATTCCTAAACAAGAGGGCATGGGGATCTCTTTTTCACAAGAGGACCCAATTGTTGAGATGTTTCCCATACACATTGAGGAAGATGAGGGAAACAACGTTGTTACATATAGAGCACATCTAGTACCTCATGCAGAGGGAGGAGGAGCACATTCTCCCACAGGAGGGATTCTTGTGTCCTTGCAAGAAGTTCCCCAAGATCTCATCCATGGAGGTCAAAGCACAATCAGTGAGCAGCATGATTGTGAAGCATTGCAGATGAGAGGAGAAGGTAGGAAGGAAGAGCAACATCATTTGATGAGAGGCACACACCCTTCTCTATTTCACAGAGCTAATGCAAAGAGGAGGCAGACTGTACTGCGTTGTGAAGGCAAGGGCAAGGTTGCCCAACCATATGTGCAGTCCACTCTTGACATTGATGTCTCACTACATGGAGGCATTCCACCTGGGAGGCCACCAGATCTAGCATTGATGAGGGACCTCATATCTTTGGGTTCACCACTCTTGGATTTTGGAGAGGTGAAGAGTTTGGAGGAAGAATTTCGCATAGGGGATGTCAAAGTAGCAGGCAACATCATAAGGAGAGCTTCACACGCCAGATCACTAGCACTGTCTCTTAGGAGGATTTATCCTTATTGGAGATCTCAGCTTTTAGTAGAGTACTCCAAGGATCTTGGTGCATGCATGATTCTCGATGACCGGGATAGAGATGATGAGTATAGGGTGGATGATATGGTCATCTATTCACATGGTAGAGTCTTCTTGACTAGAGCTTCTAATCTCAAGGAAAAGTTGCTACTTGCGGCACATGAGGACTTCCTTTTCATGCATTATGATGCATACATTTCTTTGGTAGAGGAGTTCACTTGGGAGGGCTTCCAGCATGACATATTTCAGCATATGGAGAGATGCATAGCCCAAATGGTGATAGATAGAAGGTCACAGCCACTTCCCTACTCATTAGAGGTGAGGGAAAGATTCCAGTTGAGCCATTTCGGCTCAAGATCTCAAGTACATGATGGAGGAGGTATAATTTCACATTTTGTATTGTACTTATTTTCCTTGCTTGAGTAGCATGATGTATTAAGAATAATTATCTCTTCTTGCATATTGTATGATGATGTACTTGTAGCTACTTGTAGCATTGATTTTGGCTATCTTTTTGGTGGTTTGTGGGGGAAGCCACATGATTCTTGGTGTGCACCATTGACACCACATTGTATCTTCATGTTTCCATCTTTAAAAGGAAAAATAACATCCCTCATGTGAAAGGGGGGAGAATAAGCAGCTGGATTGAGCACGTATGGGTGTGAACAGGATTGGATCATGTTGATCTAGTCACCTTTGACCAAGTCCACATGCATTGTCTAGATACATTGTATCTCCATGATGGACTGCACAGTTTTAATGGAGGACAACTTGCATGAGTTGGAAGGAACATGTGGATGGGACCCATTGTGGAGAGGAGCACTTGGTATATATGGAGAGGACGAAAACCATTGTATTCATGCTTGGATTATTATTTTCTTTGGTCTGTTGAGACTTTGCTTCCTCTTGCTTTTTAGCAGGGTTGTAGTGTTGTTTAGCATAAGGGTGTTCCTGGTCGCGAATCCCTACCTCATCTTTAGGGAAGGAGAGGTTCTTGAGCTATATTTTCTCATTCTGGAATTTTTTCTAAGCTACCTCCTTCAGCTATAGCGCATTTTCTATTTAGAGATGGGTTGTGTTGTAGGGTGCAGAAATGGAGGATCTCTTTGAGTCATTTCCGGGCCTGTTTTTCCATGGAGAGATTGTCTCTCCATTGCAAGATCAGTAAGGAGGACTCCCAGGAATATTTTAATATCTTTGGCATCAAGCCAACCATCTACCATCCCTCACAACACAGTTTCAGTCCAGATTTGCGTTATTTTTAGAGGCAGTTGCTGGGAGGGTTCATTGAGCTCATCAGGAGGGTCTATTTTTGAGTAGAGGGATCAGCCTTCTAATTAGAAATACCATTGGAGGAGGATATCAATATTTTAGATCTGTCATAGCCTCATTCTATATCAGATCCAGTTTGTAGTGACACATTAACCCCAGAGTTATTTGTCACATTGTATGTTTTCCGGCATTTCTAGCAATCCTTTCCGGGTTGGCTAGAAATCTTGTATTGGAGCCCATATCTTCATTATTGGGAATTTATTTTGTTTCCTTCAACCATATTTCATTTATGTACATTTTCAGCAGCAGCTACACTAATATAGGTTGTGCAGCCACTGCTCTCCGACATTCTATATAGTTGCAGCATCTCATGTATCTATTGCTTTGATCATTGGAGACTTGTTCTTATGGCTTGAGTGGCATGTCCCTCATGATATTTTGTACATTTTTGATGATCCATTAATAGAATTATGGCTGAATATTGTTCTCTCCCATCACATGATCATATTTTCTGTGTTTAGAATATTGTGTTCATGTGTTGTTGTAGATCCACTTGTGGAATATCTTAAGATATTCCCAATAGTGTAAATTTTTCCTATTTTGAAATATTACAGTGGTATCAAAGCATAATCTTGGCTCAGCCTGTGGATCTTAGGCCATTACACTTTTAGGAGAGATTGATAGAAAAGAGAAGGATCCATTATGTGAAGGGAGAAAGGAAGACAAGCTTACAAATCTTCTTCCAAAATCTATGCAGAGCTTTCAGGGAGAGCTGAAGGAAATAAGAATGGAGATGGGATCTCGAAAGGAGTTTGGATCTAGAGCTGAATCTAGATTTGCACCTGGTGAGTGTGAGCATGCAATTGCACACCATGATGCACAACACAGTCAAGTGCCTAGATCTATCTTGAGATGGATGAAAGGAGGAAGAATACCTAAGAGGAGGACTCTTAGTGATTTGTTGCATGAGTATGATTATAAAACTGAGAGGTTTAGAGATCATACCAATTTCTAGGGGTTTTACAAGATCCAAGTGGAGGAGAGAAAGCAGTAGGATGTAGATATATTTCTTCTATTTACTTTTGAAGGCTCACCCACATGTTCAGCTAGAGCTTGGGTGAAGGAGCTAGACTCCTATTCTCAGAAGCACCATATTTCTAAAGATGAAGCCATTAGATTTGTAGCGCTGCATTTTAGAGGTAAGGCCCATGCATGGTGGATTTTTGAATCTTGTTCTTTAAAAAATGCAAAAACTTACTCTTATGCAAGATTCATTGAGACATTGGTTGGAAGGTTTGGTGAAAAACTTCCTAAGACACATGAGCAAGGGAAACTTGAGAGAACAAAACCCTTGCATGTGATGGAGGAGACTCCACTTCAAGAAACCATGAAAAAATTTGACATCTTTCATTACACATTGATAGAGTCAAGACCTCTAGTTCATATTCCTAAACAAGAGGGCATGGGGATCTCTTTTTCACAAGAGGACCCAATTGTTGAGATGTTACCCATACACATTTAGGAAGATGAGGGCAACAACGTTGTTACATCTAGATCACATCCAGTACCTCATGCAGAAGGAGGAGGAGCACATGCTCCCGCAGGAGGGATTCTTGTATCCTTGCAAGAAGTTCCCCAAGATCCCATACATGGAGGTCAAAGCACAGTCAATGAGCGGCATGATTGTGAAGCATTGCAGATGAGAGGAGAAGGTAGGAAGGAAGAGCAGCATCATTTGATGAGAGGCACACATCCTTCTCTATTTAATAGAGCTAATGCAAAGAGGAGGCAGATTGTACTATGTTGTGAAGGCAAGGGCAAGGTTGCCCAACCATATGTGCAGTCCACTCTTGACATTCATGTCTCACTACATGGAGGCATTCCACCTGGGAGGCCACCAGATCTAGCATTGATGAGAGACATCATATCTTTGGGTTCACCACTCTTGGATTTTGGAGAGGTGAAGAGTTTGTAGGAAGACTTTGGCATAGGGGATGTCAAAGTAGCAGGCAGCAGCATAAAGAGAGCTTCACATGTTAGATCACCAGCGATGTCTCTTAGGAGGATTGATCCTTATTGGAGATCTCAGCTTTTAGTAGAGTACTCCAAGGATATTGGTGCATGCATGATTCTCAATGACTGGGATAGAGATGATGAGTACAGGGTAGATGATATGGTCATCTATTCACATGGTAGAGTCTTCTTGACTAGAGCTTCTAGTCTCAAGGACAAGTTGCTACTTATAGCACATGAGGACTTCCTTTCCATGCATTATGATGCATACATTTCTTTGGTAGAGGAGTTCACTTGGGAGGGCATCCAGCATGACATATTTCAGCATATGGAGAGATGCATAGCCCAGATGGTGATAGATAGGAGGTCACAGCCACTTCCCTACTCATTAGAGGTCAGGGAAAGATTCCAGTTGAGCCATTTCAACTCAAGATCTCAAGTACATGATGGAGGAGGTATAATTTCACATTTTGTATTGTACTTCTTTTCCTTGTTTGAGCAACATGATGTATCCAAAAGAATTATCTCTTCTTTCATATTTTATGATGATGTACTTGTAGCCACTTGCAGCATTGATTTTGGCTATCTTTTTGGTGTTTTGTGGGGGAAGCCACATGATTCTTGGTGTGCACCATTGACACCACATTGTATCTTCATGTTTCCATATTATGAGATGATTGTGGCAGCAAAAAAGTGGCTGGTGAAGCACTTTTTATTTTCTTTTTTGAAGCAAGCATGGAATGCACTACGCTGGTTCCTTATGTGGAACTTTGATTCACTCTCTGGTTGTCAATTGGCAACTTGTTTTCATAGTATTTTGCTTCCATATATTTTTGATATGTTTGTACTCAAGGGAAGATTTTTTTGGAGAGTGGAATTTTATATGGAGATGCCCATTGGGAGTATGATTCTCCCTATTTTACATATTGTATGTTTCAAGAGAAACAATGGGCACACCATGATTTCCACAACACACCTCTTTCCTTCATGTAGGAGGAGCCCTTGGGTGAGCTTGCGTTCTTGGAGGAGGCACTTCATGGTTGACTTATCTTGTTGGGTAGCTTGGGCCATTTTTGAAAGTCATGAAATTGCAGCCCAATTTCAGCAGCCCCCTCATACTTACCATAAATGGAGAGAGAAAATACTTGGATGGAAAAACATAAACTCTCCATTCAGCCCCAACACATTGCATAAAACCGGGGTTGCAAATTTCTTTGATGAGCTACCTAGAATGGCTCATTTCATTTTGATGATACCATGGGTGAATGGACCACTCATTAAGAATGAGATTTCCCATGTGTATCATCACTCCTACCTTGAGGAGGCCATGAGACAGCAAGAAGGTTCCCACTTACACCTTCCACCTTTTCATTATGTGAGCCATTCGGTCATGCATCTTTGGGAGGAGACATTGGAGGGCAGATTTATTGTAGATTATCTTGAGCAGTGGTGGGGACTATTGATGAGGAGGCCACAAATGGAGAAGGGGAGGAATTTTTCTCTCTCTATATAGTTTCTTGAGGACAAGGAACATTTTGGAGGGGAGGACTGTAATGTTCCCAATTTTTAGCCTCAAGCTAAAAGGAACATTATATTTAGAAGTAGATGAATAAAATGGGTAGGGAGGCCCATTAACCTCTTTAGAAGGAAAAAAAAAAATCCCTCATGTGAAAAGGGGGAAGAATAAGCAGCTGGATTGAGCACTTATGGGTGTGAACAGGATTGGATCATGTTGATCTAGTCACCTTTGACCAAGTCCACATGCACTGTCTAGATACATTGTATCTCCATGATGGACTGCGCAATTTTAATGGAGGACAAATTGCATGAGTTGGAAGGCACATGTGGATGGGACCCATTGTGGAGAGGAGAACTTGCTATATATGGAGAGGAGGATAGCCATTGTATTCATGCTTGGGATTATTATTTTCTTTGGTCTGTTGAGACTTTGCTTCCTCTTGCTGTTTAGTAGGGTTGCAGTGCTATTTAGCACAAGGGTGTTCCCAATCAGGAATCCCTACCTCATCCTCAGGGAAGGAGAGGTTCTTGAGTTAAATTTCCTCATTTCGGAATTTTGGCCAAGCTACCTCCAACTATAGCGCAGTTTCTATTTAGAGCTGGGTTGTGTTGCAGGGTGCAGCAACGGAGGATCTCTTTGAGTCATTTCTGGGCTTGTTTTTCAATGGATAGCTTGTCTATCCATTGGAGGATCAGTAAGAAGGACTCCCGGGCATATTTTAATATTTTTGGCATCAGGACAACCATCTACCATCCCTCAAAGCATAGTTTCAGTCCAGATCTGCGTTATGTCCAGAGGCAGTTGCTGCAAGGGTTCATTGAGCTCATCAGGAGGGTCTATTTCTGAGTAGAGGGATCAGACTTCTAATTAGAAATACCATTGGAGGAGGAAATCAGTATTTCAGATCTTTCATAGCCTCATTTTATCCAGTTTGCAGTGACACATTATCCCCAGGGTTATTTGTCACATTGTATGTTTTCCGGCATTTCTAGCAATCCTTTCCAGGTTGGCTAGAATTATTGTATTGGAGCCCATATCTTCATTATTGGGAAGTTATTTTGTTTCCTTCGGCCATATTTCATGTATATACATTTGCAGTAGCAAATACACTAATATATACTGCGCAATCACTGCTCTCCAGCATTCTATATAGTTGTAGCATCTCATGTATCTATTGCTTTGATAATTGGAGACTTGTTCTTATGGCTTGAGTGGCATGTCCCTCATGACATTTTGTACATTGTTGCTGATCCATTAATAGAGTGATGGCTGAATATTTTTCTCTCTCACGACATGATCATATTTGTTGTGTTCACAATATTGTGTTCATGTATTGTTGTAGCTCCACTTTTGGAATATCTTAAGATATTCCCAATAGTGTAGATTTTTCCTATTTTCGAATATTACATCAGTAACGTTTTTCCCTCTAGCTTCTAGATGTGTGGCCTGAACACAAATTTCATCTAGACTTGTAGCGTTAAACATGAGAATAGTATGTCTTAGGTAGCTATGTAAGCCTCCTATGTACCTGAGAAAAGTATATTGGCTCTACAAATATACCCCTAATAAGAGATCTCTTCTCCTAAATTAATGGGTGTATTCTTGCACATTATGTCCTTTCAATTGTCTAAAATTTTTCCAGTTCATTATGGCTTTTAACATATGAGATAATAGATAAATTTGTTGTTTTATTGTAGTAATGAAATCAATCCATGATAGAATAATCTTACCATGCCTCTTGATCTCCTCCTTTGTCTTGGATTCCCACCAAACAAATTTTGCACCTTCCATTATCAATGAAGCTAGTTGGATTTTTGTATCATCATCATTAAGGTTCTGAATTCTCAAATAGACCTCCAATTTCCTAATCCAATTATCAAGCTTTTCTGCACTGACTTCACCATTAAACATTGGCAATTCAAACTTAACATCAAATTTTAGAAAAGGACTTTTACCAGTGTTCTTTGACTTGTGTGACTGGTGTACTGAAGATGAAGTAGAGGATGATGATGATGAGGGTGAGGATGAAGTAGAGGATGATGATGATGAGGGTAAGGATGGTGACTTTCCACTGCCTCCATTTACTCCATTTCCCTTCTTTGATTTATCTTCATTATTGTGTGTTAGGTCCCTATATTACTAGTATAGTCCCTTATTGTTGTTAGTGTAAACACCTTATTGTTATTATTGTACCCTTGTAACCCCCATTTTGTTATTATTGTGCCCTTAAATTATTATTGTTAGGTAGGTTAGGATTACATTGTGGCCCACTAGGATTACATTATGGCCCCATGGATTCCTATATATAGAAAGGAGGTTTTTTAAGTTGTATCATCCAAGAATTGTTCATTTATGTAATGTATTGGAGGTTTCCCCCTCGAAGTTTCTCATTTCTAAGGCGTTGATATCTCTTCTCTTCTATTTTTGGAGCTGGTTACACAACATTTGGTATCAGAGCTTTCGATTCTAGGGTTTCGCTGCTCCAAACAGGTCATCGTGGAATTTTTGCTATAAATTTTTTTCTACGAAGTTTCAGAAGCTGAAATTTTTAGGGTGTGAAGCCAACATCTTGAGGAAGCTTGTATAAAAATTTCAGATGTTGGTTCGCAATATTTTCGGAGATGTGATCTGTGGAAGTCAGGGATTTTTTCAGGCTCCTAAACAGGTCATCGTGGCATTTGCGCTATAAATGTTTTTCTACGAAGGTTCAAAATCTAAAATTCATATGGTGCGAAGCTGAAATCCTGAGGAAATTCTTGAAAAAATTTCAGAGCTTGGTTCACAATATTTTTGGAGATATGATCTGTGGAAGGTAGTGCTTTTTTAGGCTCCTGAATTTCATATCAAAGAGGTGATCGTGGGAAAAGTTCAATAACTCTCTCTCTCTCTGGGGATTGGATTGGAGTGTCGTAAAATGTGGTCGCAATTACACAGCCTTTAGTTTCTTGGCTATCAATTTCAGAGACAAAGGACAAAACAGTGACACGTGGCAAGTCATACAAGTTTTCTCTACTGAACCAGTCCATAATTAGGTCATTGTGGGAGATTGGACACAACTTTGTCTTGGAGAATCCAAATCAGGTCAGACCTGTGGCATTTGAAAGAAGCTTCAGATTGCTACTAAAGGGATAAATTTTAGATATTAAATATTTTCAATTACATAGATAATCCAATTTCAATATCGAGCTCCTCAAAAGAAAGAAAAAGGTGTGTTTTTTTTTTTCGAATTGCATAAGTCTTGTTTGAAGAATCAATTTGAATTGATTCCAAGGGCATATAAGTATTGGGTTCTAAAATATGCCTCGTAAAAATAATTCAACACCCATTAAGCCTTCAGAAGGGTCTACTATGACTCATGAAGATGAAGAATTGCAACATGATCTATCAAAATTACAAGAGCAAGTGCAACAAATTTCACTCTCGCAAAGAGCAAAAAAAAATGAAATGGAAGTTTTGAAGAAAGGCATGGAAGAGAAGATGGATGGCATGGAAGCTAAGATGGAAAACATGAAGAATGATCTAAAAACAGACATCGAAGGTTTGACAAAGTTGATACAAGAAAGGTTTCCTAATGGTGAAAAGATAGTAGAAGAACCTCATGATGAGAACAAAATCAATGTTAATTGTGATTTGATAAACTCTAATGTTGGCGGGAAGAACCACCATATTCCAAAAATGGATTTGAGGAAGTTTGATGGAAAGGATCCTGTAACATGGATACTACATATGGAGCAATATTTTGATCTCCATAATGTGCAAAACACACAAAAGGTACGCATTGCAACTTTACATTTAGAACAAAATACATTTATATGGTATCGATGGCTTTGCTCCCGTAAAAAAATTGTCACTTGGTCAATTTTTACGGAGGAAATGATAGCACATTATGAGGATACAAAGAGCAACACCTTCTTTAGCCAATTGATAAATCTCAAACAAAAGGGTTTAGTGGGGCAGCACATTGAGGACTTCCAAAAATTGAATATAAGGGTAACTCATATTCCAGACGAACACAGGATTGATCTCTTCATAGGCACTCTAAAGGATAGCATCCAACATGAAGTTCGTGTTTTGGAGCCTGATTCATTGGAGAAGGCATTCAGGTTGGCAAGAAAATTTGAATGTAAAATTATGGCGACAAGGAAGCCTACCACTCAATTCTATAAAGAAGGAAGTGTTGCTACGCCTAGATTTCCACAACCTACAAGGTTAACACCACAACAATTGGAAGAAAAAAGAGAAAAAGGGCTTTGCTACAGTTGTGATAGAAAATACACTAAAGGTTATAAGTGTGCTGAGAAGAAATTATTTTACATAGATTGTGAAGAGGAAGAAGAAAATGAACAAGAAGAGGATATACACCAGGAACCAGCCCTAGAAGAGGAAGAAATGAATCCGACCATATCGTGTAATGCACTGGCAAGAATTACCACTCCTCAAACTCTCAAGATAGAAGGACAAATCAAGAAGAAAAGGTAATAGTGTTGATTGATTCAGGTAGCACCCATAATTTTATTCATTGTAAGGTAGCCAAGGAATTAAATTGTTTCCTATACCCAGCACCAGAATGTCAAGTGATGGTTGCAAATGGAGGAACTATAAATTGCTCTGGAAAATTCCATAATATCAAGTTAACCATGGGGGGATATGTATTGAATAGTCCAATGCTTTCCATTCCTATGGGAGGTGCCGATGTTGTACTAGGAGTACAATGGTTACAATCTTTGGGGACGGTAGCTTTTAATTTTCAAGAAATTTTCTTGAAATTATTTTCAGAAGGAAAGGAAGTCGAATTACGGGGTATTGAAGGGAAGCCAGGAAGGATAATAAGCTCTAATGGCATGACAAAGCTTCTAAAGAAAGAACAACGTGGCGTAATTGCACAATTATGCTCACTAGAAGTTCCAACATCAAAATCATCTATTTCTGTAGATCTCCAACAAGTCTTGGACAATCATTCCAAGGTGTTTGAAACTCCCAAAGGACTCCCACCTATTCGTGATCATGATCATGCTATTCATTTGATTCCGGGAAGTGTTCCTCCAAACATCAGGCCTTATAGATATCCTTACTTCCAAAAGAGAGAAATTGAACGTATGATTGCAGAAATGTTAGAGGCAGGTATAATTCAACCTAGTCAAAGTTCTTTCTCTGCTCCTGTAGTATTGGTACACAAGAAAGATGGATCATGGTGAATGTGTCCAGATTATAGGGAGCTCAATAAGCTTCGGTCATATTGTATCTCACGATGGTGTTAAAGTATACCCTAGAAAATTAAAGCCATTAAGGAATGGAAAGTCCCTAAGACAATAAAGCAGTTGCGAGGATTTCTCGGGTTAACAGGCTATTATCGCAAGGTTGTTAAGAATTATGGAAGAATAGCAGCACCTCTAACAACATTATTGAAGAAAGATGCATTTTCATGGACTCCTGAAGCAACTAAGGCCTTTGAACATCTTAAAGAGGCAATGTGCCTAGCACCAGTCTTAGCTACTCCAGACTTCACAAAAACCTTTATTGTGGAATGTGATGCCTCAGGAAATGGAATTGGTGTTGTTTTAATGCAGGAAGGAAGACCCATTGCTTTTCAAAGTTGTCCAATCAAAGGAAAGTATTTACAAAAGCCTATTTATGAGAAAGAAATGTTAGCAATATTGCATGCACTAAAGAAATGGAGAACTTACCTAATGCTAAGACACTTCAAGGTAAAACCTGATCATGATAGTCTTAAACACTTTTTGGAACAACGATCATCTTCAGAAGAGTGACAAAAATGGGTCACAAAGATGTTGGGTTATGACTTTGAAATAATCTATAAAAAAGGAAAGCTAAATGTTGTTGCAGATGCACTCTCAAGAAATAATGAAGAGGTGGAAGCATTGCTTTGTGCCTTATCTATTATCCAACTAGATTGGATAATCGAATCAAGGGATGAATGGAAGAAGGATGAAGAAGTGTGGACACTCATTCAAAAGTTTCAACAAGATCCTACTACATTTGATACATCTAGTTGGAAAAATGATTCCTTATGGTACAAAGATCGCTTATATATTTGTAATAATTCCCAACTAAAACAAAAGATTCTTCTGGAATTGCACACTTCTGCTTTAGGAGGACACTCAGGATTTTTAAAAACTTACCACAGGGTGAAGAAAGAATTTTTTTGGGATGGCCTTAAATCTGATATTCAAAATTTTGTGGCAGAATGTTTGGTTTGCCAGCAGAATAAAGTGGAGATCCCACATACCTGGGACTTCTACAACCTTTATCCATTCTGGCAAACATTTGATAGGAGATTTTAAAATTGATTTTATCACAGTTTACCTAAGTCCGAAGGAAAGAATGTCATCATGGTGGTAGTTGATAGACTTACCAAGTATGCACACTTTTGTGCATTATCTCATCCATTTAAAGCAAGCAGCGCTTGCTACTACATTTATGTGACATTTAATTCAAAAGCTACATGGAAGCCCAAGGGTTAATTGTAGCTGACAGAGATCCCATTTTTACTAGAAATTTTCGGATGGAGTTATTTTCTTGTTTGGGTACTCAATTAGCTCATACCATCTATCATCCCTCAACTGATGGTCAAACTGAGATAGTAAATAAATGGTTGGAAGGATATCTTCGTTGTTTTGTATCTGATAAACAAACACAATGGGTCAGGTGGTTACCTCTTGCTGAATGGTGGGATAACACTTCCTTCCATACCGCAGCAAAAATGAACCATTTATGGCACTTTATGGATATCATCCACCATCCATCACATAATATTTAAGAGAAAATTTGAAGGTTCAAGCAGTGGAAGATCACATCGAGCATCAACAAGAAGTTCTCCAACTCTTAAAGGACAACCTGAATTTGGCACAAAATCAAATGAAACAATAGGCAGATTAACATTGCAGCAAGAGAAGTTTTGATGTAGGAGACTGGGTATTTTTACGGCTACAACCAAACAAACAAATGTCCCTCAAGCAAGCTATTAAGGATAATAAATTATCGCCAAAGTACGATGGTCCTTACAAGGTGTTGCAAAATATTGGTACTATGGCATACAAATTGGAGCTTCCTGCTTCTTCGCGAGTGCATCCAGTTTTCCATGTTTCATGCTTAAAGATGGTTATAGGTGAAAATCTTCGAGTTCAAACAATATTGC